>CM052716.1:1980398-2061379 GCA_028551405.1 Uromys caudimaculatus
TCTCTTCTCCCTCACTTTCTTCACCTCCTGTTCTGTTCCTTCCACTCTTTCCTTCCTCCCAAATCCCTCATCTCCCCTCCAATCGTCTTCTCCCTCTCCTTCTCTATCCTCCCTCACTCTCTCCTTCTGATTCTCCCCCCTCCCCTAACCTCTCCTTCACCCCTTCCCCTTTGATGGGAGTAGCCACCAGGCCTTGCAGCCCTGTAGGGTGGTGGTGCAGCGGATGAAAGACTTGACTACTGGAGAGGGTAATACTTGCATTTGTTATTTGAAATTTATGTAAACATTTATTCTTTTTCCCATTATACAATTATGAACTTCATTCCAGTTAAGAACACATATCTGTCATCCATCAGCAAAATCAAGCTCCATCATTTAGCAGCTGTACTTAGAAAAGTCAGAAAAGCTTAGCCCCTCGGTGCTCCTGGGTGTCCTGCTCGTGTACTCTCTCACACAAAGCTCTCTGCTGTCTGTTTCTGATGGCAAAACGTGTGGACACAGCTTCAGGAGCGCATGACGATTCATGGTGTTTTGGGTGTGGACATTATTTGAAGGCCTGGGAAAGCCATCTGGTTAGCCAACATGTAATTTATGTGTAGCATTTGCCCCGAAATGGAAAGGCAACATCTTTCTTCTCCCCTTGGGCTCAACTTTTGGCCAGTGCTCAGCCTGGCTGCTGAAAATTTTTGACTGGAAATGAAGGCGGGGGTCTCGGATCTCATCACACAGCCCAGACGCCTTGCTGAGCGTTCGTGTGGGCTGGCAACGTTTTGCTTGGAGGTGGACAGGAGCCGCAGAGCCTGGGCTGAGCAGCATGCCTTACAGAGTGTTCTGCAGGAGGTGTAAATGAGGCTCAAGTGTTAACGTGGATCCTGGTACAGGGCGCTATTTTAAACAATTACAGATGGTGGAGGGCTGGCTGTAATTGACAGCAGTGTCGGCCCAGAAAGGAACTTGACAGGCATCCGTGCGATGATTAATTACAGCCGGGCTGTCTCCACATTCCAGCTTCCTCTTGTGCAGCTCACAGCTCACGTAGAATCTGTGGCTCTTATTACAGCACACAGCACAGGAAATGGCTTTCCAGGGTCCTGCGGAGGACTCCTCATGTCAGGGAAAGGGGCTCCAGTCAGTCTCCCTCTGTTGACTGTCAGTGTAGAACTCGTTGGTCAAAGAACCAGAACGGAAGTGAACATGAGGGGTGTGCCCTCCCTTCTTTCCTTACTGGGAGGCAGTGGTCACTTACTGAGTGAGGCCACCAGCCACCTGGCTGACTTGCCTTGCTTCTGCTGCTGCTGCTGCTGGAGAAAGGGATCCTGCAGCAGGATGGCTTTGGAGTGGTACGTGCAGGTCCTTCCTACATTTCATCTCTTTTACTCGAGCTGGACTGAAGGGATGTCAAGGGACCTATATCACCATGCTACCAAGATGGTGCTTCATGGCCTTCACAGCCTGCAGCTGGGCACTTCCAAAGGCTGATGGAGGATGGAGAGCTGTTCCAGGAGGTGCAGGAAGCTGGCCATCTCTGGGGTTATCTTGAACCCCAATACCTGAGAGATTTTAAAGAGGAGTGGGGTATCATTGGAGAATAGATGAGGTCTGGCACCAGTGATTGATGAGACATCCAGAGCAGCCAGGTAGAATGGTGGAGTATGTTGATGCACCCTAGTGTAGGCACCCCCAATTGCACCTCCAGTCTATGAACCTCCAATCTATGCACCCCTAGTCTATGCACCCCCAGTGTATACACTTCCAGTGCACACATTCCCAGTCTGTGCACCCCCAATTTATGCACCCCCAGTCTATGCATCCCTAGTCCATGCACCCCCAGTCTATGTACCTCCAGTATATATACTTCCAGTGTAGTCCCAGCTGAGACCATGAAGAAATGAGAGTGGCCAGAAAGTCCATCTGCATGCTCCAGAAAGGCAAAGATCCTATAAAACAGCCATGTCACCCACCAGGACCAGCAGAAGCAGCAAGGTGTGGGACAAGGTGTGGACTGAATATGAAGATTGTATGAGCAAAGTGACATTGCTTGTGTTAACCCTGACAAGGGAAAGCAAGTCAAGGCAGAGATTGACAAAGAAGGTCCCATGGGTGCGGGGGTAGGCTTGCCAGAGCCCTGGGCTGTATGGAGTCCCCTGCAGCCTCACAGGGCTGCAGATTTATTTCTACAAGAATACCTGCTTGGAAACTTTTACCCAGGTCCTTATACCATTTTTTCTCTTGTTTCTCAGAGCTAAGGATTGTCGATACAAAATTTGTAATATCGCTTTCTGCTTGAGTAAACTCCCTTTTGGGGGCTGGGGATACTCTTGGGATCAGGGCATGCTTTCTATATGAGTAGTTCTGGGTCTGAGAACCTGTAGCTCACATGCAAATAAACAAAGCCAACTGTGCCTTGGCCTCCAGGAGAAGGAGCTGTAACACTATGGGCCCATTCCTACTTCAGTGCTAGGTTTCCATGTAAATGCTACTGTTCTGTGGGGAACTAACTGTGTCTGGCTAAGTTTGAAGATGGACAAACAGCAACGCTTGCCTCTCATTCTTATTAGGATTTGTGTCCGGTTCTTTCCCTGGACCAGTGCAGGTCCCAGTGTCCATGGTCCTACAGCTGCTTCACACACTTTACTGTCCTTGGTTTGTTCTGAGTCCTCCTTCAGATTTCTTCTGACCCTGGTATAATAACATGCCTGTTCTAAGAACTGTCACCTTTTTCAGTATCTGTAAACTGCAGTGGCTGGCTGGCCATTCCTGTTGACAAGCAGGCATGTTGAGCCCTGGTCCTTGTTCCTTAGTGTTATAGTGCAAAAGTAAAATGTACACCTCTATAAAGTCACATGCCAGGATGTGCCCTGATGGTGTGGATGGCAGAGCCCAGCAAGAGAGGATTGGACTTCTTCATAAGGCACTGGACCAAGTTCCAATTTTTTCTGTTAAACCACTATATCTGTAAAGGACAGCATCTCTAGAAGATACCCTCTGTCGTGAGATGAGCCAAGCTTGATTTCCAGATTGCTTGCAGAGATTTTCAACCCCAAGACAAAAAGACAGAAAATGAGAAGGTTCAGAAGCTACCCTGACATGGAGCCCAGGTTAGCTCAGGTTGTCTGGTCCTGTACTCTGTACTGCTCCGGCATGTTGGAGAAGCCACACATATACCAATCTGAAATCCTCTGTGGAGGCACAATGAGTTGAAAAGCCAATTAGGCAACAAGGTTGATTGCCCAATTTTTATGGACTAGACAGCCATTGTATCAATGACCTTAGCTATAGAGGCAGACAGGCAGCTGGAGTGAGACAGGATCATCCCAACAGCCCAGGCTATTATGGCAAGTGGAATTCAACCTCTCCTTCAGGGAAATACAAACTAGACCCTTTCCACTTACCAATATCCAGAAGCCTGGCCCAGAATGCCGTGGGAATATGAGGGCAGGAAGTGGGGGTCAAGGCCTGACTGTCAAGTGTGTCTGTTCTGTCCAGGAGCTCAGCTCAAAGGCCCCTAGGAGACTCACCTGAGACCTACCAGCTCTCTTGCACAGGCTGGTGGGTCCCATGTGATGGCTTTGCCTCACTGGCAGGTTGGAATACTAATGCAACGTGACACCTACATGCAGGGCACTGCAGGATCCAGAGAGCTTGTCTAGACAGCATGGACTCAGGGGAGTCTGCCCTCCTATGGCTTGGAGGAAACACTCTGCCATGAAGGAAGTTTGTTGGGTTTTTTTTTTTTTTTTTTAATCACATTCTAATGTCCAATTCTTCATGGCTCTTTGGTTTGAAGCAGTGAGCATCCTGTCTCCCTTCCCTGACAATTAGTCTCTAGAATTTGACACCCACATCCCCGGAGCTTCCTAGGCTATGCTAACACTACTGTACCAGGAAACCAGCTGTATTGTGAACCATCTGACTTCAGGGTTAGCCTTGGACACTGCAGTGTGAGCACCCACAGCTGTCTCATGACCTCTCAAACATGCTCATATGCCTCACCAGGCTACAGTTGGATAACTCAGCCTTCGACAAGAAGCACTGGGGAGAAAACAGGCCTCTCAGTGATCTGCCTTTTGCTGGCTCCACTTGCAAGATGATAGTGTGTGGACCAAATCATGTGGCTGTACATGTGTAGTTTTTAATTGTGTGTTTATTTTGCTTCTCAGTGCTGAAGTTGAACCCAAGGGTGTTCTGCCGCACACTGGTGGCATGCATTTACTATTATTAAGCAAGACCAATAAGGGCACTCATGTCTATGGGTGGCAGGCCCTCTCCTCTTGCATGACTGCCTCCTGACCCATCCCAGCTGGCAGTCACAGCATGCTGGGAGACCACATATGCTATTAGCTCACTGACAGGCGAGGGAAGCAAGACAGAGAGGCTGGTGTTGACGGATGAATGGGAATGCCGCTTGCACCATGATCAGGGTAAAGGAGGAATATTACCCCATCTCCCCCGCCTCATCTTTTGTCTCTGAACTGAGGTTCTTCCTCCCATAGAATTGGGAGTTCACATTGTACCTCTTGGATTCCGATGCAGTCACTATGTATAGAAAGCTGCTCTATGGAACCAATTTTTTAGACAAGATTTCCTGAAAGTAAAGAGATCTCATTCTTTATATGATCTGGAAATGTTTTATTGGCTCAACTCATTTAACAAAGCAGAAGGGAAGATGATGGATTTGCAAATCATGAATTTAGCATCCTCAATAAACAGATCCAAATAAGAAAGATCAGATAAGGAAAAGCAAGTGATCAACAACTTCTTGGTCACCAGGCATGATGGCGCACACCTTTTAATCCCAGCACTTGGGAGGCAGAGGCCAGCAGATTTTTGAGTTTGAGGCCAGCCTGGTCTACACAGAGAGCTCCAGAACAGCCATTGCTACACAGAAAAACCCTGTCTCAAAAGACCAAGCCAAACAAAACCAAACAACAGCAATAACAAACTCACAATGTACAGAGATACATCAATTCAGCAAAGCATCGGGAGGTGCTTGACGGCAGCTTTTAGACAGACAGAATGACTGACTTTCAGGAAGGATACTTTCTACCCAAGCTGTGAGCAAAGGTCTATGAAATGCTCTTCTCTCTCTGGGAGACCAGTGTGAGAAGGCATTGCTTTCTCAAGGTAAGAAAATCCGTATTTAGTTGTGGGTTCGTGTTTCACCCCACTCTGGTGTGGGGCACAGCCACTGAGGAGGCGCAACGTTGGGAACACTCTAGACTGTGTTTACCCTGCACTGCTGCCAACGTGTGCTGGACTGTAGGGAAGCACTGAGACACTGCTCAGGAGGTGGGAAAATACAATCTAAGATGTGGGGGGCAGAAGCCGGGAATTCCTCCCGGAAATCCAGTTACCACTGAAGTACTGTTGCATAAAGGAGGTGGGAACAAAGGATCGGGGGTCCACTAGCCGGAGAGTCTGGGACCAGAGGCACCCAAACTCATGGACATTCAGGTGCAGCTGAGTCTCAAGGAGTTGGTAGCAGAGTTGGGGGCCCTCAGGCTGATGATAGGGACTACCCGGGCTGGGGGAAATTGAAACTCCAGTTAAGCTCACTGGTGTCTGGGTGCTCAGAGAGGCCTTCTGTGGGAGACTTAGGCTCTGAGCAGGTCTCTAGACGAAGGTCTTATCCAATGACAGGCCATGTTTATCCATTCTGATTATTGACTATTCATCATGGAGAATGGATGCATACCAGCTTCTCAGGGTGGACCAGAGATTAAATACCTTTTGCTGGAAGGAATGTCAGGGAAGGGAAGCTTATTGGCTAAATCATCAGGATCTCTAGGTAGCTCATTAGCTTGGAGAACTCTGTTTTGGGCTATGTGACCACAACTCATGTTTTTTCATTGGGAGGTGTGGCACACGTTCCAGGCCAGGAATCTAGTAGGGAGCAGGAAGGCACCTACCATCTCAGGTGGGTACCCCTAGTGCTGGGGTCTCAGACCCACTCAACCTTACTAAGTTTCCTGTCAAGGTCCACTGTCCCACATTTAGTTACTATTCTCAGTGCTGAGACCAAATGCCTGACAAAACACAACTCAGGGGAGGAAGAGCATCTTTTGATTCACAGCTCAGAGGACCATTTGTAAGTTACAGCCAGGAAGTAATGACTTCAAGAGTGGATTGGTCCATGGCATCCTCCATGATGCAGGAAGAGAAAAATGATAACCCTCAGATATTTGTCTCCAGTTTTTGTTGTTGTTGTTGTTTTGTTTTTCATTTTCATCCAGTCTCAGACCTCAGTCCACTGGATGGAGCCACCCACATTCCTCATTGGTCTTCCTCAGTTAAGCGTTTTCTGAAAAGCCTCCCCCTCCCACCCACCCCCACACACTGGGGTATACACCCTTACAGTTCAAGGTGCTTCTTGATCCAGTCAAGTTGACAAAGGGAATTATCAGGCTACTTGCCAAGGTTTGAGGAGAATGCCTGGAAACAATGTTACAAAGACTTAGGGGAGTGGCATTCATAACAATGCCAGGAGTTCACAGCTAAGGCCAGTGGATAAATCCAAAAAGTGTTTAAGTGAAGGATTGACATTTAAGCAAGTTTGTAATAATGACAAAGTGGCAATAGCTCTGAAATTAAAAGATGAGTTTTCATCAAATAAAGTATTCTGATGGAATTCTGTGCAGTGTAAATTCAGGCGAGGATGTGTATGTATTGACATGGAACTGTGGCATGTTAAAGTTACCCAGCCTTTACCACTATTTTATTTGTAATTATTGTTTTTGTTTCATTTGGTTTTGGTTTTTGAGATGGGACTCAATATCAAGCAAGCCTCAAGCTTGGTAATTCTCCTATCTTGGCCTCCTAAGGGTTGGGATTGCAGCTGTGAACTTGCACACCAGGACATGGCTCTGTTTTCATAAAAAATGTCAATCAGAAACAAAAGAAAAAGTCAGAAGAAAGCTCAGTGCTTAGAGTCTGGCAGAGTCATCTGTGGCTGTGGATTCTGTGTACATAGTGATCAGACATACAGAGTCATTTGTAGCTGTGGAATCCACGTATGTGGTGATCAACTGTGCAGAGTAGTCATGCGTGTGGTGATTAGTCCTGCAGAGTCGTCTGTGGCTGTGGAGTCCGTGCTCCTGCTCACATTCCTGTGTGCATTTTTATTGTTTTCAATGACTTTTGTAATCAGAGAGAAAAGTCACAGCCACACTTGTATTCTCTTACCTTGTGAGCTTTTGTAATCTTTGTTTTGTCTGTTCTTCCAGATTGTTTTTAGAAGTGTTGTGGCAAAACATCTAAAAGCCCCTCAAATGTTTATTGACTGGCATCTAAATTACAAATAAAAAAAAAAAAAGGAAAGGAAAGGAGGAGGGGGGGGGGACGGGAGACGTGTAGGGATCTAGGGGAAGCAGAAAGGGACAGTTGGTTGTATTGGTCAATATGCACATGTGTGAAATTGTCAAATAATATAATAAATACACAAAAATTATAAAAAGGGAATTGCTCTAACGCCACAAATGGGTTGCTGAAAGCTCCTGCTGTCTGTCCTCGTCGACTTAGTCGCCTTAGGCTTTCAGAGGTCCTTGTGCAATGAGACCTGGCATCTCTTCTCTCCTTCCCAAATCCTCTGTAGCCCAGGCACAAGCCCAGCTATGTTTCCTATCACAAGCCATTGTCACATGTATCCAAGTGTCCACCCTTACAAACCAACAAATGTTTCTACAAATATTTGTAATTTTATTTGTTTTTGAGAAAGAGATGATCTTATACAGTTGCCACATTAGTTCAGAAAGACAGCAGAGGTCTCTATTTTCCCTCACTTTTTGTTACTTAAAGATGACTATCCTTAACAGAAGGCCCAGCAATGCAGAACTCAAAGCAAAGGCAAGCTCAGCGTGCTTATTGGTCCCTCTCAAGCCTGGATGCAGGGGTGTAGCACAGAGGTAAAGAGGGGACTCTTAAGGCTCTCGGAGCTTGGCACTACTGGTGGTGTGACTAGAGGCTTTCATTGTTGGCCATTGTCATTCAATAGAGTGTGCCTGCTTGTGTGCATGCACGCTTGGGAAAGAGACAAAAGTCAGAGACAGTGACTACCCAATACATGTTGAGACCTGGTCTCGTCAGAGAGAACCAAAGTGGAGGAAAACTCAATGATTAAATGACTAAGAACAACTTTCATTTAACAACTGTTGTAATGGTAAATCAGAGATTCCAGGACAAATGTAGACTTTTGGCTTAAGAATGGGGTGGGGCTTAGTGTGTGGAGAATGACTGACATGTGTTGGGGTAGCAAATCTGTCTACACAGCATCAGCAGGACCCTAGCTATAACTGAGACGGCTGAGGTCTCCTTAAGAACACTGTCAGTCTTCAAACCTGAGATCAGACTGGGAAGCAGGTTGGTGACATCCACTTCTTGCCTGTACCCTAAAATCACAGCAGCTTCACATGAGTCTGGTGTGAAATAAAACATAAGAAGGAGAACATTTTCTGAGTAACTCACAGGGAGTATACATGATCTTTCCGGGCATCGTGGGTCCCGATTCAAGCACCCTACATGTTCCCTACTGGGTCATCAGCATCTTTCAGCCCTTGCCTTAGCCTTTGACCAAGCATACTGACCAAGGCCAGAGACCTACAACCTCTGTGGAAAGCACCAGCTACACACACCTGGGCCACAGACTGAGCTTCTAAAGGAAGGGAAACGAATTATCCCCCTCAGTAGCAATCAGCCAATTCAAATTTTTGTTTAACTACTTTGTTATTCAATTATTTCCTTTGTTTTCCTAATGAATGAAAAGGGAGGTTCATAGTTTTATGTGACCATGGCCACATGAAAGATTACATATATATGGATTTTGACTTATAACTGCACAGCACCATTGTTCTGATGCCAGAGCTGGCTCTCTGTAGGTAGTAAGGGAGAGATGGTTCATGGTGACAGCTACAATGGCTCACACATGTTACAGTTTAAAATAAAATGGACTTTAGGGTTAAAAGGAACATTCTGGTTAAAACAATGAGGTCAGAACTCTGGGGATGAGAAGCAGAGGGGCTTGTCAATGGGCTTGAGACAACCAAGCTAAACAGGGTAGAAGAACAGGTATCTGTGCAAGAGGGATCAGGACAGTTGGGCCCCACTGAAGCCCATGAGGAACATGTATATGACACTTTTCCTCTATCCAGTCTTCAGTGTCACTGACTGTTGAGAGCAGAATGAGGGTAGCATCTAAGAGTCCCTCTACTTCAGGAAAAAGACCCAGACCATACGCTAGGCAAGAACAACTTCAAGTACTTCATGGTAGTTGCAGGAACAATGAGAGCTTAGGATTACCCACACCTGGGATACCTACAAGTTCAGAGGGAAGCAATAACAGCTGAAGGCTGGCAGACAGACCAGGTCAGTGACTAACAGAACTGGAGTAAATGTGTACAGAGCAGGGTTTCAATTGCTCCAACTGGGTGGGCAGTGTGGAAGCAGGCTCTTCCGTGGCTCTGCCAATAATACCCTAAGAATTAACAGGTCTCACTGTAACTGCCTCCATGTTTGCCTGGTTCTACTACAGTCCTGTAAAAACTCCTCGACAAAGGAGCTCATTGAGTTTCCCCCTCTGGGAACTCCTTCTGCCATCAGAAGTTTCTCACATTTTCCCCCAGTTCCTCAGGTTTCTGTAATTCACCTTAATAGAACTTGGTTCTGCTTGCCTTGGTCCCACAGGTGTTTGTATCGTTCATCTTTGTTGGTGTGCAATAATGACCTTAAGAGCCACTGTCTCTGCATGGCTTTGGTGACATGTGAGCATGAAGTATCTTAGATCCTTGGGTCAAACACAACCAGGTCAATAAAAATCTGTCAAACTGAAAGCAACATATCAGTTCCTTCTTGGAGAGCATTCTGTATGAATGGGAAAAAGCAGGCCCCAAATCCTCCAAATCCTAGAGACAATACTTTGCCAACAGTGAAGCCAGGCCAGGACTGATGTTATTGTTCTCATTTATAAGAAATAAAATGATAAAATTACAAACAAACAAAAACCAAACAACATTAACTGTCCTAGCATACATGAAATCCTGGGTTCAAGGCACAGTGCTGAAAAAAGAAAAGAAATATAATTATTTTCTAGTGTGGTGTTACACACTTAAATCTAACTTTATAATATACATTTAATTTTCACAGATTCTAATCCTAGCAGTAATAAGCAAGTAGGCCACATAGTTGATAATTTACAGGTAAAGATGGAGAGAGTCAGCAAAATGGAACCTCTTTTAAATGATGCCAATTTGCATAAGACAGTCAATGCTTTTAGCATCTCTCATGTGCCAGGCACTCAGCTTGAGTTCATAGACTAGGTCACTGCTTTCATTTAGGAAGACAGTTCCAATGAGAAACTATCTGTATTGGGTGTATCTGTGGGAGACTGTTATAATTAAACTGTGGGAGACTGTTATAATTAAATAGATGTGGGAAGGCTCAGTCCACTGTGAGTGGTACCATTCCCTAGGCTAGGTGTTCTAAAGTGTTTAAGAATGGAGAAATCAAGCTGAACATAAGCCAGCAAGGAAGCAAGCAGGCAAGTGTGAGTACATTCATTGTTTCCTTCTGTTCTTAGCTGTGGATGTGAAATGAGTAGCTACTTAATTTCCTGTTGCCTTGACTTCCTTCAGTAAATGGACAGTAACCTGAAACTATAAGCTGAAATAAAACCTTTTTCTCCTATGTAGGTTTTATGTCAGGGTTCTTTATCTCAGCAATGGAAGTGGAACTAGAATAAGTGGTGTGCACTTGTGTGTGTGTGTGTGTGTGTGTGTGTGTACATGTGTGTGTGAGTGTGCATGTGTACATATGTGTATGCATGTGTGTGCATGTGTGTTTGTGAGTGTACATATGTGTGCATGTGTGTGTACATGTGTGTTTGTGAGTGTGCATGTGTGTGTGTACATGTGTACTGGCTGGTTTTGTGTCAACTTGGAGTTATCACAGAGAAAGGAGTTTCAGTTGAGAAAATGCCTTCATGAGATCCAGCTGTAAGGCATTTTCTCAATTAGTGATCAAGGGGGGAGGGCCCCTTGTGGGTGGTACCATCCCTGGGCTGGTAGTCTTAAGCTCTATAAGAAAGCCAGCTGAGCAAGCCCGGGGAAGCAAGCCAGTAAGCAGCATTCCTCCATGGCCTCTGCATCAGCTCCTGCTCCTTGATCTGCTTGAGGTCCAGTCCTGACTTCCTTTCATGATGAACAGCAATTGGGAGTATAAGCCGAATAAACCCTTTCCTCCCCAACTTGCATATTGATCATGATCTTTGTGCAGGAATAGAAACCCTGACTAAGACAGCATGTATGTTTGTGAGTGTGCATGTGTGCATGTGTGTATACATGTGTGTTTGTGAGTGTGCATATGTGTGCATGTATATGTGTACATGTGTGTTTGTGAATGTGCATATGTGTGCATGTGTGTGTACATGTGTGTTGTGAGTGCATATGTGTGCATGTGTGTACATGTGTTTGTGAGTGTGCATATGTGTGCATAAGTGTGCATGAATGTGTGCGTGCACGTGTGTGTGTGTGTGTGTGTGTGTGTGTGTGTGTAGATCAGAAGACAATCTCAGGTGTTGCAACCTACAGTGTTGCTCCTTAGGTACTATCTGCATTGTTTCACTGGCCTGAAAGAACTCACCAATATTTTAAGACAAGCTGGCCAGCATGCCCCAGGGGCTTTCCTGTCTTCACCTCTGCATCTGTGGAATACAATGCCAGGCTTTCTCTGCATGTAAGTCCTAGGGATGGAAGCCATGTCTTCCTGCTCATATGGCAAGCACTTCTCTGACTGAGCTATCTCCCTAGCCTCAGTCAGTCTTTTCCACTGAACTATTTTCAAAGTCCAGAACAGTGAAACCCTTAAGGAAATGCTTGTCTTTTTCTATTTCTTGTCAGCTGTCCAGGATCCCCTTTCCTTGAGCAATGACTTCCTCATTATGCGTAGTGTTGTGGGATATGATATGCTCTGATTTTCCCAGTGGAGGCTGAGTGGGGCTCTCTCTTCCCCCCACATCCTGCAAGGCAGGGTGGTCATGTGACTCCTCACTCTAGACCATACATATCAAGGGAAGAATCCACAACCTGTTTGGCACATGGCCTTTCCTAGCCCTGCATAAGGGCTTGTTTTATCTACTCAGGCTGGACAGAAGGAAAAGTAGGTCTGGTGGACAAGAGAGGACAGCAGAAGGGATGTGATTTGTGGAAAGCCTCTGGGGAGAGCACACTCTCCAAAGAAAGGCATTGGTTCCTCTTTACAGCCTAGGTACCTCTTAAAGGCTCCACAACAAATGCCACTTGGCCACCAAAATCCTGCCTAATTTTTTGAGGTAATGAGCTGTATTAAAGTCATATCAGCTCCTAAAATCCACAGACTAGATTTCCAGCAGTAGTACACCTGTCTTTAGTAGAAGCGGTGTGCGGTGACATGGTAAGGCTGGGCCACAGAATCAACTGAGTAACTAGTACATGTTTGGCACTACAGCACACAACAGGTTTGAACAGGAAAGCTGGAGAGCCTACTTCATGCCATTGGAGAGACACTTGCCCATGGCTCACTGATTCTGTACTCCAGACCTGTGTGGAAAATAGATCCTCCACTACACGAGAGACACAACTTCACCTTGGACAGACTAAAGAGAGGAGCCGGAGCTGAGCATCCCCTGATAGACTTAGGGACAAGGCATGATGTCCACACTGATGGTGAAAATCTAGGTAATGTGGAGTTTTAAAGTGCTTGAGCTTATGGCTAAAGAATTTAGGATTCACAGAAGCAGCTCTTGAAAGAGTTTATTTTGGCTGGTGGGTCTAGGTGGGTAAGAGTCTGTCATAGTGGAGAGGCATGGTAGGAAGAGCAGGAAGTTGAGAGATTGCATCCTCAACCTCAAGTGTAAAGCAGAGGGAGGAGAAGTGGGGTGAGGCTGTGAGCTCTCAAAGTCTGCCGGCAGTGATGTGCTTCCTCCAGTAAGGCTGCACCGCCTCCCCGTGTATTCAAATCCATAAGCTTATGGGTGACAGCCTCATTTAAACCACCACACTGTTCTTCGATATTCTATGCAAATGTTCTTTCCTTATGTCTTAGTTAGGGTTTTCCTGCTGTGAACAGACACCATGACCAAGGCAACTCTATCTTATAAGTACAACATTTAATTGGGACTGGCTTACAGGTTCAAAAGTTCAGTCCATTATCATGAAGGCGGGAAAATGGTAACATCCAGGCAGGCACAGTGCAGGTAGAGCTGAGAGTTCTACATCTGCATCTGAGGGCTGCTAGCAGAAAACTGGCTCCCAAACAGCTAGAATGAGGGTCTTAAAGCCCACACCCACAGTGACACACCTACTCCAACAAGGCCATGCCTACTCCAACAGGGCCACACCTACTCCAACAAGGCCACACCTACTCCAACAGGGCCACACCTACTCCAGCAAGGCCACACCTACTCCAACAGGACCACACCTACTCCAACAAGGCCAATCTACTCTAACAGGGCCACACCTTCTAATAGCACCACTCACTGGGCCGAGCATATACAAACTATCATACCTTATAAAACATATTGTTTTTGTTTTCTAAGTAGAGTCACATGGATAAAATGCAAATAGTTATAAAAAAAAGCGTGTGTTAAGGTCTTTCCCGGTTTTCTTTATGTAAAAAAAAGGGAAGAGGAGGAAGATTTAGGTTTTAGAAATCAGAAAGTTACTCTAACTTAGAGTGATAGCCACAGAGTCACCCCAGTAGTGACAGAAGATACAGGTACCACTGCAGAGAAGGTTGATGTTCAAATGCTTAGGACACCTGAGCTTATATATCACTCTGCTAACTTGGGATGGAATGGGGATCCTCGGTTGAGGGCTCTCTGGTAATCACATCCTATAATCATGGCAAAAAGCTGTGAAGACAGCAAATGAAAGAAGGTCCCCTGGAGCTAGCCAGGGAACCAAGGCTGGGCCATTCTTGTGGGGATCTTGCCGTGATGCTTACGACTGAGTATTGAGTGCTTGTCAGGAAACTGTTTTCAGGGCCATTCTGCTCCTGCCCAGATATTCATACCCTCCCTACCTGTGTGGACACAGGAGAGGCACCTGATTATCATCTTAAAGCTGGGCACTCTGGGATCCTGTTTCCCTTCCTTCAGTGTGGAGCCACACAAAGCCGGCCCACCACTCCAAGGACACCTTTCTGCTCAGCAAGCACTTCACCAAATCAGAGTCCTGTGACAACATTCTATGTTTCTCCCTGGCTACAAGTCAACATAGATTTGAGGGCACAGCCAGTGAGGCATGGGGCTTCTTGAAGAAGGAATTTGAAGCATGATCTCCCTTCATTATGGAGTATCCTAGAACTCTTGAAGCATGCCTCCAAACTCCATGTAACATGATGTTCGGCTAAGCTGCACATTCAGCCGTGTTACAGAAGGAATTTCTCCAGTCTCCCAGAAAAACAGCAAGTGGCAGAATAGGAACCTACGGATGGCACTTGTCTCCCTCATGTCCAGCTTCTCTGACTCTAGTACTTCCCTTCTTGTGGCAGCTGGGTGACCTACAAGCCTCTGTGCCTCCCAGGCCCCTGCTGGACCACATGCAAGCTCAGGGTATAATGGTGAGGTTGTTAGAGCTGATGCCCTTTGACTGCCTGTGAAATGGAAGGTAAGACCCACAATGAGAGGTCAGAGGTAAGAGGTCAGAGGTGGAGCCTGCTCAGTGGTGGTAGCACATCCGAGCACACTTGCTTCCTGTCTATGTTCTCTGCAAGAAGACAGCTCTCCAAGTCTGATGGCATCAGATAAGAAAAGCCCAGCACTGAGCTGCGATAGGGAACTTCACAGTGTGTGGTATGTGTCTAAGTGGTTTGTGAATTGTTGTAGTATGTGGGATGTACATACATGAGACATGTTTTGTATATGTAAACATAAAGAAAAAGTTCAACTTTAAGGTACTGACTCATTGCTGTAACCCAGAGGCTGAAACCCTTTCTCCTTGATTAACTTGTCCTTGAATGACACTTTGCACTAAATAAGACAAGGCCTGCCCACACTACAGATAAGCCCCGCCCACACTGCCATGGGTCTACTGACTCCACATATTTAATGATAGGCACTCTGAAAAAGCAGTGCAGACCAGTGATCGATTGATACATGGCTGCCACAGCCAAACCATTACAGGACAAGTTACAGCACTTATGTACACTCAAGGAGGATGCTACAGGGGTAGACAGGGACAGGGAGATGCCAGGAAGGCATGACTGCTTTGCAGAGGTGCCATATCCCTTTACCTTGGAGACAGGAGGCAGCTGGCCAGGTAGGCCCAGCCTCGTACTTAATCTTGCCACCCAAAGAGTGGGAGCTGGGTCACCAGGGCTGGCCTTAGGCCACTGACTAGCATTGCCTGAGCCCTTGTCTGCACTCAGAGTCCAGTGCCCAGTCTCAGTGACGTGCTTTGCCATGTGGGCTTTAGTCTTCTACGCAGGTCAGAAGCAAATGGAGGCAAATACTTCCGGAAGTCAGCTCCCATGTGTAGAGCGGGGCTTCTTATTCTGCCCAGGCCTATCGGGTGTCTGAGTTTTATCACAGCCCTAATGTATAGTTCTGAGCCTCTGGGCCCCTGCTATGAATTATCCCTTCCCCTGACGGCAGTATATGGAAAGATGGTTTACTACGAGGGACGTAACAATAATTCATTTATATTGACAAATAAAGCAGTATATACTCAACCTGTGTGAAGGGAGACAAATAAAACTCAGCATTATTCAAATGATAGGTATCAACAGTCACACAAATCCAAGTGAAGTTACTCTCCGTCCACCTGAGTGACAAGTACAGAGACCATGCCATATGGCTTCTGTTGAACATGGAACAATCGATTCTGCAGGGTTTTTTTTTATATGGCTGATGGATAGCAACCATTGGTAGAGCCATGTGTACCAGGACAACTCCCAGGCAGGAACTTGGAGCCTAGATGGCTCTGTTTAAAACTTGTAGACTGTGTCTGAGCTTCTTCAGTAGTTAAGAGAACATACTATTTTTGTGGAGGACTTGGGTTTGGTTCTCAACGCTTATAGAACAGTTCACAACTGTCTGTAATCCTGATCCCAGGGGATGCAGTGTCCTCTTCTTGCCTCCAGGGCCGAAAGAAATGCTGGTGCTACATATTCACACACATTTAAATAAATAAATAAATAAGTAAATAAATAAACAAATAAACAAATAAATAAATCTCTAAACATTGTGAGCTACTCTCTGTGGCTGTCTCGCTCTCCTTTGGCCCTCTGTTCATGTTCCATCAGCGAACTTGTTCTGGTTTCTTCAGAATTTTGTGAGAAAACAAAAGCAGTGTGATAGTGCTAGAAATGAATCAATCTTAGATTTGGAATTCTGGACATTTGTGGGCAAAGACTTGCATGTGAACAGAGCATGAAATGAGGGGATTTGTAGTTGCTTGTGAGATAAGGTGGCTAGTTCCCCATTTCTAGTCTCCTGATGAGAGAGTGGGTGTCTATCATAGAAAAAAAATATTTGGAAATGCAATTTTCTGGTTTAAGACCAGCAAGCAGGGCCTTTTCTCCAAAGCATCTCTGAGAAGGGAGGTTTTCTTAGTGATGTATCCACTAATGGTAAGTTGGTTAGTAAGTGCCTTAATTACTTTTCTATTGCTGTGCTAAAACACCATGACCAAGCCAATTTATAGCCAAAAAAACATTTGGTTACAGAAGGATAAGAGTCTACCATGGCAGCAAGCCTCAGGCGTGGTTAGCTGGGGTGGAAAGCTGAGAGCTCATAATCTCAACTGCAAACAAAAAGTGGAGACAGTGAACAGGAAGTGGTGTGAGATCATAAACTCTCAAAGCCTGCCCCTGTGACACATTTACTCGGTCAAAGCTCCACCTTCTAAACCTCCCTAAACACTGCCACCTACTAGGAACCAAGTGGTCAAATGCCTGAGACCATGGGGGCATTCTTGTTCAAACCACCACAGTAAGTAAACCTCACTTGCTGAATGTCTTTCCAGGGCACACCATGCAACATCATAGGGAAGCCCAAGAAACACAAGGCAAGTTTGGGAGATGGGAGGTTTGAGGACTTCCTGGCTACCCACAGGGTTTCCAAAAGGGGGAGGAAACAGGGCTGTTCAAAGTTAGTTTTGGAAGAAAAGCTAAGCATGGATAATTTCACGGGAAGATGCTTCAGTGTGACGGTAGCATAGAGCTGATTTCCCACAGAACTTTTCCTTTGTCCTCTGTCTATCACCGATACATACCCTTCCCTCAGCTCCCACTCTCATCAGCTGTCACAGGGAAGCTACTGTAACTCCGATGGTCACGCCTCCATTTTCATGTGCTCCTCCTCACTCCACCAGCAGATGCATACAACTTTAAGGTCTGTTACCTTTCAGAACAGATGTCACATCTACTGCAGAGTCTTACCTCTGTTTCTCCTGTGCTAACTCCTGGTGGACATTGTCACCTGCTGTAACTCTGCTTCCTGTTGATGCTGCAGGTGTCACACAGCAGCATGGCCGGACATCTTGGTTTGATTCCAGGTCACACATTCTTGGGAAAGCTGCAGCGATCACTGTTGTACTTGTAGCTGAGTGTGTTAGCTCTTGTCTCTACCATGGCTCAACAGGAGCAGTTACATGGAATTTTAATTCCTTCAGAAAACAGAGAACTGCCAAGAAAGCATACAGTGGATACTGTTTGTAACACATCCTTTGATCAGATGGTGTCTTCTGGTTTATTTTCTTCGTTCCATCAGACCTGAAAGAAGACGGTGGTGTTTCACTCTTACTTAAGTCAGAGGTGTCTAGGCCAGGCTTCTCGGGTGTTTGAGTGGGTGACAAGGAGACCAGCGTGCTGGGGTGCTACACCTCTTGAGTGACTAGAACACATTTTACTTCTTATTAGTCACCACGTTTTACCTTTTTAATTTTTTAAAAAATTTTCCATCTTTTAAAAATTATTTCTTTTACTTTTGAAGTCATAATATATTTCTCCCTCTTTTTCCTTTCTGTAAACCCTTTCTGTTTTTCAAATTTATAATTTATTGCCTCTTTTCACTAATTGCTGTTACATGTATTTTATGTATACATATACACCACACACACACACACACACACACACACACACACACACACACACACACACACATCCTGTTCAGTCAGTATAATGTTGCTTATATACAAATGGTCAGTTCTTTCAGGGCTGACCATTTGTTATTCAATAGCCAGTCAGCATGTTCTTTCCTGGTTAAGTAACTTGAAAGGCCCCTTCCTGAGGATCACTTTTCATAGTACCAGAAGGTGCCATGCAAGGTTCCAAAGGAGAGAGGCTACCAACAATCCTACTCAGCTGTGATGTGTTTGTACCATGTCAATGACCAGCATGGCACAATAACCCTCAGGATGCAGCAGTGGCATGCATACCTTGCTTGTAATGAACAGCTCTCCAATTGGACTTAAAACATGCTCAGCAAGAGGGAAAGTATTCCTGGAATAGGAAGCCAGCCAATGACCCAGGGCTGGTAAAGTCATGGATATTGGAGAAGAAGGTACAACTGCTACTTTACTAAACTAGTGTAGCATTCTAAATATTTGTCTTTATATACAAACTAAGTGTAGTCTTTACTCTTTATAAAAGACAAAGACCACTGCCGAAAACCACCACCAATAAGAATGCATGTTTTTTTTAAATTTTATTAATGATGGTGATGATGATGATGGTGATGATGATGATGATGATGATACTCTCTTTCTCTATGGCACCTTATCAATGTAGTCTCTCCCTTCTGCTCAGGGTTTCTCAGCTAACTTGGGACGGTCAGGAAGCTTCCTATGTTCCTGACTCTTTCATTAGATATATAACTGGAAGTCTCTGTAACCTTCCTGCACTATGTCTCTCTAACTTTCTTAAGATAATGGTATGTGGTCAGAAGTGAAATTAACCTCTAGTCCAAGAGTAGAAGAGAGAAAATGCCATGCAATGTCCCTTTCCTGCTGAGGGCATCAGTAGCTTTCCATGTGGCAAGTCTTCAAGATCCTTGCTTCATGAGTAGCAAAACTACAGCAATGGGGAGAGGGGGAGAGGGAGAAGGGGACGGGGAGAGGGAGAGGGAGAGGGAGAGGGAGGAATCACTATGGTTTGTGAGTACCTGGGGTTCAGTTTTCCAAGATGGAAACAGTTTTGGAGCCCGGATGTAAAACAGTGTTCATGTTCTTACCCACACCAAATGTAAGTTTAAAACTGACAGGGTTTCACTTCCTCCTGACAAAGCAAAGAACCAGGGGCTGGATGGTGTGTGACCAGCAATAATCTGCATCTTGTGGTCTTGGAATCTGGAAATCTTCAATCCGGGAGTCGGGGCTTGGGGATGACCCTCTCCTTATGTGTAGACTGCTGTCTCACCGCACCCTCACCTGACAGAAGAGTCAGAAAGCTCCCTGAGATACTTTTTATAAGGATGTTAACCCACCCTCACCCTCAGGATCTGATCACTCTTCCAAGGACCTGCTTCCGGATGTGTTCCCACTGTGGATTTAGATTCCTGCATCTGCATTTCGAGAGGTTGCATATGCACCGCATAACAGATGGTTTAAAGAAGGGAAATTGAGTTTGCAATTTCAGAGACCTGCAGCACTGAAAGGGGCGATGGCTTCTGATCCCCCAAATTATGGAGGCAAAATTGAAAAAAATATCAGAAGGACCAGAGTGAATTGAAAATTTAATGTGTGGCATAGATCACATTGAGAATACATATTTAGAGCAGATACCGTGCATAGTTCTGGGTGGATCAATGCTTAGATCGGAAGAACAGTGGAGGGTGCAGTGGCCACAAATACTTAAATTTGAAATGACACTGCAGGAGAAAAGAAAACATACAGACTATTGTTTCTGAGGCAGACCATAAGAAGGAAGAGAAACAAGTGCAGAAGCCAAGGCAAGGCAAAAGAGAAAGTGTGGCTCCTGGGGTCAGAAAAAGTGGATGAAGAGACAACATGGAGATTTAAAACTCCCATGATCCACAGGTGCTGATGGACAAGAGGTGGAACTAGGAGATACCTGGATGTCCAGAAACTAGAGTCTAAGAAGGGCAGTGGTAAAAGTGAGAAAGGAGTACCGGATAAAATCTGCAGTAAGTAGTATACAGGAAGACGGTATATGGAGCTGAATTAAAAGATAGTTAAACACATACACACATACACACACACACACACACACACACACACACACACACACCCCATATTATATATTTACTAAATACATATATTCACAGTATATATTTTTCTCTGTCAGACTATATATATATATATATATATATATATATATATATATATATATATATATATATACACATACATATATATGTGTGTGTGTGTGTGTATAATATTTGCACTTAAAAGATAAGGAGCTCTCAAATTTTGTATGGAAGAAATTTCATAATTCCTTAGGTCCAAATTAAGTTTCACCTTTCTATTTCCATCTCACGAGTCTGTCATTTCATTCCTGTGTACTCTGTGCATGAGGGATGCAGTGATGTCTCAGGTGATGTCTCAAGATGAAGGCTGATGTTGCCCTGCACTGTGCTCTGTAACTCTTAGTTTGATGCAACATCGGACTGTGTTTGGGAAGAGGTGGAGAGGATTTGGGGTGTGCGGTGAGACAGTGGGGAACTTAACCTTTCTTCTCTCTCAGGTACAGGAATGTGCATGTGTTGGCCAATCAAATTTCAGCAGATGCAATCTATATCATGTCGTCTTTAAGGGGTCTTTAAGAACCAAGAGATGGTTTGCATAGCTTATCCTTGTCATAGTGATTGTCAAGTTCCAGACAATGACCTCTGGCATGGTTGGATGGGCACATGTATGAGGAGCAATCCTCTCTGGTCTAAAACAATGACTTCAAACGCTTCTACTGAGGCACAGTCAGACCCATCATGACATGACCTGGTTCTACATCCATCCCTGGTGTCTTTTACTGTTCAGAGGTTTTGATCATTTTCCTGTGGTTTATTAAGCTCATCTTTTCATTCAGACTTCTGTTCTTGCATCTCACTTAAGATCGCCCTCAGACCAGGTTGAAAGCCATGGCTCCAACACAGATCTAGCTCTTTTGCTGGCTCCCTCCTTATACCCAGTCTGCATTCCCTTCTCTCATGCTTCTGCCCACTGCCCTGCCTAAAAAACAAATGTCATGAGGTCTGTTCTTTTTGTTTTGTTTTGTCTTACAGAAATGAAGTCAGTTTGTTGTAGGCACCTTGTTTATTTACTGTGAAGGTTGACACTGTCAACTTACAAGACCTAGAGTCATCTAGCAGACAACCAGAGATATTTGTGAAGGAGTTTCTAGATTGAATTATTTGACAGGAGAAACCTACATGAAATATGGGTGGATCATACACTCTCTATAGTCCTGTATTAAAGAACAGAGAAAAGTAGTGCGGCGGGCCAGCCCTTTTCTCTCTCGGCTTCCGGGATGTGGGTGCAGTGTGACCAGCTGCTACCTGCTGCCTTGACTCCCTTCCTTGATGGACTGTACCCTCAAATTGTAAGCAAAAATAAAACTTGTCTTCCTAAGTCACATTTGCCAGGTATTTTTTCAGGGCGGTGAGAAAAGCAATCAGTCTTCCTCACTTACAGAAGAGCATCAAACAGGCACAGAGGAAACATGGGTCCCCCAGACTGCTAGCCTGGCTCATCTCTGCCTTTGCTCAGAGCACTGAAAGGTCCACAGGTTGGATTTCTCCTTCAAAATCTATCACTGTGGTTGCTTCTTGAGCAATGCTGTCCAGTCATGCTGCTGTTAGTTTCCCTCTTGCTATCAGATAGGACACCACACCTCTCTATGTTTCTTCTCCTTCTTTTCTTCATCAGAAATGATCCTTCACCTCTCTATGCATGACCACAATCCTGTGACAGACCTTCAAAGCCCTATAACAAGAAGGTGCTTTTTCCTGTCACCCCTATTGTGCGTGGTGGAAGAGCTGGAGCCCCGAATTACTGAAGAGTAGAAGAAAACATGTTGCATGCTGCACAGGTGGAGAGAGCCACCGTGCTCCTGTCCACAGGTTAAAAACAGCACTCCATTTGTAGATATACAATAAAAACGTGCTGAAGTGTGCCCTGATGGGACCAGAGTCTCTCATCCCACGAGACCTGTCACCATTCCTAGTCACACTCAGTTAGTAAGGGAGACTCTAATGGATGGAAACCTCAGCGTGCCCAAATTCCATTTGGATCTGGAAAGAAGGAAGCTGACTGAAGAGGCCCCTAAGTGTCCCTTTGAGACAACATTTGGCATAAAGCCTTCTGTATTTGATTCTGACCAAACGGCTCTCCACATTTTACCCTTTGTTTTGGTGCCCTCATCAAGGACAAATATTTGAGCAAAGTTTTAGGATGAGTCTACAGCTCAGGAGCCATGTGGAACCCTACCTTCCTGACCCTGCAGAGAAGAAATGGAGCTAGGAGATTTGTGACTGTAAGATATGTAAATATCCGAAGGAGGGCTGACCAACTACAGACAGCAGAAGCCATTCACCTCTTGGGAATCATGGACTGCCACAAGTCCCTGCTGTTTTGACTTTAAGTTCTAACCTCCAGCTGAGAGCAGAACCAAGTTGATTCAACCCTCCCTCTCCACTTGGTGTTCTCTGTCCTTGCTGTGGTTGGACACAGGTGACAGGTAGCTTCTTAAACTGGAAATCCCTACAGTACTCTAGAGCTCACTGCCGAGGTCACTTGTGCTACTCAAAGGGCCTCTTTGGCCACGTGGTGTTCAGGAGGAAGTGTGCTCAGCCCTCTTGAGAGTCCTTGACAGGTGAGGTGGCAAGGGAGATTATCCACTTTTGCAGCAGATTTTGCCTGAAGTGACTCACATGGAGGGCTTGGGAGCCTGGTTCTATTTTGGGCCAATCCCCTCTGGTTATCAATGCTCACAGCAACACTGGTTATCTGGGAGCAAGCCTGGGGCAGAGTGTGAAGGGAGGAAGGGCCGTCTAGTTACTCTTGAGTGGGAAGAAGGAACTGTGACAACTCCAAGTGAGTAGGGAGGAGCTGGCCAGGCCAGAAGTTCTGAAAGATTGACAGGTTTACCCTACTTGTGGGACCCCTGATAGCCCCTAAAGAGCTCTGCTGGAGACCCATGTGTGACTCAGGGTCTGGGTCTTCTAACATAGAATAACACACTGCAACAGAAAACTTGGCTTCTTATTGGTTGCCACCATTGGGAACTTTTGCCCCAATTTGTAAAATTATGGTTCATTGTAGAAACAGCCCCAGGTTGCCAGTATAAAAGGAGTGACATTAATCAAAATACATAAACACAGTGGAAGAGACTGACTTCTCATCTAAGTTCAAAGAACAATGGGGAAAATCTGTCTTTCTGTCACCAGAGGGTTTTTCTGTGGGTTCTGGAGTCTGCCATACACTCACCAGACTGAACCAGTCTGGGAGATGATGTCTCTTTCTAAAATATTAGTGAGGAGGTAAAACCTCATGTGCAGGCCCATCTCAGATGTCCCAGGAAGTGGGGAAAATGACCTCTCAACCCCCGAAAGATGGGAGGAAGAAGGAAGAGACTTCCAGTCCCATATAACTGTCTATAGACACATAGCTGAGAGGCATCACCTGATGGCTTCCTGCCATGGAATGGAAGTGGGCTGCCTATCACCTCTGTCATGGGTGACAGCATGGGGGTAGATGGGCCGGTAGGGGGAGGAGAGCACTGAATTCCATCTGGCGCCCTCTGCTGGCCACCACTGGAGTTTCCACGAAGTTCTTCCTTGAGAAACACAACGGGCTGACCTCTGACCTCTAGGATGGAGCTACCACTGAGTTGGCCCCTTCTCTCGCAGAAACTAGGCCAGAGGACAATGGAGAGGAATTCTACCAAGTAGAGTTTTTCCATAGAGAATGCTCCATGTAGCAAAAACAAGAGAGAGGAATACAGACAGAGGGAAGGGTATGGAGACTTGCACGTCAGCACTCTGTGGTCAGAGATAGACAGTCCTCAGGGCCTGTATACCCACCCTAGAGTAACCTCTGCTGTGACAGTGCCCTGGGGAGAAGGAATACTTACAAATATTGCAGGGGTCTGTCTGGGAGGCCTTGCTGGAATTGGCTGTGATCTTGTCTACCTGCAAGGCTCCCCAGGGACCTAGGACATGAAGGACCTAAAGTCTCTTCCTCAGGACAGGCTGGTGTTCTTGCTGTCTCTGGGTCTCCTGGTACCACTGCAGCACCACTCAGCTTTTTGTGATATGCTCTGTCCCTTCAGGGGCTGACCCACACAGTCTTCCACCAGGGTGTGTGGGAAGAGAGGAACTGCCCTCCACCTTCCTGTGGCAGGCTCAACCCCCAACCACTGCAATAACCCAAAGAGCATCCTGTGAACAGGGTGTGGGGGATCCTGCCATCTACAGCCCTGATCTCTCTGGAGGCCAAGGATAGCAGTAAGGTAAACTCGCACTTAGAACACCGGGTATTGCGATCACAATGGTTTTATATCAAATCTTAGAGGAAAAGACCCATCCCCAGGGCCAGATCATTCCTCTTCTAGACTCCAAGAAATTAGAAATCATTTTCTTGCTGCAAGGTAAAATGTGTCACACACACCCACACACACATACTCAAGACAGAGAATCTGTATGACTCTGATGAAAACCGGGGTCACTGGCCATCCTTGCTCTTTTTCTCTGTAATTAAGCTGCTTTGCACTTAGCCGATTTATGTGTGTCCTTCATAATGATTCGTTGTCCTGATGGGACTTGTCTGGAATTTCTCTCAATTCCATGTAAATATTTCTAAACATAAATATTAATAAATCACATGCTGTCAGGTGCTTGATCCCTTCCACACCTCACAGGTGGTAGCTCCAGGCCCTTTCTGGTTTTCATCTGAGACAAACTCCAGAGGATTGCTGGATTCAGAACAGCTTCCATGGGCCTCGCATAGAACTTTCACTCTCTTCTGACAAGCCAACTCTGACAGCATATTAAGAGGTGCATACTCAAACATGGACTTCTAAAGACCCCGCATAAGCATGTTCAATAAACAAAAAGAATGCTCTCAAAGGCATGCAAGCAAACTGCCGGGGAGTCATCATGTGCACATAGCAAGCGACTACCATTAATCTTTAAATTATGTGAACAATTAATCAAAATGACTATAAGACACAGCCATAGATCTTACAGAAAATCTAATAAAAATGGTTAGATAAGACACATGAAGCCCAACTATATACTTTCACCTTGATTGATCCTGATTAATAGCCATAATGTAGACTCCGTGGGCCTTCCTGGTGGGAAATTCTGTGCTTTGTGACTGGCAGAGCTGTGTGCCTGGCAGCTCTGAGGTCAGGTTTTTTGTTAAGTTTTAGGTCATCTCAGAATTTTCTTTTCCTCAGCAGGCACTGCTGAGAAGGAAGAGAGGTAAGAGAGGCCATCTCAATCCAGAGGCTGTGACGCTCACTTTCAGATGGTTCGGTTTTCACCTCCTAGGACTACAGGTCCACTCATAGATTCCACTCACAGAGAAACATAGTGCCCACAAGAACCAAATCAAAACAAAACAAAAACAAACAAACAATCAAAAAACAAAAAAGCCAGTAGGTTGTGATTGTCTTGTGAAGCCGGTGTGGCTGTTCCATCTCATCCCTCTTCAGCAGATCTGCTCCTCAGTTCCTGAGGTCCAACATGCAACAAAGTAAATTCAAAGACCTACTGGGAGGTCTGAAGCATCACCATTATGGCCACCTCCTGGGGAGGAAGAAGAGCATGCAGCAGAGCCATGAGCTGGAAATCTTGTTCTTTTCCAGCAATGAGGACCTTCCTGAAGGCAAATCTTGATCCTGAGGTGAGGCACTCATACTTGGAATGTGGGTGTCTCTACAGGCACTCTTGTGAGTAGCATTCATTTCTCAGGGTGCCTACTGTGGTCAGTTCACAGGATTAGAAGTTCTGGTCCCAGAGCAGGTGTATGTCCATCCTATCCTGTCCCTTCCATCAGCTCTCTCCCTGGTCCTGCCATAGCTTGCGTAGGGAACAGGGAGAGGTGCGCAGGAGATGGCATGAAGACTTCCTGAATCATCTTCGTATTAACCTCACATGAGGAAGTACATGGAAGGAAGAGGTTCTGCCAGGGAAGGAAAGTCTAAAGTTGGAACAACTCAAGGCTGAGCTGCACCAAGGGAGCCTCAATCTCGACTCTCAGGTCTTAAAGTCTATGCCACTGACTGTGGTTCAGGACCTTCACTGTCACCCACTATAAGAGACACAACACAGGCTCCCCTCTACTCTCCCACACAAAGGGTAGCATTTCTAGGAAGAACCACAGGGCAGCAAAGATAGATCTAGGCATCTGAGGAAGAGCCATTGGGTATGAAATTGTGGGGTGCACCTGTGTGCCAGGAGAAGGTGGAGTGAAGAGCTTTGCCGAGGAACCCACGTTCATTCCCTAGATGCCACTCCAAACACATCAAGGCAATGTGCTGTGCTGATGCTTGAAGTTAAGGTGTTCAAGAGTTGGTGGCAGGCATGTGACATTAGGTATGACTTAGGACAGAGATTGTCTAGAGTCATCAGACCTAGCCAGACTTTATGGTACATGTCTGTCATCCTTGTACTCCAGAGACTGAGACAGGAGGATGGCTAGTTAGGGGTCTGTGTGAACTATACATCAAGACTCCCAGCCTCAAAAAAACAAGTAACATCAAAATGTCACTGAAGCGTTTCTGGAGGGAGCAGAGGAAAGGAGGATAGACTGGGAGTAAATGAGAGAGAGAGGGAGGGAGGGAGGGAAGGAGGGAGGAAGAGAGAGAGAGGTGGGGAAAGTGGAGAGGGACTAGAAGGGATAAAGGAGGAGTATGGGAGACTGGAGGAGGACTGGGGGAGAGGGCTGAAGAGGAAAGGGGGATGATGTGGAGGAGGAAGTACAAGAACTGAGGGAGGAGTGAATGGGGAGAGAGTGGAGGAGGGACTGGAGGAGTGCTGGAATCTGGCCTCCTCTGGGCATCCTGATCTTCCAACATACCTCTGATCCTGTGGTCACTGAATCCTGCTTTTTAAAAATTATTGACATTTTTATTAATGTAATTGGCATAGGTAACAAAATAATAGGTCATAAAATGCTTTATGGCATTGACTGGCTACTATTTTAGACTCTGTTTTTGTGACAGAGTCTCTCCTATTATTAGACTCTCCACACCACTGCTCTGTCACTTGACAGGCGGCAAGGTTAGACTTACAAATGCCACAACACCTAAAAGAAAATATTTCGGCAAGAAGATACACCACCGAATCCTAAATAAAACATAAGCCAAGTCGCAAAGGGCTGAGGAAGTGGTCCTCAGGTACACCTTCCTCAGACGACCCAGCAGTGAACTCCCCTGTGGGAGACCGGGGTGGGGGATGGGCGGGGGTCACAGGGCTGATCAGGCTTGCAGGCTGGAGGCCACTGTCCACTCTCATGGGCTGCATTCAGTTTGCATCAGATGCGTTTGTCCGCGGGGCAGAACCCAATAAAACCCAGGAAAGTCAATCAATACCGAATTATGGCACCAGCTTGGAAATGCCTTTCCCGTTTGTTTCTCCCATCAGCAGCATTGGAGTGGGCTTACTCGCTGCACTGGCTGACACAATGATAAGCGGCGGTAATTTGCCTTAAAAACCTTAATGAGTGAATCATCGCACGGAGGAAAGGGAAACAGACCCGGGTCCCACGGCGGCCCCGCGCCACGCTCGGCTGTGCAGTAAGCAGACAGCCACAGTGACATCGTTGCCTGGGCTCCCCAGATGCAAACTCTCTCCCTCGCTTCCAGAGGTAATGAGGAGGTAATGAGGCTTGGCCTTGGCGCAGGCCCTTCCTCCCACCAGCTCCCCTGAGGCCCAGGCCCGGAGTCTGCACAGAGCTTTGCAAGAGAAAAGTGGGGAAGCCAGGCCTCGCGGAGCTATCTACTCCCCTGCCGAAGAAAGCTTCAAGATACCCTCCTTGACACTAGCAGACCCCCTCCTTGACACTGGAAGACTTGGCCAGGCTACTTAGTGTTTAATTTGTTTTGATGGAGCTGTGACCAACGGGGCCAGCACCTCCCTCCAGCCCTGCGAACCTCCTAGTCTCTTCCCCGGGTTTGCCTGATCCGAGGTCTCAGTGATAAAACCCGAAAGGTGGGCAGTGAGACTGTTTGAGAACATCAGCTTAATATGAGTTGAAAGGTCTTTGTTGTAAGTCGGGGAAGGGAGGGGCCTGGGGACTTGAGGGAGTGTTTTGCTGGCAAGCTTGTTGAGATATGACTGCCTTTGTTGTGGTAATCTGAAATTAATTTGCACTTGAACCCAGCTTTCTTCTGGGCTCAATTTAAACACTGTTATAATTATGCACCCTGCATGAAATTGAGAACAGACCGGGATACACAAAGCCGACTATATGAATTCCCCAGGTAGGAGGTGCCTCCCCCCTCTTATCTCACAAGGTAATAAAACAAAATGTTCTGGGGGCCCACGCTTAAGAGCGAGGTACTTGCCTGAGGGGGACACAGTTAATCAGCCGTCTACACGCTGTACTGGGCGCGTTCACAGTGGGTCAGTCGTTTCCTTTCAAAGTGATGTTAAACTTTCGCTAATACTAGTTGATTTGTACCGTGCTCGTCATTTTTTTTTAAAGTGAAAATGGTATCTTTCCTCCTCATCTAAGAAGCCTCTTCCTGAGCACCTAGTTTCCCAGGTTTCTCTCAGCCTTGACAGCCACTCCCACACCTCCTAAGACCCCCAACCCATCTTCCCAACACCTTACTGGTTCAGTTTCTTATCTGTGGATATTCTTTTAATTTTAACCCAGATTAGTATTTTTTTGGTGAAGATCTCATTAGCTCCTTCAAGTCTATCTGCTTTGTCCTTATTCTGCTTAAAGCCTGCCCCCAATTCCTGCTCAAATCAACCCTTCAGCTTTAAGGAGGAACTCACCCCTCTCAAAGAAAAGGGTCTTAAACTCAGAAATAATTCTGAGCTGCTGTTAAAACAAACAAACAAACAAACAAACAAACAAAACCAGAGGTCAGGAGTGGGCTGAGGGTGGGGCTTGGGCGATGGGCCAGTAGACCTGTGAATGTATGCCTGCTGGTCACTGGCTCACCCCGTCACCCCCACCCCAGCCTTTATGTACACTTCTCAATGCTCCACATTGTCCACCAAGCCACATTTCTTTAAACTCTCTTCTTCAATGTCCAGGGCATAGAAGACTTCTGGTCCACCGTCACAAGAGCAGAGGACACACGGTATAGTGCAAGCCCTGCACAGACGCCTGACAAGGAGGGCTGGCTGCAGGAGCCATGAGGTTATCAGAGAAGGTTCCAGAAACTCTACTCAGGCTTTGTAATGTCAGCATTTGATGCTGCCCTTATTTAGAAGTAAATTCCTCAAGAATAAAAATACGTAGATGCCTCAAAAAATAAAATCATTCCCCCTAAAAGGGATCTTCAATGTGTCACTCAGGGAGGAATGTCTGCAGCAGATGTATTTGGCTGTACTCATTGGTAACAGCTTTGTTTGAGAGAACCCCATGCAGTGGGTTTTAGGGAGCAACATGCTTTGGTGGGAACACTTAGTCTTCCCTGTGGATTCGTGGGTTGGGGGAGATGAACTTTCCTACTCTAAGGTTCAGTGACAACAGGGCTGCATTATTTACTATTTCTCCAAACTTGGGGTGGGGGGCGACACGCATACATCATTTCATTTTATCCTCTGGAAATCACTTTGCTGAGTACATTATTTCAGACAAACTAGTGAGCGAAGCTTCAGATTTCACTGGCTGGTCCAAGAGGATAGGGTTACAGAGTCAGTCCTGGTGTTCTGGGAGGTAGTGGCTGTCTGTAGGGCTGCAGTCTGGTGTGTACCAACAACCATCGAGGGAAGGAATTATTCTATAGCAAAATGTGTACTTCAGATGGGAGAGTGGAGTATCTGTACCACACAGCTCTAGCGCTTTGTTCCTGTGACATGGTGCCCTCACTAGAGGATGTGGTGCACCCATCGTGATTAAGGATTGAGGATTGAAGCTGGCACTGTGGACCACAAGTACCTAAAGGAGGTCTCAACGGAGAAGTATGGAAGTGCCCATTCCACGGGGAACCTGGGATCTGTAGGGCAGAGCTGGTGCACCTGCTTTTACGCAAGGGCAGTTCACTAAGGACCTGTGCGGATGCCCATGTCTCAGAAGACACCTCTGCAAGCCTAGGTAGTGTAATGAGCACGTGTGTCCCTGTGCCCCATGAAGCAGAGCAGGGTCCTAAGATCAACGAACTAAGAGCACCTAAGAAATGCAGGGTCACGGAGAGTTAGAGGGAGGGCCAAGTGGCTGCACCTGCCCAGGAGTTTTTGCCTTGCTAGCTAGGGCCTCTCCCCTCCCCCTCCCATCTTCCTCCCCCTCCTTCTCTCCTCCCCCTCCCTTTCCTCCCCAGGCGCTGCTCACCTCTCTCTTCTCCCCACCTCCCCTCCTCCTCTGGGCCTTATCTCTGAGCACTCAATCATGCTGTGTGCCTCCCCATTGCTCCCTGACAAACAGCCAGGGCCAAACAACCTTCCACACACAAAGCAGGGAGCAGCCTCTCCCAGGATGGCACCCTGATCTCATTATTGATTATCTGCTTCCTTGGGTTTTGTTTCCGGAAAGTTTGATATGGGGTAGCAGAGGTGACAAAAGATTGTCAGGGGCCCTGGAAGCTAAGTGGCCAGCGTCAGATCAGCAGCAGATGGTGGGGTGTTGGGCAAAAGCCACAGACACATCTTGACTTCATCTCTGGCGCCTTTATCTCAGATCTGTTTGAGCTCTCCCAGGCAATTTACTATCCTTGTTGCTGATTTTATCAGCTAAATGTGCCCCTGTGAAGAACTACTTTTTTGAATGATGAATCAGCTCCCCCCACCCCCTAAAGAGAGTACACAGCTTCAGTGTGAATATAGCTGCCCGAGTGGCCCAGGAGAACCTGTCCCTGATAACACTATCCCTGGAAGACTCTCCTCCTGTAAGGTCACCTCATCTGCTGTAGCTGACTTGGTTTGCACAGGACTGAGGAATAGAATTAGCCCTACATGGAGCTCACATCACACACTTAGTCCTGCAGGGGGCACAGGGTTCTGAGACACCATCTGGGAAGGGTGCCTCCATTTGTCTCCTCTTGCAGTCCTATGGCCTCTGTTGATGGGCACTAGTGACTAGACTGTAGCTGGGATTTCTATGGAGCCTATTCTGCTGGAGTTACTCAGTCCAGGGGCTCCTGATCAGCATGGTACTCAAGTGCAGCTTGCTTTTCTCAAGGGCTTCCAAACCCTCCAGCTCCTCACTCCTGATTCCCTGTGGCAGCTAATCCTGTCCATCTGACTAGATCTAGGATCAGCTAAGAGACAAAGCTCTGGGCAGGTCTGCAAGAATATTTCCTGGAAGGATTACACGGGGGAGCTAGAGCCTCCCCCACCCCGCAGGAATGGACAACATCTTTGAGCAGAGAGCAGACCTGAAGAAAACTCCTTTGCTTTGACCTGCTTGCTTTTTGTCCCTACTGGTGAGTATATCTACTGGCTGCTGCTGTTCCTTCACTGACACTGGAACCCAGTTTCTTTGACATTGCAGAAATTTACCGAGTGTGCATAGCTAAGGAAGAACCGCTAAAGCTTCTGGCCTCATGGTGTGAGCAGTTGCAGGGTCCATTGCTGGTATAAAACAGTCTAAAAGACCCTCTTTGTAGCATGCATCTATCCTACCAACTGGCTAATTCTCCAGCAGATCCCAGCTAACACACAATCCCTATTAAGACAGTTCTGGTGAGGTGGACATGGCGGTGTGGGCCTCTGTAATTGAGCCACCTTTAAAATTGACCTTGGGATAGTTGTACCAAGGTTATCCTGGTGCTGACTTCATCACACATGTTCCATTCCTGTGACATCATAAAGAAATGGACAACCCTTGGCGCCTCTTCAGTTAGCTACCAGCAGTGTTCTATTCAGACACAGTGGAGGTTAGAGAATGCATGTGTAGAAGGTGATTTAGGGGATGAATGGTACAGCTTGGCAATGGGTTTGGGGTACTGATGATGTGATAATTGCAGGTTCCTCTTGCTGAACAAGATCCCATAAATTTGCTTACAGGATCATTGGGGACATTAGTATGGAAAGAAGTCCATGACCTTAAATGTGGGTCCAATGATGTCTTGGTTTTTTTGTTTGTTTGTTTGTTTGTTTTTGAGACAGGGTTTCTCTGTGTAGCCCTGGATATCCTGGAACTCACTCTGTAGAACAGGCTGGCCTCGAACTCAGAAATCCACCTGCCTTTACCTCCCAAGTGCTGGGATTAAAGGTGTGCGCCACCACTGCCCGGGGACCAATGATGTCTAAGAGTGTCTGTTTAACTTAGTTCAGCTGAGAAGGTATCATTTATTCTCAGAGCCTGAATCTCCATTGGTCTACAAATTTTTCACGGTGATTAGCTTCATAGTTCACCCTTTGTGAAGTTCACATAGTGTGTGTATGGCATCAATGTTCCAACCAGGCCTCTTTGCCATAAACAGGAGATTCAGCCTCAGCTTCTCAGCTTCTCCCCAGCATCCTTATCAAACCCACTGTGGGGAGCCAGTTGGACCTACTGCCAATAAGTCATTGCTGGCCTGAGTCTTCCTACTCCCCCACTCTACTGCATATAGACAGGCATCTGCCCCACCCCTGTGAAGTCCATTCTCCAGGACAGTCACAGGGTTCTAAGGACAGACCCCATAACATGTCCTTCTTTGGCTCTCAGCCATCCTCCCCACAGGACCTGTAATATAAATTCTTGCAGGCCTTCAGCGACCTTCCTAGCTGATTCTGCTTCTCCTTTGGCCCTCTATTATGTACACAATGGTCCCTTTACTGGAATGTCTAAGCCTCTGCTTGTATAAGGATCTTTGGACAGGTTAAAAAGCCCTTCTACCAAATCTGGGCATCATATCCCTCAACTCCTTAGGAGAAACACCTTCTTTGCCTCTCCCAAGCCATGCTTTATCTGATTATACAATTTAGTCCCACAAAATCAGCTGAGTTCCTCAGGACCATCTTTTTTTTCTCTGTAAGGTAGGAGATTATGAGTCTTTCTTAGATCACACCTGGTAGATAGCTCTGTCCTTGGAGAGACTAACACACATGGAGGTGTATAGTATGTACCTTTCCTTGGGGGGAAAAGTGATTACTGAGAATTTACCAAGTCTAGGACTGTACTTCTGTCCCTGATAGCCCTTGGTGATGCTCAGCTCTTCACCCCCTCAGGTTCCCAATCTACATCAGGAACAGCAAATATTTCAAGGAGACTGTGTTTGGTGAAATTCCTTTACTTTTACTAATGATTTGATGGCTGACCAACCAGACATTTTCTGTACAGTAAAACCTTCTAAGAAGTTTGAAATGGTTTCCAGTAGTGGTGTAGGGGACAATGACCTGAAGAATCAACCCTATTGTCTTGATCTTGTCATCAGCATCACATGCAGTTGCTGCTGCTTGCTGCCTTATAACTTTGCTTGTTCTGTGGAGGATAGGTGCTAACAGATGTCTTCTGTACAAGAAATGCATTCTCAGCCTGAGTTTGAGATCACCTACTGGGCTCTGGCCTACAGGGCACAGGAAGGAGATGCCAGACATAAGTCTGGGCACAATTCTTCCTTTGGAAAGTGGCGGACAGGGTTATGCCAATGATGATGAGCAGGCTGTGTACCCATGACCTCCGTGGACATCTGGAGGGTTACACTTGAAGCTAGGATCTCAAGGTGGAGGCTCAGCCCATGCAGAGGTTACCATCAGCCCCACCTCTACATAGATAAGACCTCAGGACAGCTTGGTCTTACTCTTCATTGGGTGACCTGGATACCTGATTAAGATGGCCTGCATCCTAATTGCTTTTTCCAGAGTCAGGAAATCATTTGAATCTGAGAACATGGGAGCAATGAAGGATGTTAGAATCCCTCACAGGAAAAAAAACAAAAACAAAAACAAAACAACAACAACAACAACAACAACAAAACAAAAAGAAGGAAAACTCATACCCCTCTCAGAAAAAAAGCAGGTAACCCCAAACCCCTTCCCTAAGAAACAAGAGATCAGAATACTTTCCAGATGCAAGTCAGGGTCAGAACACCTCTTACAATACTGTTAGTTTAGGGAAGACTCTGGAATGCCAATAGCCAAGATTGTCTTCAAGCTCAGGGAAAGATGCAGATGGAACTTGTTCAAACCAGATTGTCCCATTGTCCCAGAAGCATCTGCCTCCAGGTGTCCTATGATTGCTTGTGTTTCTTGTTAATAGGAAGAGAGGGTCCAGTGAGGTTCTTGGTCCATGTCCAATGGCTTCCTTGTGTTTCAACTGGACTCAACAAATGTCTGGGCCAGTAGCCTTGTTGCAGTCAACCCTCACCTGTGTCATGAGGCCCTGTGCTTAGCTCCTGGCCTCTCCAATTCCTGTGGGTAGAGGCTTCAACACTTTTCTGGTAAAATACCTGAAGAGCCCAGTGTTAACACGCAGCTGGGTGCAGCTCTTGTTAAAACATGGACTTTGAGGCTGGAAAAACTCAGAAGCTCAGAAGCTCTGAGGCTCAGAAGCTAAGAGTACTTACTGCTCTTCTGGCGGAGCCAAATTCCATTCATTCCCACCACCATATTGGGTGGTTCTTAACTGTAACTCCAACAGTTCTGACGCCCTCCTCTGGCCTCTTCAGGAGCCTGCACACAGACAACATACACTTGCAAATATACATACATACACATAAATAAGAATAATTTAAAAAATCTTTTAAATTTATTGTTTGAAATTTAATTCAAAGATAATTATATTATCTCTCCCTTCTCTCTCCTTCCTCTCCTCCCTCCTACTCTTCTTAACTTTCCTTCCTCCCTTCCTAGCTCTCGTTCCTCTGTCCCAAGTTCTCCCTCCTCCCACCCAAGCTCTACCTCCTCCCTCCCAAGTTCACTTCTCTTTAACCATTGTTGTTACATGTACATACACATTAACCTATAATTATAGCCTGCTGAGTCCAGTCAGTGTTGCTTATATGTATATTTTCTAGAGCTGATCATTTGGTATCACATAACAAAACAAGGGACTCAAACCTGGGAAAGGCTGATTTCCCACCTCTCAGCAGTTGTTAATTGCTTATAGTTTTTCTTCTAGAGGTGAGGCCTGTGAGATGATTCTCACCAACTTTGTTGAGACATCAACCATTGTTGGAATCATTTTGGCTTTGCTTAGACATCTGTATTGTTGAGATTTTATGGCTGTATCCTCCCTGTCACAGCTACAAGATGCACTCAGAGAGGGAAATTCCTGCTTATTGAGTTCTTACAATCTTTCCACCCTCTCTTGCATGATATTCCCTGAGCTTTAGGTGTGGGAGTTGTAGTAGAGATATGTCAGTTGGGGCTGGTCAGTTGCTCTCTTCATTTGACTAGCTATGGCTTTCTGCAAGTCTCTTTCAGCTTCATTAACAAGAGGTGAGAGCTACACTTACTTCTGGTCTTCTTGATTTACCCTTTTTACCCAGTCCTATCTGGCAGCTCATTGGATGGTACCTCTCACATCATGGCAGGACTTCTGCCTTCTGTCTCTGGAAGCCCAGATCCAAAGACACATCTCCTGGATGACTCAAATCCAGGGAAGTTGAGAATAAAGAATGACAATTAGATACAAGCCTTCTAAATTAAATCTGATTTTCAAAGTAGAGACATTTGTTAAACTACGTTTTCCATTTTTATATGTTGCTCTGATGTTGTATCCTGATGAAGGAGCAACAGAAGACCTTTTTTTTCACCTTTAAGTTTGGCATTGAAATAAATTTGAGAGAGACGGAGCAAGCTGAGGTGAGGGTGTGGAGATTCATGGGAAAGGTTGGAAGGAGGGAAGGGAAAGACGGAAATGAAGTAATTATATCTTAATTTTAAAAATCAAATATATAATATATTACATATATTTTTACATGCATACATACATACATACATACATATATACATATATACTACATACAACTTTAACATTGAGGCTGGGGATGTGACTCAGTGGTTGAATGCTTGCCTATCAATCCCCAGAAGCCTAGAAACAAACTAACACATAAACAACAAACAAATGAGTTGGGCATTCATTGTTCAGTCTTGAGTGTTTGACTGTGACTCTCAATGACTAATGGAGGAAACAGTGAGCTCTAGATTCAGTGAGGAAAGACATTAAGAGAGGAGGGCACTTGACAACCTCTTCTGGTCTCTACATACTACATACCTATATATTCATGGCATACATATACATGAATACACATGCACATGAGACATAACAAAAATGCTTAGTCCTACCTCTCTCAGGTTTGCTGGTAAACTGACACTTGATGAACAGACCTAGAATCATTTAGAAGTTCTGTTATCAAACCCCCCAGTTGTGGGGGTTGAGGTTTCAACCCTTAACCAGATGTCTATACCACCCCCTCTAAGGCTTATGGGCATTTCTGAAGAGGGGATGAGAAAAATATAGGAGCCCAAAGATAGAATTGCCAAGAAGTGCAATCATTTGGGCAAAGCATAGCTATGATACCTATGAACTCACATCAAGTGCTTGCACCAGATCTTCGGGAAGATGTGCCTGCCAATAGTCAAGTGTAGAATAAAGAGGGGCTCAGAGAGCTGTGACCTTCAGTGCTGAACTGTTGCTACTGATAAAGGAGGAGGGGAAAGTATCACTTTCAGTCATGTCCCCACTAGTGACTCCACTAAGCTCCTATGGGGAGTTCCAACCCAATGGTCACATAAATGGCCATGATTAAAGTACATGAGTCACTAAATAAACATGAGAGTCCTGAATCTGGGAAAGGGGCAGTAGGAATGGGGGATGGGGGTAATGACAGGATAGAGAATAAAAGCAGGAGATGAAATTAATCATATCTACATATACAAATACATATACACAAAAATAAAAATATATACATGAATGAAATTGTCAAATGAAAGTAACCAATGGAAAAACAGCCAGAAGGCCCTGGCTTGAGGTCTTCATGATGGCCTTCCTGCTCTGCATTACAGTGAAGACAACAAGGCTTCTCCAAGTTCTCCCTGTATTCAACACTCAGATGTTGAGACATTGGGTTAAACTTCCAGACTAAGCCAGGTACGGTGAGGTGATGCATGTCTGTAATCCTAGTATTAGGGAGGCTAAGGCAGCAGAACTGCCAGTTTAAGAGCAGCTTGATCTACGCAGCAAGACTCTATCTAAAAAAGTAGAAAATAACATAAAGCAACATCCTGCTGAGCTGATGATGTGACCTAGCCGAGCTGTGCAGCATGACCCTGAATAGTGAGAAAGCATTGCAGAAAGCCTAGGACGGCACACTAGACGAGGAACGACAGTTTGCTTTTGTAGATGCTGTAAAGGATCCTGTGCTCACCTCCAGTCATCCAATACACTGAACAAGTGGAGTGCCAGGAATGCTTTCACAAAACTCTCTCCAGATACACAGATACAGCAGGAGCACCATCCACAATGTCTGGCTGATGTCCTCGCCCCCACAGAACCTGAGCCAACTACCCATGCTACCACAAGGCATCCAAGTCCAGGGCACATGGGTCAGCCCTTTGTCAATCAGATACCCAGCAAAGCAGCATGGTGAAGACAAATGCTTCTTGTTCCACCAAGCAGCAGAAGAAGGGATCTTACTCAAGGAGCCAGGCGCATCCCAGACCTATGCTGGCTTTCACTTGGGCTCAATTTCTCACTTTGAGAAAACTTTTTCCTGAGGAGACCATGTGACCTTCTTGCTACCTTTACACTGCCAGGGCTTTCAGTGAGCATCTTGAGTAAAGACTTCTGCATCTGGTCACGCCAAGAGCCTCCAGGTGCCTCCAAAGTCGGCCCTGCTTCCCAGGAACTCCAGCTGGGAATGAGCTTCTTTCTTGGTATTCTTAACCTGTCGCAGGCAATTCATTAGTATTTAAATTTATGCTAATTTCATCAAGGTGTGAAAAGATCTTTTTCTTGCATATACATGAAAGAACCATATTACTATTCAACTGGCTTCTTCCCCTCTTTTTTTTTTTTTTTTTTTTAAGAAAAATCTTGTCTTCACCTAACAAAAGAAATCAGAAATAAAAAGGCCCAGTGTAGGAAAAGTGGAAAGTGAGCTCTTAGTTTCATGTGTAAATGCGATTCACTCTGTTGGGATACCAATGATCACTAGAGAAAGCACACCCTAATGAGTGCAGGAAGCAGCTGCATGGGGCACCTGGAACCCCAGCCCTTTGAAAGAACACCCTGAAATGTCACTTCCTTGCCACCCCATTTACTCAGGCGTTTTTTACCACGACATGATAAAATACTGTGTGGTTGCCACCAGCGCGTTCAGCCTGAGCATCTCAGCATGTCCATTAAGGGTGTAGAAAGAAATCCTCAACCCTGGCCAACACCCACACTCTTACTTCAGCATCAGGATGGAATTGAGCACAGGGGTGAGGATAAGCTCTGGCTGCAGCTGCTCTCTACACCCTTCTCCTGAGAGTCAGGTCACCCATGACTCTGCTGCATCCCCTGTAGGACCACCTGTGCTAAAGGATCCCAGTCCACACTGCTCCAAACCCCCTCTGATAGTGCTCAGTGAGGCCATCATTAGGATTTGTCTTCCACCCTCCTCATGATGCAGTTCAGTGATGTTAGATTGGCCTGTGCTCCTGTCTGATGGCAGATTGTGCCACTGCTGTATAGATTTACTGTCATTCTGCATGCTGCCCACATTTGACAGAGGCTACATGTAGTGCAGTGGGACAGGGCTGGGTTAAGTATCCCTGCTTCTTGGATGTAGCTCATAGGATTTCCAGGCAGGCAAGACAAGTCAATGCCTCACCACACTGATCCTGATGACAGGCGGATCTTAGTGTCACTGTCCTGGCAATCAGCCTCACCTTACCATGATAAGGCAGGCACTCCCCCCCCCCCCCCATAGACTCTCAGGGATCCTGTTCCTTTGCTGGGGAAGAGAAGAAACCTAGGATGAATGTCCAACCCTATTTGATCTTAATCCAGCTGCTCCCCTTTTAAAATGACTTTTTTATAGTACAGGTGTTTTGCCAGTGTATATGCACCATGTGTGTGTAAATATCTGAGGTCAGAAAAGGGTGCCAGATCCCCCTGCAACTGGAGTTATAGGTGATTGTTAGCTACCAGCTGGTTGTCAGGATTAAAACCTAGTTCTGTGCAAAGGTAGCAAGGGTTCTTAACTGCTGAGTTATGTTTTTCAGTCCCATAGCTGCCAATTTTAATGAAGGAAAACTTTTTCTGAAAAAGAGTTTTTAAGCTTTGTGGTGTAAACCTAACTTTGGTTCTTCTTCTTCTTCTTCTTCTTCTTCTTCTTCTTCTTCTTCTTCTTCTTCTTCTTCTTCTTCTTCTTCTTCTTCTTCTTCTTCTGCTTCTGCTTCTGCTTCTGCTTCTGCTTCTGCTTCTGCTTCTGCTTCTGCTTCTGCTTCTGCTTCTGCTTCTGCTTCTGCTGCTTCTGCTTCTGCTTCTGCTTCTGCTTCTGCTTCTTCTTCTTCTTCTTCTTCTTCTTCTTCTTCTTCTTCTTCTTCTTCTTCTTCTTCTTCTTCTTCCTCCTCCTCCTCCTCCTCCTCCTCCTCCTCCTCCTCCTCCTCCTCCTCCTCCTCCTCCTCCTTCTCCTCCCCTCCTCCTCGGCTTATCAACTTATTTATTTACTTATTTATAACTTAGCTTTTACCTTTTCAGTTTGTTTTAGTACAGACTACCTGTAACTTGAGGAGGCACATGCCTCAGTCATCCAGGATTAGGGGATTTTATGTGTAGCTTTATGTTATTTGTTCTTGTTAGTGTATAAAATGATGGGTCTTATCCTGAGCCTTTCATCTCTTTCTTATTCACCTCTCCAATGCCGTGTTCCCCACTTCCTGACCCTCCATTCCCCACACGTCCCTTCTGCTTGTCAAATATCTGTGCTAAGTTTCCATTCTGTCATGAAGGAAACACATGGGCCATTTTTCTTTCTTTCCCCTCTTACCGTTCCTGGTGCCCTTCTCCCTCTCTCTGAACACCTTCCTCCCCTCTCAGGGCTCCTTTCTAGTTCACATCCTATTTGTATAATTGAAAATCTGCCTATGAAAGAAAACAGGCAATGTTTGCCTTTCTGAGTCAGGTTATTTCTCCTAGTACAATGATCCATCCACTTACCTGCAAATATTAGGATTTCATTCTTCTTTATGGCTGTATAAAACTTCTATCTATCTATCTATCTATCTATCTGTCTGTCTATCTATCTATCTATCTATCTATCTATCTATCTATCTATCTATCTCCACTCTTTATCCATTCATCTGTTGATATACATTCAGTCTGGTACCCAGGAGTGATGAAGCTGGATCCTATGACTCATACTAGTATATGAGGGATCTGTTTTGATTTTTTACTTGGTACAATCTACAATCACCTGGGGATGGAGTATTAGTGAGACTTGGGTTGGGTTGGCTTGTGGGCAAGTGGGTGCGGTTTTAGTGGCTGGGTTATTGAGGTGTGGAGACTGCCCTGAATGTGGGCAGTTGTATTTTCTGGAGAATACACTAGACTGAATGAAAAGGAGAGAACTAACTGCACATTGGCATGCACGCATTAACTCGTGTTCTTTACTGTGGACAGAATGTGACTGGCCGCTTTAGGCTCCTGCCTCCTCCACTTCTCCACAGTTATGATCAATAATTTGAAATTGTGAGACAAATAAACCCTCTCTTTCCCTTAAGTTGCCTTCTTGGGGGCAGTCTATCAGAACAGAAAAGAAAGCCAAGGCAACATTTACCTTCTCTAGAGAGAGATTTCAAGTAAGAATGTAAAATTGCAATGCAATGAGGCCAGTGCTAACATACCCTTGACTGGCCTTCCTCCTTCCTCTAGGTAAACCTGAAGACTGTGGGATTTAAGGTCCCCTGTGATCTTATGACCTAGAGTCTTTCTTTATCCCTGTAATCCCATCCAGAGCACACCAGGAACCCTTAATTAGGATCCTTCAGGACCCTTTGAGATGTAACTCCAGAAGCCACCAACATCACTTACATTGACACTGTGTTCACCTCAGTTAATTCATCTCAGTTGTCAACTTGATGATATCTAGGAACACCAGGAAGATAGGCTTCTTGGCAGGCCTTCTGAAGGATTATCCTGATTAGCTTAATTGAGGTAGGAAAACCTGCCCACTTCCGGTAGTACCATTTCCTGCTGGAAGTTATGAAAAGGAGAAATTGACCTTAGTTCTCCGCTTTCTGACTGTGAATGCAGTGTGACCACCTGCCTCAAGCCCCACCCCCCCGGATTGTTATGAAATATAATGCAGTGAGGGGGTTTCCTTCCCCAGCCCATGCCACCATGTGCCTCTGAGAAATTATGACATGCAATATACCTGGTCTAATAGAGGTTTATTGGGGGAGGGGAGAAGAGTGAGGGCCTAAGACAGGGATAGAGGCAGAGAAGTAGACACAGATAGACAGATAGAAGCAGAGTCATGGGGGCAGAGCAAGAAATGGGCATGAAGAGAACAGAAAGAGAGGATGCTGGGAACAGAAAGCTGGAGTGTCTGGAAGGGTCAGTTTTATCCACAGCGCACACCTGTCACACCTGGTAGCAACCTCAGCAATTGCTAGGTCCCTGAGAGCAGGCCAGCAGAATGGCCTGTGTGCTATCAAGGACTGTTGCACCATTGTGGACCTCACTTTTCAACCAAGAGCCAGAATGAATCCTTTCTCCCTTAACACGCTCTTGCCGCGCTAACAAAAGAACTCAATTAGACACTTAATCTGTAATCTCTCATGAAGCCTACACTCATGTTTGAGTGTGTCTGATCCGTCCCTGACAGCCTCTTTTTAGCAACTCCCAAGTTTAAATGTACATTAAAATCTATCCTAGTAAATGCCGATGCCACCAGCCATGTTAAGGATTCCTCTTTTCTGGTCAACATGTGTTGTCTTTTGTTTTCTTGAGGTAAAATAGAACCTCAAAGTACTTGTAATTGCTCTTCTCTAATGGCTAAGAATGTTAAACTTTTTTTCAAATACTTTTTGGCCATTCATGTCTCTTCTTCCAAGAACTGTCTAATTGACTGTACCATTTGATGTTTAGGTGTTTAGTTTTTTTGAGTTCTTTATGGATCATAGATATTAGTCTCCTGCAAATGTAGAGTTGACAATTTTTTTCTGAGGTAAAAAGTTGGTGTGAACAGGATTAGAGGTCATTTCAGGAACTGCTCTGGAAAACTATGCATTGAAACTGTCAGATGTGTCATTGATAAATCTTTCCTATTCTGTAGCGTGTCTTTTACTCTGTTGACTATTTCTTTTGTTGTGGGGAGGCTTTATACAATGCTAGTGGTTGGTTTTTAGGACTACTTTCTGCTTCCTGTGTTGGGGCAGTTGCTGTTCTGTTGTTAGAAGCAAGGTCTAACACTGTGGGACAGCCTGGAACTCATCATGTAGCTTAGGCTTCCAGTGAACTTACTGCAGTTCTACTGCCTCAGCTTGGCTATAGAGAGATAACACACACACACACACACACACACACACACACACACACACACACACACACACACACACACACACACACGGTGGGGAGTATAGAGAGGGTCAAAACAGCAAGATATTGTTTCAGTTTACTGCTGGGTCTCATTATTAAAGAATGGTTTCCAGCCATCTTTGTTTCCACACTCCAGTCAGGTCTAAAAGGGAAGCCAAGAGAATAGTGTCTGTTGCATGTTGATCCCAAAGCACCCCGTCCCATTCTCTATTGCTGGGCCTTGCTGTACACAGTGTGGCCTTGGATTGTCGAGGTTTCTAATTCAGCCAATGAGCTCAATGTCAAAGCGTTGGGTCCTTTGTCTTTAACAACAAGCACTTAGCTCATCTAAATGAAGAGAAATTGCTTTAGTGGATTACAAAAACCAAGGTCTTTTCAATGCACCAACAATGACATTAATTATTTTCGACATTGTCTATTTTTGCAAATAGATTGACTTGGAATTTCACTTAAAATGTATTAAGTTCATTGGCTGTTTAAGCTAGATAAATGTAAAAACATTATTAATAAATCAAAATGTCAGCTGATGGTTGTGAAAACCCTATTGTGACGATAACATTATATACAACCTGGACTCATCGTTGTTTTCGTTTGTGTGTGGGTTTAAGAATTTTAGCCGTCAATTGGCTGGTTATGATGCCACAGCATCTGCTATTCTTCCTTGGAGTACCTGCTCAGCACCAGAGAAGTCTGTCAACCTTAGCAAACAAGGACCCCTTTCCTCACATAGAAAGTGAATCTCACATTCAAAGCCTACTCTGTGTGTGTGTGTGTGTGTGTGTGTGTGTGTGTGTGTGTGTGTGTGTGTCTGTATCCTCACCCCAGAACCCGGCCTCTACCGCTGGTGAGCAGAGAGATCTGACTGCTTTTCCTAAATCTTTGTAATCCAATAAGCTTTTGTGTTTAGTTGCTTGTTTTGAAACTTGTCTCACACCCCAGACTGTGCCTCACAAGGTCCCTCACAGGCAGGTGAGTGCCTGAGGGCCTGATCATTATTCAAGGCAAGAGGCCTGCTCAGCCCCAACCAGAATGTAATTTGTAATTAACTGTCATTTACTTCTGTCTGCATTGACTTGTTGTTCAAAAGACAACGTAACTGTGCTGGTGACCGGTCTCCCTTTGTTGTGGATATAATGTCTCTCAGATCTGGTTGTTTTCACAGTGTTTAAAAAACCAGGGCTTACTCTCTTGAAACTGGAGGAAGACAGGGAATTCATTGAAATAAATCCAACACAAATAATTTGTTATGCCGTGACACATCGCGCATTCCATTCGAAGAAGCAAGTGCAGGCTGGGCCAGATCATTGCGATGGTTGAGGGCAGCCTTCTCCGAAGCGCAAGCTCTGAAGCACAGTCTTCAAAAGCGGTTCGTTCTGTGGCCATGGACTCTAATTTATGCTGGCTTTTCAGTTTAATTATTTGCTTGTCACACTTTTCATTAGGAGGAAAATAAACAGAGTGTGTGGCTAGGCCTGGATTGGATGTCTGTGTTCTTAAGATTGGCAAGTCATTCCAACTTAAACTCCTTGAAAATTAACACAGCTTCGGGAATATTTGAACAGAAAACTGACAGAGTATTGGGAGATTTGAAAAGAAATCATTAGATGCCCTTGCAAACAGATACCCTAAAACCTCAGTTTTTGTTTCTATATTTGGAGGATTATCATGATCTGGAGGGAAGCAGCAACACCTCTCAGATGTTTGAGTTCCACTGGAAAATCTCAAATTGCTTTGCAGAGTATATGTGTGAGTGTGTGTGCGTGCCTGTGTGCATGTGTGTGCGTGTACATGTGTATGTGCATGTGTGTATGCATGTGTGAATATGTGCACATATGCATGTGCATGTGTGTATGTGCATGTTTATGTGTGTGTATGCATGTGTGTATGTATGTATGTGAGTGTATGTGCATGCGTGCATGTGTATGTGTATGCATGTGTGTGTGTGCGTGCATGTGTGTGTGTGTGTGCGCGGACTCACGCACACTTGTGTATTTCTCATTACTGCCTTGTTTTCCCTCTACACAAGGCATGTAGTGGCATCTACTTGTCAGGCCGGCAAGTCTTTGTGTGTTTCTGGCATGTAGGACAACAGAGGAGAACACAGAAGGTCATTGAACATGGGATGGGACACTCTTCACTAGTCATGTTCATTCTCCCCAAGGTGCCTCATGATCTGCATTGTGTCTCCTCAGGACAGGGCCACAAGTACACAGGATTCACTGTATAGCCCCCTTAGATAACAGAGTCATAGTATCCCAGGGAAGAGTTCCATAGCAACCCAGTCAAATGCAGTACTTGGAGCAAAATTAGTTCATCCTGGGGTTGTGGAACCTCATGGCAACAGAAGGAGTTGGAAGTCACTGGACGCCTCACTGAGAACATGGAGAAGAACATTGCTGAGCTTCTGGGTATAGGAACAAAACATCTCCTTAGTCAAGCTGCTCTGTCTAAAACAAGACTAGCAATTCTGCTTGCAGAGATGGCACAAACAGAATGGGGGTGGGTGTCAGAGCCATAAGCAAGGAAGGTATTACTTCTGCATGACTACCAGGGAGGATCTCACCTCAGTGTGCTTCAGGATTGTAGATGTGGGAGCTCCTGGAGAGCCCAGGTGTTCAGCATGAGAAGATTTCATAGGAAGCGCTCCACAAAAGAGAACCCAGATTCACACCTCCCTTCATGTTCCTTCCTAAACATGACTGGGAATAGGGCTGGACCCTTTGGATAAGGATATACCTGCCCAAGTGTACCAGAAAATTCCCAAACATATACGTCTGATTGTAAGCACCCAATTACCCTTGTATCTGCCCAACTCCACCCATGAATGACTAAGTTCCCAGTAACACCCAGGGTCACAGGTAAATACCAAAGTTCACCTGTAAATGAACACTCATCAGTTTAGTCCCTAGATCCATGTCCACAGTCATTGCTCCTTCTTGATAGTCTCTCTCTCCCCCTTCCCCTCTCCTTCCTCCTCTCTCCCTCTCCCTCCACTTCCTCCTCTCTCCTTCTCCCTCCCTCTCCCTGCCCTCTCCTTCCCCTCCCCCCCTCTCCTGCACCCCTCTGCTTTGCATCCAAGTTACACAGAAGTAAGAGATGGCAGTTGATACAGATAGGCCAGTTTAATTACTTGTCTGCTTATGTTTGGTCTCTGCCAGCTCATGCAGAAGCTTGGCTTTTTTGAGCAGCTTAAAACATGCCCAACTGCTAGCGCTTTAGTGTGAGCCTCACATCTCAGGCTACTGTTTAGATAAAATACGAACTAGATGAGTCATCTGTCTGATTTGTTAGCCAACACTGTGATCCCCCAGTTTCTCCAGACTCGATGCAGATTTTAAGTAATAGACCATTGGATGGACATGCTGACATATAGGGAGATATGGATACACTCATTCATTTTGTACTTTCTTTGAAACCACACTAAGTGCCTCTTATGTTGCCTCTATCTGGAAAGCACACACTGTAATCATAGGAAGACAGACTTATAGTCAGGAGATCATCAATAGTGTAAATAACATACAAGGATTTCTACTGTGTTCATTTAAGCCCCTCCCAGATTTAAAGATTTGAACACACCTGTGTTGGAAGCTTGTCGTTAGAGCCTTCTGTTAAATTTCAGGCACTGTGTTTAAATGCCTGGTCAAGTTCCTTGCCTCTCTGTATTAAGCCATGATCATTATGTATGCCTTTTGTGCTCCTGGCCTTTGTGGATTCAGAGGGAGTTAAGGTTCAATGCTCAGATGTCTTAACCATGCAGCAGGCTGCAAGCTGTACTCTGGGGTTTCCCTATAGTCCTGCAGAGTGTTTTTACTTTTTCGATATGTGTGTGTGTGTGTGTGTGTGTGTGCGTGCGTGTGTGTATATGTACCTGCATTGGATATGGTGTTTATGCAGGTAAGTGTGTTTGTGTGTGTGCAATCTGTATGTGTATAGCTGTAAATTAAATACATGTCTGCATGTGTATATTTGTGGATGGATATTCAAATTTTTCTTAACATTATTATCCTGAGATAGATAGTTTCCCTTGAAATGAAGTCTAAAATTGGGTGCTGAAAGTTCCCTATTGCTCAGTTTATACTGTAAAAACCTAAGCAAGTAAGCTGTGGTGGCACATGCTTTTAATCTTGGCACTTGAGGCAGAGGCAGACAGAGGCAGGAAGATCCCTGTGAGTGCAAGGCCAGACAGGTCTACAGGGTGAACTCCAGAACAGCCAGGGCTGTTACACAGAGAAACCCTGCCTAGAAAAAAAAAAAAAAAAAAAAAAAAAAAATCAAACCAAACCAAGCAAAAACAAAACAAAAGATTAGAGAGGAACAAGAACCCACCCCCTCCTAGATTCCCAACCAAGTTTCTCCTCTTTGATATGTTCTCATGTTTGCCTGATGTTAAGAGAAGGGCTGGTCTATTGTTCATTGAAGGCCCCATCACAGTTTCCTTTGGAAGGTAAGCCCTCTCAGAATGGCTTCCTTTGGGCTAGTGTAGATTTTCTGGCTGGGGTTCAGCCCTGGGACATAGGCATGTCATCTACTGTCTGGACAAAAGTGAACTTTCCAGTTTTGAAGCCTTGCAATGACGTATTTCAAGCTCTCCATCCGGAAAAACTGGATTAGGCTTGAATATGAGATTGATCAAGGAAGATCTACATGGAGGGAGAGGAAAATGTCACTTTCTACAAGACTCAATAAAGAAAAAAACCTATGAGCTATGAGACATATGGAGTCCAAGATGCCCAGGCTAGGCTGTGGATTAGCCCAGCCTATGTGCCTCTATAAGAGATGCTCACAGTCAACTAGAAAGGAGTTAATTTGATTTGATGGCCAAGAAGGTAGCATGGTTTGCTCAATTCTCTCTTGGCTCTTGGGTCAAATGCTTGTGCCCTGCTTCAGTGTCACCAGAACTTGGTTCTGAGGACATTCTTTGTAGTGCTCCTGGCATTGTCAAGTTAAAACTAGCTGAACTCTATACCCCAACAAACTCAACAAAAACACGTGGAGTGCTGGTTGCTGGGAGTCTTCGCAGCAACGGCTTGCTTGAAGCTCCATTTGCCATTTTATCTTTGCAGTGATCCCTCTGAGGCCTCCCTAGATCTTTTGGATCTCCAAAATATGACAGCACCAGGAAAATAATAATAATAATAATAATAATAATAATAATAATAATAATAATAATAAAAATGCAGGATCAGCAGTTGAGGAGAGATCTCCAGAAGGACAAATGTGTCCAGTGTCTGGAAAGGGGGCACTCCTGTTCTCAGGCCGCGTTTGACATTGCTGAAGGTTTTGTCTTGATTACTTTCAATAAAGCCCAAAGTAAGGATGACTGTCTTGGCTCACTAAGCAACAAGGTTCTATCACTAATTACAATCCTTTATTACGGGTAGTTTAATAGGTTTATGATTGGCCATAAAACAATTCAGTATGGGAGTACATAAAAGGAACAGCTTCTACAGCTGTGGCATCTTAATATCCAGCCATTGTAATCATTTTATGATCTCTTATGATGGTGTCTTTTATTAAAATATTCACATATGCCTTTACATGGGCTGTGTTGCCGCCAAAACTGGGAGGCAAAGTGAAAATCACATAAATACATACTAAAATGCCTAATGAGGCGTCGTGAAAACTTCCATTGTCAGAAGTATGTCGACCAGATCACACGTGTGCAGTCTCATTATGGGTAATTATAATAAAATTATAAGTGCCGCAATAATTCTAACCTTGAAGGCACAATAAAGGATGGTTATATTTGCCTTCCTAGCCTGCACATCTGAGGCGTTTTCTTCATTAATTATATTTCACGTTAGAATAATTATGTTGTGTAAGATGGAAATTCTGAGGCATGTGCTGGATCCCAGCACTCTGTTCCCTCTCTTGTGAGTTTAATTATAAACACTTCCTAAAGTTACACTCTGACAGACGCCATGTGTAGTCTTCAGGGGTGAGAGGGGGCTCTTCTTGTTGTTGGTGTTAATTTTAGTTTGCAACCCAATTAGTTAAATCAATACGTAGGAAGAATGAGCTTTGGGGCCTTGTGCCTGGTTCAGCTTCCACATCCCGCCCCCTCCCACCAGAGTACACGAGTTCCCACAGTCCTTGGGAGCAGGATGCTTACTCACAGTCTCTGCAAACTGCTATTCCTATTGTTCCATCAACACTCTCGAAACGTATTTGTACAGTCATGACCTAAATATTTGCTTTTGTTTTTCTGGCACACTGAGCATTGTGTGCTGGGTTTGAGGGGAAAACTCTGACTTGACTGTAAATTGTGATCTTGGAGAGTAAATAATTTGGGAATTCAAATCTATCAGCAGGATTGAAAGTTTATTGACTGTCTTTTATGCACACTAATGAATGCATGTGCCTATGTGCACGCTTGCGCACACATACCACACACACTCACACACACACACACCTCTTTTTTTTAATTAATTAATTAATTTATTTTTGATACTTTATTTACATTTCCAATGTTTCCCCTTTTCTGGGTCTCCTCGTGTATCTAAGATCATGGGTTCTATAGCATCCACACAGCATGACCAGGTTCACTGTCCCTGTCAGGTTTCTAATTTAGGGAAGTTAAGAGTCACTTTAGCCAGGGAGACAGGAAAGTGTCACTCGGAAATAGTAGGGCAATTTCATCAATGTAAACTAGTTAGGCAAAGTTCCTTAAGCATCCCACTCTTTAGAGGATACCTTTTGTAACTTTCAAATAAAATAGAAATTTAACCCAGAGGTGGGTTAAAAGCCCAGCTGAAGTTCTCTAGGGAATCACTTTTGTGAATAGACTCAAATGGCTTGTAATTAGCATATAAATTGTTTGCATGTGAATGACAATCTTAAAGGTATTTGAAAAGTTTATTTCAGATAGGACCCCCGCCACCTCGTTTACAGTAACGCCACACTGGGCTGGAAAGGATTTTCAGTCAGAAAACACCCTCACTTACCCCCACAGCTTCCCACCCCTCCCCTCTCTCAATCACAAATTAAAAACCTGCAACACACCAATTAATCAAGTTTATACAGTATTCAGTCACATCACACCATGGAAGCTGCAATCCAAACACCAGAGCTTGATTATTATAATTTATTTAAATGCAATGCAGTGTTTGTCAAATTCCACCGGGCTGGAATCAATAGGTAGTTTAAAGTTTATTTCAAGATGCAAGCACTGGAGAGCTCCGCCCTGTGCTACCCAGCCGCCTGGAGGCTTGCCTCTCTCCGGAACGTTAGAGGGGTCAGGGAAGAAAGTGCAAGCCCTGAGTAAGGGAGTCAGTCTTCAGCTGAAATGGCTGAACATTGCAGCCACCAGGTATTTCTCTCTAGAACAGACAAAACATGGAGCCCCAGGCAATCTTTCTGCCAGGACTCCCAGGCATTCTTTGGGAGGACAGTGGCCCATCCCCCTTTGGGGAGACAATGGCCCAACTCCTTCAGCTGGAGCAATGGAAATCCTTTCCCTGTTGCAGACCCTGCTGGAGGTGGAAGTAGTGTGCTTTGTGCAGTGGTGCTCATTCGTTGTGGGAATAATTGGGGCTCCCTGGGGACATGGTGGGACAGGGTGGTGTGAAGTGGGACTTCATGACTAATGGGTCCTCCTTTGCCTTCCATGTAGTTAGACAGCTTGATATGCATGTTACACCGGGAAGAGACAGAGATGAAAACTCATGTCAAAGCCTTCTTGTAGACTCCCTCTACCCCCTGTGAGGCATCAGCAGAGAAAAACCACTCCTTTTCAGAGTGACAAAGTCCCCACTGAACTGGCTGGTCCTCTGGCCACCAGGTCTTTCGGACCTCTCTAAGGACCAGGTTACAGAGACAGCTCATTGTTGTGGCTCAGCAAATGCATGGCTTGCAGGCTCAGACCCATCATTCATTCAGTGATTTCTCCACAAATGTAGATGCATCTCTGGGTTTTAAAATATCTTTCAGATCTCTCTCTCTCTCTCTCTCTCTCTCTCTCGATTTAAAATACACACCCTCCTCTTTTTGAGACAAGGTTTTATGTAGCCCAGGCTTGACCAAGTCTTGCTGCATTTCCTAAGATGACATAGAACATCTAATCCCCCTGCCTCCTACTACTTCCCAAGTACTGGGATTATAAACTTTCACCACCTAGTTTGTGTGGGAATAAGCAAAGAGCCTGGTAGTAGGTACATGGTTTACCATCTGAGCTACAGTATTCCTTCGCCCCACCCCCAGCCAGCACCAAATACATTGCTGTAGCTATTTTTGTATTTATTATTTTGAATCTTTAAGAACAGATTTATTTTGTTTTAAAGTTTTTAAAAATTTATTTATTTTTATGGGCATTGATATTTTCCTTACATGTATGTCTGTGTGAGGGTGTCAGATCTCCTAGAACTTGAATCATAGATAGTGGTGAGCTGCCATGTTGGTGCTGAAAATTGAACTTGGGTCCTCTGAAAGAGCAGACAATACTCTTAACTGCTGAGCCATTTCTCCAGCCCCTAGGGCAAATTTCTAATAGTAGAACTTCAATGTCAGCAATTTGATGGAATTTAATTTTGATAGCCACTATCAAAATTCTCCCCAAGAATAGACCAAACCCACAGTTCTGATTGAGTTTCTGTCAACCTGACAGAAGCTAGGGTCATACAGAAAGAGGTAACTTCAACTGAGAAAATGCCTCCATCAGATTGGCCTGTAGGCAAGTCTGTGGGCATTTTCTTAATTGAGATTGACTTGAGAGGGTGCAGAACACTGTGAGCCTGTGAAAGCTGACACTCCCAGCAGGTGCTCCTGAGTGCTATAAAAAAATCAGGCTTATAGTTTACATGAACTTTTCTCATCTAGGCTGACAGCACTCCCTCAAATAGCCAAAGACCCCTATCAAAACCACAATGTCGTGACATACCTCTTTTGAGTTGTTGAGCATGACAAACCCTCTTTTTGGTTGTTGGTCATGGTTGTTCAAGAGACTCCCAAGACATACAGACAGTAGCTATTGCCATCGATCACCCCCCTCTCCCCCAGGCCCCAGAGGTGTAAAACCCATTGCTGGAGACACCTTCAGAAAAAGGGTCCAGAGACTTCTGAGATGATACTGAATACCTTCTTTCTGAGGACTGGCTTTCACAATCAAAATTGTTGTAGCGTCCAGGCCCAATGGTTACATCCACAAAATGTTCTTGCACTTAAGGCTCAGGGAGCATAGCAGAAAAGGGGGCAGAAAGATCATAAGAACTAAGGGATCAAGGAATTTGCTGTGAGATTCTGCTTCCTAGAAATGTCAGAAGCTACACCCATGGAAGTCTCATCAACATGACTATCCAAATGTGAACTGAACAAAGAAAATACCAATGGGCCAAAGTGGATAGGGGAAAAGTTCAAGAGGCCTCAACTCTACACAATGAACTACAGGAAATTTAGAAATTAGGAAAAATAGTCTTGCCCAGGTTAGAGCATACCAATTGGTTATCAAATACCCTGAATGACCAACCCTTAAAACTTATATAGGATGAACACTATACAAACTGAGCAGTTTAGATTAATGAACACACACACACACCACCACCACCACCACCACCACCACCACCATCACCACCACCACCACCACCACCAACAACAACAACAGTTAATGAAAAGATGAAAAAAAGCAATATTGGGGCAGGGTTGGAGGGAGGATAGGGAAGGATGATATGATTTAATTATAATCTGAAAAAAATTAAAATAAGTTGATCAAACCATGAGTAAGACACTTCTTCATGGCTTCTGCTTCAGGTCCTGCCCCCTTCCATCCCCCAGGTTCCTGCTTTGCTCAGCTTCCTGCCCTGTCATCCCTCAATGAAGGACTATGATCAGGATATGTAAACTAAATAAGCCCTTTCTTTCCCAAGTTGCTTTTGGTTGTGGTACTTATCATTGCAATAAGAAAACTAGATACCTAAGATGCCTACCATAAAGATCTATTTATTATCTATCTATCTATCTATCTATCTATCTATCTATCTATCTATCTATCTATCTATCTATCTATCTATCTCTGTATCTCTCTTCTTTGTATCTATCTTCTATCTATATATCTATGTATCTATCATCTATCTATAAATCTGTTATCATCATCATCATCATCTGTCATCTATTTCTACCTCTGCGCTTGTGTGTGTGTGTGTATGTGTGTGTGTGTGTGTGTGTGTGTGTGTGTGAGAGAGAGAGAGAGAGAGAGAGAGAGAGAGAGAGAGAGAGAGAGAAAGAGAGAGAGCAAGAGAGCCCAATGGAGTTTTAAAACATTTTGTTTTTGTCAAATATCAAACCCTGACTGTGGTTTCATTTTTTAACTGTGATTGAAGCTGAACTTACTAATTGTGTGTTTATGTCTATTTTCTGTGAAGTCCGAGTTTACATCTGTCATTCTTTCTTCTCTGAGTAAACTCTATGTTTCCCAATTTTAAAAATTGTTAGTAATACCGGAGAGCATTCCCCTATCCATGTGTTAGTTAAATAGACAGATGAAGAAAACTGGTATGGGATTTGGGGCAGTTTCACAAGCAAAATGCACAATTGTGGCCTGGCCCAACTGAGTAGCAGGGTGAGCTTCACCATGGGGATTCCCATCAACATTTGGTTATTCCCCATTTTTCTCGCATGGTCTGTGGCTTAGGCATCCTTCTTTGGATGGCTTGTTTTCTGTGAGACAAAAAAAGTAAGTTCACTTAAGTCCACATAGAACCTTCCCAGAGATGTTTTGAGGGAATTGTCAGCTGATGTGGAAATGTGCCCTGGAAGCCATCTTCCGTGATCCTCAGTACAGAGATCCAGCAAGTGAGTGATTGAGTCTGGTATTTCCCAGCGGGAAGATGTGATGTCCTTTATGTTGATGAAACAGGCAAGTGATGCTGCTGAAGCTGCATTGGACTAGGGGCTGCCTGGCAGAGCAGGGGGAGACATCTTTCATGGAAACCAGCAGTCCCACCTCTCCTCTCCAGAGGCAGGGGAGTCCCATCAGTACCAAGGTCTTCCTAAATTCCCTGTCTTTCCTCATCAGAGACTTCACTGCCCCTGAAAATTGAGCATGTGCCACATGAGGATCAGTGGTTGCTACTGTCCTACATGATAACCTGCCTGGGGATGAAGTGAAGTCCAGGCAAGGACCTACATTCTTCTTGCCATTGGCTCCCATGTTTTTGCTCTCTACACTGACCTGTTCACCTGTTCTCTGTTAATCATGCCAGGGACGACAGGTGAGTTCAAGTTCTGCCCAGCACCTCACACACACCTTCCCCTTTCATCTTCCTAAAGACTATCTGGACCTTCTTGGCAGCTCTGCACTCAGTCACACCTGTTGCCAGTTCTCTTGGGAACTGGATGACTCTGGAGTGCTCAAGCCTCTCTCACTTTGGTATTAAAAAGGGTTTAAATTTTTTAATTACATTTTAAATATTAATATTTTAAATATATGTGTAAACACACATTAAGACTCTCAAACAGAAAACTCTCAGAACCACTAAGGCTGGATTGAAATGAATGAAAGCAATCAGGAAGGCTGGGTCCTGGGCCTGATCTCTACTCTGAGGTAGATGGAGGAGTTTGGGGGTCACTGAACTAACTGATCCAAATGCCCTTGGCTTGTGAAAGCATCCAGGCTTGGACTTGGCAGCTCCAGGAGCTAGACTGTGGCTATAGGAGCAGTAGAGAAGCCCTGGAGGATGTGCCTTTGTCTCTTTGACCCCATAATAGTCTCCTTAGCAGCATGGGAGACAGTTTATTGACCTTTGCTTCTCTAGGTAACATTTCCTCACTGGTAAGGAACTGAAGGATTGAAGGGGGAGGAAAAAAAAAAAAACAGGCAGAAGGGAAAGATACACTGTGAAGTGTTACAATGGGTTGGAAAGAGTTTGGTCTAAAGGTGGCAGACTGCTCTGTCAGAGGCTCAGAATGTTTGTGGCAAAGAAACATACCTTCAGCCATGGGCAGAGGTGGCTCACGCTTTTAATCTCAGCACTTGAGAGACAGAGGCAGATGGATTTCTGAGTTTGAGGCCAGCCTGGTCTACAGAGTGAGTTCCAGGACAGCCAGGGCTACACAGAGAAACCCTGTCTCGAAAAACCAAAATAAATAAATAAATAAATAAATAAATAAATAAATAAATAAATAAATAAATAAATAAACCAACCTTCCTAAAAACACACTGTCCAAGAGACATGTCCTCTGGGGAGCGTCACACAGGGCTCAGGCCGACTTCTCCATCTTTCCATGTCTACTACAGTCTTTGCTGAAACAAGCACCCTAGAACTTTCTGAGCACATCTCCCAGGGGTAGCACACAGGTCGGTGAGTGTGTGTTCTAAGGACATGGAATACCTGTGGACTTGCCATATGGAATTTCTCCTTTCTAGAATATGCAGAAGGACTCGGTACCTGACTCAGAGTCACTGGAAAAAGTTATCAAGCCTTTGTGGGAACTTATGAATGATAAATTCGGTCATGGTTAGGAAATCTGCTACTGTGAGGTATAGGCTAATGATGTGTCAGCTTCCTGGCCTTGTCTCTTTTAGGATCTCATTGATACTTAGAAGAGTACTAAAGAGAAAGAAGCTACATGGGAGGACCCTGTGCAACAGGAAAAGAGAGGCAAAAACCAACAGTAAAGACAAAACAAACCCACTACTACTCACCATGCCAGAATCACCATCTAGACCTGGCCAGACACTATCTAGGCAGTGTTCTGCATCCCTAAATACAACTGGCCACATTTATTGTCCTCTTATAGATATGGGCAAATGAACCAACACTTTCAAACACACATTCGTCAAAACAATGAAGCAAGAACAAAACAACATTGAGTTCAAGATTAAATGTGTGGATGTAGAAAATGTACTCACTTAAGATACTGTATCAGTCAAAGTGAGCCAGTGAAGAGAGGGAGGCATCCAAATTGAAGGAAAACCATACTCATCTGGAGGAATGCTGAGAGCAGAGGTGATCATCCCCAGGGAAGAGTGCACCAATTGGTTATCTAACACCAAACTGTCAACCCTACAAACATAAGTATAAGGGACATTATATGAACTGAGTGGATTGTATTCATGTGTTTAGGAGTATACATACATGTATATGTAAGAAAAATGTAAAAGGCTATGAATATGAATGAAGTAGATCAAGGGAGGGTACATGGAAGAGTTTAGAGAAGGAAAGGGGAGAGGAAATAATGTAGTTATATTATAATCTCACTTCTTAAAGGTCATAACTAGATGCATGGTCTTTGGCAAGGGGTGCTGATAGATGATGGAGCCTTTAAAAGGCAGGGGCTCATGGAAGTGCTTTGGTCGCTGCACACTCAAAAGAAGGCTTTGTGTTGTACACAAGGACTCAAGAAAATGCTGGAGACTTTTAGCCTGGAAACCATGGGATAAATAAACATTGCTGATTTGGTATTGTATCATGAACTCTCATCAGTTTCATAAACAGCACTTACTATTTTTCCCCACAGATCACATGTTCTAAAAATAGGACAAACCCCCGCCATGAGAGAGAGGGGTTGCAGAGATTCCACTTCTGCTAGGGACATTGGGGACATCATCTACCAAACCTGCAAGACCCTCTGGTTGAGAAGTATGGAGATCCAAAAAGACATCTGCCACATGACATATGCTGAACATACATACATATAAATACATACACACACGTGTGTGTGTGTGTGTGTGTGTGTGTGTGTTGAACATATATAAACATGTTCTTTGTGCTGAGGTCTCAGGACATGATAACACTGTGGTTAAGTGGGGAAAAGGGACCTCCCACTGTGGCATTCCAAGGCTCTGTCAGCCCCTTGGGACCTCTCCCAGGTACAGTTCCTGGTTATAGCTCCCATCTTCCCTCTCTCTACCATTCAAGAACAGAGGCAAAGATTTCACCTTTGACTCTAACCTTCTCTTTCAAACGTGCTTTTCTGACTTTGACCCTAAACTGGCTTAATTCCTTGCTACCTTGAGACCTTCCTTGACTGATCTCCAATCCAAGAACTTCCCCTAATGTACACCTCATTTAGCCTCATTTAACTCAACTGCCATCGGCCTGGTGTCTATTCATCACATACTGATGACAGCCTAATGCCCTAGAAGAATTTTAGGAGTGTGACCCAGCCCACATGGCAGGAGGATTACAAGTAGAAAGTTGAAGTTGGGTCTCTGGGTTTATCCAGGATAGAGAAGAAGGGCTTGCCCCTCCCTCCTACCCTTCTATGGAGGCAAAGTGAACCAGCCAGTATATGCTCCCTTCCAGGGAAAACTTCTAGAACTCTGAGCATTGCCAGGTTTCAATGGCTGCCCTGTGTATGCCAGGACTAAAGACAAGGATCTTTCTGATACAACACAAGTTCAGTGCTACGATATTTCCCATCATCCTTCTTTACTGTTAGAGGCATACAGCTTAGGACTGATTACTGACCACCATTTCTCTAGAATATCAGCTCACAGACCATGTTCAATACATATTTAAGTGAATTAATTTAAAAATATGTAGTATGTTGAATATACATACACATTACATGCATTGCACATGCATACAAAACTTAGTCCAGGAGAATCATACTTGTAACACGTGCAACCCCACAGCACCATTTTCCACACCTAGACCACTGACGACATGACTCAGTTATGCTGTTTTTGGTCTAGGCAGGATCCTCTGTGGAGTATCTGTGATGATGCTCTGGAAAACAGTGGTAAAAACACAGAAGGGAAGGTGCTTCCTTTTGCAGTGGACAGATACCATCAGAGAAGGACACATCTGGCCAAAATGTGCCAGATAGACAGTGACTTCTATGGCTGACAAGGAAGCTGAAGCCATGAAGTCTCAACAGTACAGTTGCCTAAACAGGACCTAAAAATGATAACATTATTTTACATGCCAAGGTAGATGAGCAAAATCTCACAAAGACACAAACCTAGATAAAAAGACGGAGGCAATCAGTGTCTGCTGATCCGTCTGTTCCAGGAATGAAACCTCACAAGTCATCTAATTCCAAGTGGTCAGCTCTAAACACGTGTGTATGTGTGTATGTGTATGTGTGTGCATGAGCATGCGCACATGCATGCGTGCATAGGTGTGTACATGTTCGTGTCTGTGTGTGCATGTGTGTGTGCATGCACATATGTGTAATGTGCTAACTAAAGAGTAAGAGGCAATGAATTTGATAAGGGGCACATGAGAGGAGTTGGAGGAAGGGGATGGAAAGGTGAAATGTATGAGTATTTCATACATGAAATTCTCAAAACGTTAATAAAATACTAAGAAACTAATTCATAGAAAGCTCAAAGAGGGTGTGCTGCTCCTGTGTAATGCTGGTGGGATCCCTGCAGAGTTGCAGCATGGTGTAACCCTACTGCCATGTCCAAGGCTCACAGCCCCTTCTCTTTAGGACTCATCAACATCCTCATCTCCACTGTTGACCTGACTTTGTTGTACAAAGGGCAGGGCAATTGATTGAAGTGCCTTGAGACATTCTTTTAGAGCCAAGCCAGTGCCTGCTTGGACCACTGTGTACTAGCCAGGATGCTGAGATCTGCAACAGCACTCTGTTCCTGTTACAGCCTGCCTGTGGAACTTTTAGACTCAAAGTAAGGATAGTATCTAGTCCAGAAAACTGTAGGATACTGAGCTGAGTGAGCTTCTGGTACAAGTGGTTGTGACTTCTAGAAGCAAGGACTCCAAGCCTGCACCCTGCTACGCAGATCTGCTCTGCTTGTGACTATCCAACTTCACCTTCTCAGCGATTGCACTAAGTAGGTTTTGAAGTCCCTCCCTTGGTTTCATCCAGTACATGGTTTTTGTTTCTTTCCTATGCCCCGGGACATAAGATACTTCCAGGATGGGTTTCCAAGCACCGTTTCCCCTTTTTTTTTTAGCATACCTCCAGTGGGGCTCTATGGCTTATATAGAGGATTTGAAACCTCACTGCTAGCTGCTCTCCCCTTCTCATCTGTGGTTCAGCATCTGGACTTCCTGTATGTTCTTCATGAAGGTCAAGGTCTCTCCTACACCTTCTTTCCTAGCCCTATCTTCAGGATGATGACCAGCCTCTTCATCCTTCTGATCTCAGTCTGGATCTCAGTCAGCCCTTCCAAAGCCTGTCTGGTCCCTTCCAGCCTCCTTATACAGCTCTGCCCCACCACCTTCTGGGTCTGCTCTGCACAGTGGACCTGCTCTACTGTGTCCATGATTAGAGGCAAGCAAGCTGGGTATTGGATTCTGAGGAATGAGTACACCACAGTGCACATATTGTGCTGCACTTGAGTACCACTGGGGCTGTTTGAAGCTTGTTAGAAGTTCTGGGGAAAAGTGTGCTGTCTCTCTGAAATGAAAGCTTTGCAGGTAAGAAAACACTGGTGTTTGAACTCAAGAGAAAGGCATCCTGGCTAGAGTCTTTGCTGCCTAAAATAGAAAGCTCTTACAGTCTAGTGTAAGCACATTTTGGACTCCCATCTACTAAAACATGGACTCAATGGTTCTTTGTGGTACTCTGAGATGCTAATGTCATCCCTTCCCTCTACTCTCTCCAACGGTGTCTGTGCTGGCTGGTTTTGTGTGTCAACTTGACACAAGCTGGAGTTATCACATAGAAAGGAGCTTCAGGTGAGGAAATGCCTCCATGAGATTGAGCTGTAAGGCATTTTCTCAATTAGTGATCAACGGGGGAGGGCCCCTTGTGGGTGGTGCCATCCCTGGGCTGGTAGTCTTGGGGTCTATAAGAAAGCCAGCTGAGCAAGCCAGGGGAAGCAAGCCAGTAAGAAATATACCTCCATGGCCTCTGCATCAGCTCCTGCTTCCTGATCTGCTTGAGTTCCAGTCCTGACTTCCTTTGGTGATGAACAGCAATGTGGAAGAGTAAGCTGAATAAACCCTTTCCTCCCCAACTTGCTTCTTGGTCATGATGTTTGTGCAGGAATAGAAACCCTGACTAAGACAGTGTCCAAGGAGACTTCCACATGGCCCTCCAAGGTAAGATCCTTCCGATGGAGACCACTAGCAGAATGCTGCCATCTTCAAATGGTACATACTCCAGCCACTCTGCCTCTCAAACCAGCTTCTGTAGATGGAGGAACACAGGCTTTGCACATTTAACCATGTTGTTCTTCTAAGTTTCAGTGCTAAATCTCTACTAAATATACCCCCATTTTCTTTTATACTGGTGTTTTTGAATATACCCAAATCTATACCTCTTGAAAGTTCATATCCCAACTGACCATAAATTCTTTGCCATACCATCATTGTTGGTCACAGGACATGTTATTTCCATGTAAATGATTTTTGATGTTCCAAGGCTCCTGACTGGCCTTGCCTTTCCCACAGTTTCACACGTGGGTTTCTCAACTTGACTTTCTGAACACTGGGGAATACTACTCTTGTTTGAGAAGGAAGACATGTGAGGAGATACTTTGAAATAATAAAAAGGGCTTTGGAAGAGGCCGGCGACTGTCTGGACCGGCCTAGGCAGGGGCTTGTCAGGAATGGTTGATGAATGGTGGGCTCCTGAGGCCTCCCGTTTGTTTAGTGTTCTTGTTCTGCTACAGCTGCGCACAAAACCAGCATTGAAGTGTCTGCCAGGAAACATAACATAACCTGGCCTGCCGCAGCCCACAGGGCACTGTCCCGAGAAAGGAGAAGGCCAGATTGTTCCTCAGGGCCAGGCTCTGGCCGGAGATTCCCAAGCCGTGAAGGAGAGCGAGGCGTGCAGAAGACTTTCCAGTACATTACACAGGGTCTGGCTGCTGCCATCAATACTGGCCGACATGACCCAGAGAATGACAGATGGGAAAGCCAGAGCCTCTCTCAGCTGTGAAGCAGGTTCCTTCCTCATCCTGAACTTGGGAGGAGTGTAGTTCAGGATGCTGGAGTCTGAAAGCTCTTGGGCACGTCATCAAGAAAAATCCACTTTTACCTCCTGCCCCAGGCTAGAGATTCGGGTTCCACCTTCCTAGCCTGGGCACCAGTACCTTACAGTCTTCACCACATCCATGCAAGACCACCATGTACTGAGACACAACCAGGTCACTGAAGCGTCTTGGCACCCCCCCCCCCAGCTCTTATCTTAACAATCTATTTATTTATATTTTTATATGTTTATTTTATATGTGTGGATATCTGTTTATGTCACATGATGCTAGAAGAGCATATTGGATCCTCTGCAGCCAGAGTTCCAGAAAATTGTGAGCTGCTGATGTGGGTGTTGGAATCCAAATCAGGACTTCTGGAAGAGCTGTATTTGCTTTTAATAGCTGAACCACCTGCTTCCTTTTCTTCTGCTAATAGTTTCAAATGCACTTTCAACTTCTCAAGGTAATGAACATGCCAATGAAAATATATTGCACTTAATTATTTATTTCTAATTTTAAACAGAGGGAATTAGGAAACAGATACAAAACTAACATGTAAGGCACTGAGAAAGGATAGGTATGGATTTCAGCATAGTTTTTTTCTGTGAACATCTTATACTTAGGATCAAGTCATCATCTGAATCTATGAGATAATTTATTTCTACTACCTTGGACACTAGTTCTTCTAAGCTTTAAAAATGTACCATATATATATATTTATAAATGATATATATATCATATATATATAAAAATACACACACACACACACACACACACACACACACACACCTGATCATTTTAACACATCTAGGTGTGCAATTCACAGAATCTGGCACTAACATATATATTTGTATATATTTGGAATTACTTCCTCCTATATGGAAACCCTATGCCCACTAAACAGCCATCTTCCACCACTCCACATGGGCACACTCAGTCCACTTTCTGCTTTTATGAGTTTTAGAACTCTGTACCCACTGAAAGCTGGGTCGTATAATATTCTTCTGTATCTGGCTTCTGTCACTTACTACAGTTTCCTCATGGTGGTGTGTATTGTTACGTCTATTTGCAATTGAGTAATATTCCATTGTTTGCGCATTTGTTCCTCCAGTCATCTGTCACTAGATGCTTGACAGACTTCTGGCTTGTTAGTCAGCACTGTGACAAAATACCAGGAACAAAGTCAATTTGGAAGAAGGAGGACTTATTTTGACTTTGGCTTCAGAAGTCTCAGTCCATGGTCAATTGATCCTATTGCTTTTGTCTAAGGCAAGGCTAAGCATCACAGTTCTATCACCTTACACAAAAGTGAGTATCAAAATCTGAATCACCCACCTTACTTTAAGAAGCAATGACAAATCAGTCTGCTCTCTGAACATATAGTTATAACTAGTCTTAAGTGAATATCTCATACTATCACTGGTAAGTTCTTGCTTTTGTGGTTTCTTTGAGTGATTATGTGTATATATGTTTTTTTGCTAGTTTGTGTTTTAAGATAGGGTTTCTCTATGTAACCCTGGCTGTCCTAGAACTACCTAACCATAACCCTAACTACTTACATAGACCAGATTGGCAGTGAATGCACACAGATCTGTCTTCCTCTGCCTCCTGGGATTTGGGATTATAGGTGTGCAGCACTATGTTGGCCAGGTGTAGGAGGCCTTGTACTGCTGCCACTGAAGACACCAGACAGGGTGGGCTTTGACTTTGCTGCAGCAAGGGTCAAAAAGACAGTGCCTCCAGTATATCCAGGATTCAGCCTCGTCTGTAATCTGCCATCATGGCTGAGGAAGTCACTGCTGCTGAAAGTATACTAACATCCCTTCAAATGAGATGCTGAAGACTTTTTTCATCCAAGACTTGTACCTGGCATTCACAAAGCTACTGAAGCCTTAGATGAGTGCCAAGACCATCACTGTGTGCTTGCATTCAATTGTGGTGAGTTAGTTGAAGCTCTTTGAGCTGAAATCCAAATCAATCTATATTAAGGCTAATGCCAACAAGAGAAGAGGGAAATGGATCTCTGTAAAACTGATCAAGAGGGTAGACCAACTAAAGTGGGTGGTTGTGTCATATACAGCCATTCCTCCTTGGACTGACAGCCTGTGGGTTTGCTGCATAGTCTGCAGTGTGATGCCAACCAGTAGTCAGGGCAGATTTTCTTATCAGTGGTGAGTCTTAAAACTCTGATGTCAGATATTGGAGAACAGCTGAACCTGTTTGGCCTGTGACTACAGCTGCCTCAGGTTAACTCAGATATTTTCCCTGTCCTTATTGCTACCAATATACCAAAGATACATGTGACCCTAAATTTGGGGATAAAATAATTGATGAATAAGATTAGGGTGGGAATATGGAGTAAAACTCCTTGGTGTTGGCTGAACACAAGTACAAGGGTGGGTTGTTTCAGAGGTGGAACAGAGGGGAGGAAAGAGAGGGGGGATGGAGGGAGAGAGAGAGAGAGGGAGGGAGACGGAGACAGAGACAGTGACAGAGAGACACACAGAGAGTCAGAGACAGGCTTTAGTAACTATTTTTTTCAACTACCAAAGCATAAAGCAGAGATTTTTCTGGACTCCCATTTAGTGTCCCCCCCATTTAGATCCATCTAGCCTAATAATTAATTTTATGTTAACTATCTATTTATCCCATGGCAACGCAACAAAATGCTTTTATTTTACTCTGTAACTTAGAAACTAATTCTGTCAATTACAAAATAAAGTAGCTTAATCCTCAGGCTATTTTTGTATCTCCATATGCAAAAGGTTGGGTGTTCAGGCTACTTAATAGTGTAAAATGAAAGAAAGTAGCCATTTCTTTTCTAATGGAGCTTCTCGAAGCTTATGTAATGACTGTTAGCTGTACTTATCTTAGTCTGACAATGTGGTATTGCTTCAGTTCAGTGTCTTTGGTGAGTTGGACCAAAATTGAATATAGATCAGATCTTGAACTTGGCTGTGGAACAAATTGCTCTGATTGTGTGGGATTACATGGTGCATGGATTTTAAATTAAGGACTTTCTTGCCCTGTTAAATAATGTCGACAGTGCTGCTGTGCAGAGTTATTTTCATTTCTTGATTATTTTCATACATATTTTTCCTTTATTAATCAATAGCCTTTTCTGTAGGTGTGATAGCAGCCAAGGAATTCATCACTCTGAGGAGTTTATTTAGATTGTGTGAAACTTCAGAGTATTTCCCTTCCCCCCAATTTGTGTGTCTCATTACATCATATTTACTAGCTTTGTTGAGAAGTCAAATCTGTCCTTTTACTGTACCTAAGAAGCTACTTATTTGAGGGCATGTTACTATTTCCTTTTGATTTTTTGTGGATCCAGCCCCAAGCCACTTTCTGATTGTCCTTGGTCTTATGGTATTGGATCTACCAGGGAGTATGAGGTCCTGAGAACTAATGAGGAGGTGTCAGGATGAAGGGTGCCACAGATCGGCATCCTATGCTTAGTGGTGGACACCAACAGCTTTAGTCCCTGTGACATGCACTGGACATGGCAAACCTCTGTATGCATGGCTTAGCCATATTTAAAGAGTCCAACTTAGCACAGATTTAGAACCCATTCTGTTTGTGTGTATATTAAATTAACAAGCACATCAATTTATGTTTTCTCTCTCCCAATTGACTAATACTATTGTGATATCTAAGCATGTGCAGGTCCTCATGTACCTATAAAGATGACTGAGTCTAAGACTGTTTCCTGCTGCTATGGCAGTGTCCTTAAGACAAAGAAAAGAGATTCACCTGGTTCACAATCTAAGAGAGAAGTCCTAGGTCATGACAATGCCTAGCTTCTCTCAAAACCTGACTTGTCTTGATGCAACTTCTTCTGTATACAGTACAAGGTAGACAAGGAGGTGGCCATGACACGCCCTTCTACAGTGACCTACTTGGTCCTAGGGAGTGAGTTCACTCATGTAAAAAAGGATTGAATCCATTCTGGAGGATTCTAGCCACTTGGCCTTGTCCAACCTCCAAACGGTAAAAACGTCCAGATTGAGTTTCAGAGCCTATCGCCTTCCTGCCATCACCCTATGGGCAGCGGGTCTGGCCTACCTATCTCTCTTCAGAACACATTCCTTACCCTCTGCATGGATGAGAGGTGTTTCTAATGGGAAAGCTTCCCTCACACCAAGAGACTGGACAGGTCTAGTTGAGAGGACAGCCAAGAAGACAGCCAGAATCCCTAGGTCCTGGTTATATGTGCTGTGGAGCTTTGAATTGCCCTCTTACTCTGGCCTTTAATCCAGGCAGAACTATTTTAGTTTCCAAGCTCAGAAGAGCTTTGAGGTCCTAGCAGGTGTGTGGGCCAGAGTAATCAAATACAGCCCAATGCCTGTGGAGCAGTAGACCGTGCTACCAGACAGAAAACCTGGCAAGTTTGTAGCAAGTTCAGAACCCTGACAAATCTCATAATTGAGAATGGTAGGAGTTTGAACTAGTTCCCCACCAGGTTCCTGTCCCGGGGCATATGACCACAACACCTTACTAGGAGTACTATAACAACTGGTCCTGTAGTTCTCCATGCTAATGAGGTACCTAGATAGGCCATGAGTGTTTGTTTAGCTAATGAGCTTCCCTTCCTAGTCATCCCTTCCTGCAAAAGGTATTTAATTTCTGGTTAATGCTGAGTAAGATGTATGCATCTTTATCCACAATGAATAAAACAGTTTGGACAAGCAAGGACTGTCTCTTTCATCAAGGACTGCTGGAGGGTGGGGGGCTTTGTCATACAGAGCTGTGCCTAAGTCTTCCATAAAAGCCCCTCTGTACTCTTGGCACTCACTCAGAGCTACTAAGCTGGATTCCGCCCCATCCTGGGCTCACTGTGGGCCCTTGGACTCCCTATTGACAACTCTTCTAGGTCCCCAGCAGCATCTGGTGCACAGGAGTTTGAGAACCACCGCCTCCATCCCAGCCCCCGCTGTTATTTTACCTTCCCTGAGTGAATTGTCATTGGCCCAGCACCTCAGTGGCAAGGTAGGAATCCAGCCTAGCTCCCCTGCATTTCTCCTTCCCTGAATGGCAGGCACATCCACAGTGTTCTGACACCCAGCATCGAGGCAAAACCACAGATATACAAATACCTGTCCCCACTGTCTTCACTGTACCACTTGGATGCCAAGACCAAATGCCACAGCTGATCGAGATCTGTCTGCTCCCTATTGTGTTCTCAAATAAAAGGGTCAGGTGTGGCTTGTGACCACATAATTGACTAAAGAGCCAGTGACCAATAATATCAGCAAGATGGTAGCAAGAATTGTGTGTATACACCCATGTGCATGTCTGCCTGCAGGTTTGTGTATGTCCATGTGTGTGCACGTGCCTGTATGTGAAATGTGTGTGCCAAGATCGGATGATAACATTGAGTATCTTAGTTAGGGTTTCTATTCCCGCATAAACATCATGACCAAGAAGCAAGTTGGGGAGGAAAGGGTTTATTCGGCTTACACTTCCATGTTGCTGTTCATCACTAGAGGAAGTCAGGACTGGAACTTAAGCAGGTCAGGAAGCAGGAGCTGATGCAGAGGCCATGGAGGGATATTTCTTATTGGCTTGCTTCCTCTGGCTTACTCAGTCTGCTTTCTTATAGACCCCAAGACTACCAGCCCAGGGAATGGTACCACCCACAAGGGGTGGTACTTGATCACTAATTGAGAAAATGCCTTCCACCTGGATTTCATGGAGGCATTTTCTCAACTGAAATTCCTTTCTCTGTGATAACTCCAGCTTGTGTCAAGTTGACACAAAACCAGCCAGTACAGTATCCCTCCTTAAGTGTCCTCTTGTTTTTATTAAGACAAGGTCTTTCACTTGGACACAGGTCTCAACAGTTTGCCTAGGCTGGCTAGCTAAGGAACTCCAGGAATCTGCCTGCCTCCATCACCTTAGCACTGGGATTGCAAGTGCACACATACCCTCACTCCTGACATTTATGTGGGTGTTGGTGACCAAACAAGGTTGGACAGCAAGCACTTTACCAACTAAGTCATACCCACAGCCCAAGAACGCTCTCGAGAGTGACATTTTCCATCAGGTACACTGATACTGAGGTGTATTCTTAATTGTAAGGATGTGCCCTAGATCTTTTATGGTCCTTCCTTAGTTGACAGTGTGCTAAGGGAAACAAACTAGTCTCTAAAGAGAAATGGCACATGATTCCACTCAAAAGATGCTGAAATATTAGTGTAATTTCACTAGTTAACTCCCAAGCCACTAACTTACTATAACAAGCTGAGTTCAGGACAAGAGAATACAGGTGGCCTTTCTGTGTATCCTTCATAGCAGTTATGGCACCATGAGCTAATGGATCGTGTGTGGTACTGTGAGAGACTCTTCAGCTATGGCTCTGTGAGCATACCTTTCTTGCATGCACCTATACAGCATGACATTTTTAAAGTCCATTAATCTATGGTGAACACTTATATTGGATGAAGGTTGTACAAAAAAGGAGTACTGCTGTCTCAGGAGAAGGCACTGGTGGTTTTGTATCCGATGATTCAACTGGGGGCCGAGTTCCCCTAAGTAGCTTTCTAAGAGAGGCTAGTTACCAAAAAGACCAAGGTAGGTTTACAAAAGGGAGACAGACAGAGGGTAAGTTAAATGAGTTTGCAATGTCAGTGATATAGTAAGTGATGACCAAGAATCAGAGTTGCAGACAGACACAGGGAGGTTTCTGCAGAATGAGGAACCTAGGGACAAGAAACTGTGCTTCCTGTTTCTGTAGCTCATTCCTTTTCCAGTGAGCATCTATATCCTCCATAATTCTCCTTATAAGGAACCAGAAGACAAGTATTTCCCTGTGTTCTCTATGCTGCTCCAGCAAATTAATTCACACCAGAAAGTGTGTTGTAGAAACTGCAACTTACAGCTGATTGCTCAGAATTTCCAGTACCACACCTGACATGGAAAGCATTCTGTGAGAGTACTGTAGGGGGAACTGAGTCTGAGCTTTCTTAGTCCCCTGATACATTGTTGATTTGGTTGTTATTTAATTGACTCCCACTAGCTGCCTAGGGAGCAGGGCACACTGCTGGTGCTAATGTGATGCCATGCTAAGTAGTTCACACCTACCTCATTTAATTTCAAAAGGGAATTCTATGTAAGTTCTCTTTTAACTCTGTTTCACGAATGAGTGGCTTAGTTAGAAGTGAGTACCTTCTCCAATTTGTGTTGCCCAGGACATGGAGTCTACCCACATAGGATCTGTTCCCTTGTCCTCACCCTTCCCTGGAACTGATTGTCTCTGACACACATACCAAGTCCCTAGGACCTAGCAGAAATGGGTTCTTGGGATCAAAGCAAAATGAATAGAGTATTAAACTTTTTAAGTTAAATAATTTTATATAAGTTCATTTCTCTCTCTCTCTCTCTCTCTCTCTCTCTCTCTCTCTCTCTCACATCCTAACCACAGTTTCCCCTCTCTCCCCTCCTGCCACTTACTACTCTTCACCTCCCCTCTGCCCACCCCCTCCACTCCTCCTTCCTTTCTCTTCAGAAAGGAACAGGCTTCCCACAAATATGAAACAGCCATGGTATCTCACGTTGCAGTAAGACTAGGCACCTCCCCTTGTATTGAGTCTGTATAGGGCAACTTCGTAGGAGGAAAAGGGTTACAAAAGCAGGCAACAGAGTCAGAGGCAGCCCCCACTCCCACTGTTAGAAGTCCCACAAAAACACCAAGCTACACAGCTGTAACATACATGCAGAGGGCCTAGGTCAGTCCCCTGCAGGCCCTCTCATTGTAGGTTCAGTAATTTTTTAAAGAAAATGTTAGAAGGTAAGCAGATGCCTGTATGTGGCCGGTTCAAGCACATTGTGGGCAGGATCCATAGCACACTGGTTGTCAGGGTATCTTTGGGTGCTTCCTGGCCAGACTGTTCTCCTCAAATACTATACACATCCCACGAAAAGAGTACCCGCTGAGGGGCACAGACATCTTTGTTAGTACTCCCCAGCCAGGGACTGTATATCCTAGTTACTGGCCCACTTATGGCACTGTATCATAGACCCAGACAACACAGAACAAAGAACTCAAATGTTGACTTCATTCTGGTACTGACCAAGTTAAGAGTCCACCCAGGTCATTTTCTGATCTAAACTCACATCCATTATGGTCAGTAGCATGAAGGCTGGACAGCTCCAATGATGTGTTCTGCGCTTGCCCACAAGATGCCTCATTTCCCATGGACTTTGGGGCACACTAGAGTAAGTTCCTTGGCTGCATAGGCCACCCCTCATCAGGGCCCAGGTGTGTCCTCTTGACACAGCAGAAGACTTGTGGGAATGTCAGCCTCTTCAACAAGTGGTGCTGGGCATGCCACAAACAGAAAATTAAATAGGAACTGAGTCTTTTCCCCAATATAAAACTCAGATAAGACCCTAAAAGTATAGGAAACAAATCCTAAAATGGACAGTCAGACAACTGTAAACCTTAAGTCTCTTAAGCAGAAGAAGTAATCTGTAAATCATAAAGGACGAACATCCAAAATACATAAATAATTTATATAACTAATAATTAAATATGATTAAAAATGTTGAAGCTTGCCAGGTGTAGTGGTGCATGCCTTCAATCTCAGTGCTCGGAAGCCAGAGGCAGAATGATCCCTGTGAGTTTAAAATCAGCCTGGTCAACAAGACAAGTTCAGGGTCAGCAAGAGCTACACCATGAGATTCTGCCTAGGTAGATTCTTGTTGCTTTTACATCTAATATACTTCAGCCTATATGTAAATAGATGATAGCGAGATGATTGCTTGATAGACTGCAGATAGATGATAGACACATGATTGATAAATAGATAATGAATCGATGATGAATAATAGATGATAGATAAACAGCTGACAGACAAAAGATCTTATTTAGAAGCATTTATAAAGTCAGCACTTGCTACATAGAATGAGTTAAATAGTATTTATTCAAATATACACATGTAGAAGAGAGGTGTAATTTGTTCACATGTAAGTTATACACTGTTGGCTAATTCAAGCAAGCAATTTCTGTGAAAATCTTGCAGGCATTTGATTTTTTTTCTCTTTGCACGAGAACCTTATCTGACTCCCTGGGCCAAAAGCCAAACATGCAGTTTATTAGGGAATCCACTTTAGTCCTCTAGGAGAGACTAAACAATGACAATTAAAAGAATGGAAAAAGATTTTTAGGGAAAAATTAAAGTTTCTGGAAGCGTCTCCCATGTTAATGAGCTCAGCATGGAGTCTCTGCTTCATCACTAGCATCAGCAGGCCTCTGACGCTGAACAGAGAGGGCTTCAAGTGAGAGGATGTTCTCATTTGTACCATACAGGGCCCCAGCTTGTCAGAAATCCAAAACATTTGCATACTTGGATGTGATACACAGATGCTCGGAGGATCAACAGCAACAAAACAAAGCACGGGAACAGGAAACATTGTATCTGACCTGGTGTGGGACTTACAGCTGATTCTCAGGGCAGCCATGTCTGAGGCCAGATGGGCCAGATGTGTGTCGGGACACTGAGGGTCTCAGGGAGCCCTGTGAGGAAGAATGGCAGTGCAGGAGGGGATGCTAACCATGATGGGGGGGGGTGTAGGGTTGGGGTTGAGGGTGGTGGTGGTGGAGGAGGGGAGCTGGTATGGACGGACACATCACTCCGAAGGTGTACTCTGAAGTTGCTGGATTAGAAAATGCATTGCAGGTTGGAAACTCAGATTATCTGTTCTTGTTGCTGATTTCTTTTATAAAAAGCAAAGTAGTGATAGCGACTGGAAAACAATGGTTTGTGTCTTTATTATTCAGCTGTCTATTTTTCTCTGAAAGGCTTTTTCCTGGAAAAAAAAAAAAAGAATCTGGATAGATGTGGCACTGAACTCTGTCTTCTAGCCTCATTTCTGTTGCAAAGATAAAATACTCTGACAAATAGCAGTTAAGGGAAGGAAGAGTCTTTTTGATCTACAATTCCAGGTCAGGGTCCATGATTTCAGACAGGATCTCCAGCAGCTGGTTACATCACATCGACAGTTAAGGGCAGAGAAAATAAACATACCCGTGCTTGTTTGCTGCTTATGCTCAGTCAGCTTTCTCTATTCTTAATGAAGTGAGACTGTTAAATAATGTTGATCACATTGAGGATGAGTATTACCAGGTCAACTGATAATCAGGATAACTCCTCCTAGACGTGCACACAGGTCTATCTGACCTAGACAATTTTTCAATTACCATTTCCCAGATTCTAGGTTGTGTCAAGTTAACCAACATGCTGTCAGAACCCACACTTCTTTCTCATTATACAACTAAAATAATCAGTTTGGTAGAATAGGAAATTAAGGTAAAATTAAAATGCAGGTTAGGGACCCAGTCTTCATGGGCCTCTGAGTGACATCAGCTGCTTGGAGATGTCATCGTGTCAGGAGCACAGTTTCCATGTTTGAGTCAGAGCATCAGAAGAGATGCTGAAGCAAGCTTTCCCTATCAAGTCCTTCAGTAGGACACAATATGGTATGGTAGCCTAGGGCTCTCATTTCTCTTGAGCAATAGTTCTCAATCTGTGGGTTGTGACCCCCACAGGGGACACATATCAGACATATTGCATATCATGAGTCATAACAGTAGAAATTTACAGTTATAAAGTAGTAACAAAATAATTTTGTGGTTGGGCGGGTCACTGCAACATGAAGAACTGTATTAAAGGTCTCGGAATTAGGAAGGATGAGAACCACTGCTTCAGAGGATGCTGTGGGTCCTGCAGAAAACTGCTGTTCACCACTGATATGTCCAGCAGGTAGTCATGTAGGAGATCAGGACAACTGCTCAAACAGGACAGAAGTAGAGAGTTGTGCTCCCAGCATGCCATGCAGTGCCCACCCAGTACATCAGCTATAGGAGGGTCATGACATTGACTTCATATCAGACTCTGGGAAGCTCTGGAAGGGGCAAATGCCTTTATAAGGCAGTGGATTAGGAAGTGAGAATCTCCACTTACAGGCCACAGGCAGGGCAAGGCTGCAAATCAAGTAGCATGCCTTTCTAGGTTCATGGCCTTCAAGGTTGATGCTGTGAGAACACTCCACTGAGAGTGGGGTGCATTGCTTGGGCAATGAGTCCCAGTGAGTGTACAGCATTCTCTCGAAATGGAGAGAGGAAACTCACCCTGACCTTGCAGAGAGCAGAAAGGGGTTTTAGAGATTGTCATTCTCTAATTCTTTTAGAAAACTTTAGACTTGTTATAAAAGACACAAGAGGGAAAGAATAGTATGAGGTAAGCTCAAGTACACAGAAGGCCTAGAAGTGAAGAACAGGATATACCAAAGAATGGGGCAGAGCCCAGACTAGCAATTCAGTGATACCCTCAAAGCAAGAAGGAGGAATTTCATGGTGCAATATACAAACACAACATGGAAGAAGAGTTTGGAATATTGCAGCAGTTGGGGAGGGGGGATGAAGGCACGGTAAGCAGTAGCTGAGTGAGAAGGGCAAAGTCGTGTGTGTAGTTAGGACTGGTGGAAACACAGCAACTTACTGATGCCTTGGCACCAGGACTATCAACACAGTGACTAATGAGTTATCAAGAAAAGTTCCTTCAATTTCTTTTTTGTTACAAGAACAAAGAGTGTACCTAGGCCTAACAGTGACCTGTCCAGTTCTTAAACACAAAGAAATGAAAAGTCCACAAATATTCAGAGAGTATATATATTTTAAAGTCTAGACAAACAGACAACAAAACCCTGTGAAGTCCAACTTAGAGTGCTCTCAGCTGTTTCCCAGATCAACACCTAAGGGTGCTCTGAACTAGTTTGGGATCAGAGTAGCAGCTACCTAAGCTCCCCAAAGATAAACAAAATATCCAGTGATAATCTGAGTTCCCAGTGACAAACTGTCATTGGTAGACCAGGCAAGGTAGAACCCAGGCTATGGGATGGAGTGGCCCATCTTTAGGGACCATGAATTCAACACCAAGGCCAGAGAACATCTTCCATCCTGGCCTACTGACTGTGTGGTAAAAATGCTTTGGCCAATAATCTCCAGCTATGAAAGGAGATATAAGTTCAAATTTCTGTGGCTGGTGGACATAGTCTTCTCAATCCTGTGGTGATCTATGAATGACCTCAAGTCTCCTCCAAAACTCATGTCTTAGTTGAGTTCCTTTGTCATGATGTAGGAGATGGGAGCCCTTGGGAAGTGTCACACCAGTGGATGGTTCTGGTGACTTATTTATTACACTTTGGAAGACATGCAGAAATCCACACACACTTGCCTTTCCCTCAGGCCTGTTTTGGATTTCTTGTTTTACATAGGGTGCTCCCTTCATGTGCACACACATATAAATATGTGTAGAGATATTGGTGGCTAAGAGATTTTATTTTATATTCCTATTATTTTACTTTGGAATCACTGAAACAAATCCATGATTATTGTTTTTGTTTGCTTCAGGGATGTGCCGTGTGTCAATACATGCTCTTTCTAACTTTATCTTGATGCACATACTGCAGCCCTCTGGTACAGTCTACGTATGTAGTGATGGATGAATGAGTGACAAAGGAGAATAAGATTACATATATGCAAAGTTATGACTGTCTTTTAAAAAGGGATTCGCTGTAGACAGCAAGGACTTGACTGTTGCTTTTTATTAATGTTAAAATCGCTGCCTTTTATTTACAGATGTGGACCATTTATGCTAGTTGTTTATGGCTATATTTAGACCTTACCATCCTGTGCTTCATTTGTTCCAGCTACTCTTGCCTCTGTTTTAGTCTTTTCCAACTTTACACGGAAGTGTGTAATAATACCTCATCTTCAGTGATACTCTAGAGGATATTTTCCTTCAGTTTTGGATCCTTGAGGAAACAAAATCCACTTAGAAAACATCTGTGTCAGTTAGGGGGAGGGTTGGTTCTTCCTGAGTATGTCTATTTAATTGTATTTTCCTTCTGTCATTGACCCAGATGTCACTGGACTTGACTGTTCTATCTAGCAGGCTCTAGTATCTATGCCAAGATAAAGCTGGAAGAGGTATCTATTGATGCATGCTGAACTCTCCTGAAACAAACAAAGCCAGTAGGCATGGATTGCAATTCACTTATTTAAAGATCTTACTGACTGCATGACCATACATCTGTTCAGAATGCATTCTCCTGTGGTCGTGCATAAAGTAAATGTTAACATCCCCCATACTCATATGTTAAAACTGTAGTCCCTGGTGTGATGAAGGAGGAGTCTAAGAGACAACTGGTCTCCATGAGATGAGTGGACGGAGTCTCAGTGATGAAACTCAGGCCCCAGAAGACTAGGAAGAGACCAGAGTCTCTCCACATCCAAGAGCATGTCACACCTGACCTCGGGCTTCTGGCGCTCAAACGTCATGTGATAAACACATGTTTGTTATCTGAGCCACCTAGTCCACAGAGACCTGATCTGATGAAGACAGATCTTCCCATGGAAACACATCTGATAGCTTCAATAAAAACCACTGCAGATTATGCTCACCTGACCATGACAGCAAAGAGTGGGGAACAAGGGCTTCACCCCCCATTTTTCTGTCCACCTACCAGTACCTCTCGCTTCCCTGTATTTGCTTTATAAATTCTAACGTGTGAGTAAATCAATTTTTCTGTGAGTTGGTTTTCTTCACTTCTCTATTTTCGGCAGTGAGGATCGATGTGGTGATTGTGAGGATCCCAATGTGTGTCTCGGCAGCCTGTGCTGCCTGATATCAGAGACAGAAACTCAGCTCCCATAGGCTTCTCAGGGTGATCAATACCCGGCCACATGGTAGAGATAAGTCAGCAGTCTCTGCTCACTTGACATTGCCACTTAATTTGCCAAAAGATTGTTGGACACTGTAAACTTCTCCCCTTGACCCCTGCAAGCACAAGGAATTTAAAATGTGTGATTTAAAGGAATGGGGAAACTGTTTCCACAAAATCAATGATTGCTATGATTTCTGTAGCAGAAGTATAAATTCCAGGATTAGGAGAAACAGTGTATTTTTGAGATTCATGGTAATTGTTCATATATATTATTACACTGTATTTATTTTATTTATTGTATATGTGAATGTGGAAATTGGAGGCCATCTTTAAGGGATCAGTTTTCTCCTTTTACCATGTGGATCCCAAGAGGAAACTAAGGTCATCAGCCTGGGCTGCAAACCCTTTTCCACTAAGCCATTTCTCTAGTCCTCTTCATATATTTTATATGGATGACAGTTGCTTCATGTGATATTTTATTAGATATGTTTAAATAAATTAAGCATTTTATTTTGTAAAAATATTAATATTTATAACACAATGGAAATGGCTTCCTTATAGTTGCACAGACAGTATAAAAATCATTAATAAGTAATACGCTTTACAATTCTTTTAATGGGAATATGCCAGCAGCTGAGCACTGTGGAACGCTCCCTGTGAACATGTTCCTGACAGCAGCTCTGCTGACTGACAGAGTCGGCTTATATTTCACTACATTGCCCAGCTTTCCTCAAAATGAGTGTGTTCATATGCTCTCCAGTCAGCATCGATTGGGGGTCTCTAGGAAGCTTGCGATAACTACTACAGTGAGATGTTACTTTCCACTGACTGACGGCCTTCTACATCTGCTTAAGTCTGTAAACGGTCAGCTTTGCCCATCTGCAACTGTGTACACCTGTCTGCTATAAACTCCCTCTATAATTTTCTTTTTTTAGCCAGTCTTGAACATTCTAAGTACCTTGCTTACATCTCAATTTTGCTTATGTTACATACTGTAGAAGTTATAAGTGGTGTGGTGGTTTGAATATGCTTGACCCAGGGAGTTGCCTGGAGGTAGGGCCTTGTTGGAGGAAGTACGTTACTGTGGGCACAGTATTTAAGACCCTTGTCCTATCTGCCTGGAAGACAGTTTTCTTCTGTTTGCCTTCAGAACAAGATGTTGAACTCTCAGCTCCTCCTGCTCCATGCCTGCCTGGATGCTGCCATAATCCACCTTGATGATAATAGATAGAACTTCTGAACCTGTAAGCTAACCTCAATTAAATGTCCTTATTAAGAGTTGTCTTGGTCAAAGTCTCTGTTCACAGCAGCAAAACCCTAAGACAAATGGTAATTAAGTCAGAATCAGAAAATACTCCCTTTACAAAACATACATTTTAAACTATTAAATAGTTGATAACAGTGGAATTCAAACAACAGAACATTGACAAATCACTAAAACATTCTTGAAACATTATTCAGATCTTCTGCTTTGAGTATCTGCATGTAACCTGTAGACATCATCTCCTGTGTGGGTGTCAGAATCAAATGAGCTCATGAAACCACAGTGCTAACAATCATGCCCATGTACTAAAAAGCCTAATGAAAATTAGATGTATTTTGTTGTTTTGTTCTGTCTGGGTTTTGGTTTTTGATAACAATTATGCTAATATCATAAATCATCATGGGATTAATCTCGTGGGTTAAAAATATTTATTCTGTCAGTAGTTGCAATACATTTTTAATCAAATACAAGATGTACTTTTTGCTCTTTTACTTTTCTTTTTTTGATTTTTGCCCTTTAAAGTTAGTAATAATTTTTCCCTTTAAATATTAATTTTGTTGATTATTTTTATTTCATACATATATATAACAGATTTGATTACTCTTTCTTCTCACCCTCTCTTATCTCTCTGCCCCCACCCCTCTTAATACTGCCAGCTCAACCCCTGCCAGTCCTTTCCAGATCCATGACTTTTGATTTTATTTTGTGACTCATTTGGTTTACTCAGGACCATCTGTGTGGCTATTGCATTGGAACTGAACTATACATTAGAGTGTAGTGGGGCCAGCAGTGCAAACTCAACTCAAGACAGCTCTTAGTCCTTAAATCTGTAAGTAGCAAATAGTCCAGCAGTGAGAGACAGAGACCTTGGGCCCCTCCTCCATCCATATGTGGCTTTAGCTGCTCCATTCTTGTGCAGCCAGTGCTGCAGGTATCCACATCTGGTGCTGCGAATAGCAGCTGTGAGTTTGTGATTACAATGGCTGTGTCCTACCAACAGATGTTAATTTACTGCCCTTCTCTTTATTTGCTGATGTTTACATTCTTTCTATTCCTCTTCAACAACTTCCGTTAAGTCTTAGAGAGATGGTGTAAATGACCTTTTTAGGCCTGAACACTTAACTGTCACCTATTTCTCAGCATCTTCTGCAGCTATGACTCCTCATTCATCATAGCTCACTGGAAAGAGACGCTTCTCTGATGAAGGCTGAGAGTAGCGTTTGTCTACAGGCATAAACATGAGTACATGTTTATGTATTAGAAGACAGTTTAATGCTATATCAACGAAACAAAATGACATTATTCAGTCCCCTTACCCTGGACCTGTGTGTGTGTGTGTGTGTGTGTATACTTACATATAATTTATATATCTTTATTTAGTTACAAGTTAGTAGACTTTCATATGGATCTATCAATTGTCATTACTTTGTTGAACCCTCCTGTACTGGCTGATTTTGCATGTCAACTTGACACAAGCTGGAGTTATCACAGAGAAAGGAGCCTCCCTCAAGAAAATGCCTCCATGAAATCCAGCTGTAAGCCATTTTCTCAATTAGTGATCAAGGGTGGGAGGGCCCACTGTGGGTGGTGCCATCCCTGGGCTGGTAGTCCTGGGTTCTATAAGAAAGCAAGTTGAGCAAACCAGGGGAAGCAAGTCAGTAAGAAACATTCCTCCATGGCCTCTGCATCAGCTCCTGCTTCCTGACCTGCTTGAGTTCCAGTCCTGATTTCCTTTGGTGATGAACAGCAACATGGAAGTGTAAGCTGAATAAACCCTTTCCTCCCCAACTTGCTTCTTGATCATAATGTTTGTGCAGGGATACAACCCTGACTAAGACACCTCCCAAAGTCCTTGTCCATGCTATCTCCCCCTCCATCTTGGCTTAAACATTTCCAGCCCCACCACCTCCTTTCCGTTCTAGTAAGTTGCACTCTATTTCCCCTGGTTCTTAAGCCATCACCTTCCTAAAGCCTTGTCTATGATTTTCTGGCTTCTCAGAAATTCCAAGTAGATCATTAAAATTAGAGATACAAATGGAAATCCACAAATGAGTGAGAACTTACTTTTTTTTCTGTCTGGGCTACATTATTCAATATAATATTCTCTAAAATTTTCATGAATTTATTTTATCTTACAATTGAATAAAATTCCACATTTTCATCTCTTGTACCTACCCTCTCTGCTCCCATTCCGTACAACGCTTGGAATCTTAGCTAAAACAGTCAAACAAGAGAAGGAAATAAAAGGAATACAAATAGGAAACTAAGTTAAAGCAACTCTGTCTGCAGATGATATGATGCTATACATAAGAGACCCCAGAGTCTCCATCAGAAAACGGCTTGAACTAATGAATATTTCCAGCAGGATGCAAAATTAACATACAAAAATCAGTACCCATTCTATTCATCAATGAAAAACACACCAAGAAAAAAAAATCAGATAAAGACTCCCATTCACAATAACATAAAAAAGTAACACTCTAGAGTGAACCTAACAAAATTTATGGGACCATTAAAATGAAAACTTTAAAACTGCCCCCATGCTCATGGATTAGTAAAATTAATATTGTGAAAATGAACATGCTACCAAAAGCATTTCAAAGATTCAGTGCAGTCCCAGTCAAAATCTCCATGCTGTTCTGCACCATACAGAGAAACAATCTTAAGGTCAAACGAATGCAAAAGGTCCTGGATGGTCAACACCCAATCCCCACAAAACAATAATGCTGAGGATATCAGCAGGGCAATCTCCACTTGAATCATAGAGCAATAGCAAGAAAAACAGTATGGAACTGGTTCAGAAACTGACATGTCAGTCAGTGATCAGTGGAAGTCTATACAACTATAACCTCCCAGTTTTTAAATTTTTTTCCCAGTGATATAAAGTAGGAAAGGGGACATTAGAACATGGAGGGTTAACTGGGTTGGCGATTGGGAAGGCAGGGTAGAGGGGGGAGTGTGGGCAAGGGTAACTGTACTAGTTAGGGTTACCAGTGCTGTGATGAAACACCATGAACAAAAATACTTGGGAAGAAAGGGGTTTATCTGCTTTCCCTTCCACTTCACTGTTCATCACTGAAAGAATTCAGGACAGAAACTCAACAGGGCAAGAACCTTAAGGCAGGAGAGGTGCTGCTTACTGGTTTGCTCCTCCTGGCTTGCTCAGCTTATTTTGTTATAGAACCCAGGGCCAGCAGCCCAAAGAGGGCACCACCCACAATGGTCTACATCCTTCCACATCAATCACTGTATAAGAAAATGCCCTACAGGTTTGAGTAGAGCTCAACCCTGTGGAGGGATTTTCTTAATTAAGGTTTCTTCCTCTTAGATAATGTAGGTGTGTGTCAACTAGACACAAACTAGCCAGCAGAGTAACTAACATTGAAGCTCTTTGAGAAAGTTGTGTGGACCTACTAGGATAGACATTTCTTAAATATGTATGTGTTCTTGTATATTTTTATAATTTTATTATAATATTTTGTTCTTTGAAGGTCTTATAATATTTACAAAGGGATAAAAGCATGTCCACCCTCATTTCTCTCCAACTTCTTCTCTACCCTTCCCAACATATCTACCAAGATTTTATGTCGTTTTTGGGGTGTGGTGATCCATTAAGCCCAATTAATAGTGTCTTTATAAGCATGTATGTGGGGCCATTCATGAGAGCATGAGAAATGTATCCATACCTACAGCCTCAAAGAAAAATGAGCTCTCCCCCACTGGTGCCTACCCACTGTCAACACCTCCTCAGGAAAGGTTTTGGGGCCAGAGTTAATCTCCTCCAGCTGTGCTGGAATTTTTGGTGGCTTGATCTTATGCAGGTAACAGGTATCAGCTGCTTTGGGCTCATGAATGCAATAGACATGTCATATACAGAAGATATAGCATTACACAGTTATCACCCCACTCTCTAGGTCTTAGATTTTTTTCTGTCTCTTGTCTTGTAATGCTCTCTGAACCTTGATAAGGGGTGAGTGTCTGTGTGTGTGTGTGTGTGGTGTGTGTGTGTGTGTGTGTGTGTGTGTGTGTGTGTGTGTGTGTGTGTGTGTTTGAGAGAGAGAGAGAGAGAGAGAGAGAGAGAGAGAGAGAGAGAGAGGAGAGAGAGAGAGAGGGAAATAGAGAGAGACAAAGAGAGATGATTCATTTATGGCTAAGCACTCACATCTATGTCTTTGTACTTCAAATAGTTACGAATTTCTTCGTTGACTATTAACTATTAATGCAAAGAGAAGTTTCTCTGTCCAGGAATAAGAGAGATTTTATCCATAGATATAAAGAAAAAAATAGTTAGAAGGCAATTTGACAACATTAACTTTTAGCAAAATAACAATATCAAGTTCTTCCCTAGAGCCTATGACCTCCCCAGTAATTTGCTTTTGACCATGATTACAGTAGCAAGTATAAAGTTTTTTCCCATGTAGCAGGCTTCAAATAAACTAAAAGCTCGTTAGTTACTGCATGACAAGACAGCTGGATTTTTGACATGTTTGATTTTTGACAAAGAGATCAAAAACACACACAGGAAGAAAGACGGAGTCTTGAACAAATAAATGATACTGGGAAAACTAGATGTTCATGTGTTAAGACTGAAACCCAACCTCTGTCTCTCATGCACAAAACCAACTTGAAATGGCTGAAAATCCTTAGTATAAAACTATAACGGCTGAAACTTCTTAGAAGACAATGTGGGGGATGTACAAAACAGAGGCTAAGGTAAAGACTTTCTAAGAGTACCCAAGTCATCCAGAGAATAATGCCAACAATTGATGACCATACAACATGAAACAAAAAAAAAAGCTTATTTCAGTGAAGAGGTAGCCTACTTTAGACTGGGGGGAAAGTAATTGGCAATTTATCCATCTGATAGAAGATTAGTATCTAGAATACATAAAGAAGTCAATTAGCCATCAGAGAAAGGCAAATTTAAACTACTTTGAGATACCATCTCACCTCAGAGCAGACATCAAGTGGGGGAACCCTGCTATTTAAAATCTGCAGTCTACCATGTTCAGATAGCTCTTCCGAGATAGGCATAAAATGAAGGCCTCCCTTTTCCAATAGGACTTTGTCTTCTATGCCTGACCTAATCTGGGCAGCCCAACCTCCACACCTTCTACCTGAGGAAGGACATGTATAGTCTTCTGCAAAACTAGAGATTCAGGCCCAGCAAGTACCTGGGATTCCTAGAATGCTTCTCCATGCAAATGAGGTACTCACAGTATTTTAAGCTCCAGCCAAAGATTTCTCTTCACCCAGAAAACTTCTTCCCACTCCCAAGGTTCATATATAGCCCTTGTTCACCCTGAATAAAGCGTATATGCACAAGCTGTTTCACTAAATATCATCTAGGAGAGCTGTAACTTAAAATCCTCTGAGAATACCCCCCCTTACCCATCCAACCCCTACCCCCTGCCCCAGTCACTGCCAGACCAAGATCCTACTGACCCACAGAACTACAATTAAGGGGCAAGAGAAGGACCAGAGTCTTGGGAAGAAACCACAAGCACCATATCAGACCATGAAGGTGGTAAAAAGAACTCCCTGAAATAGCCCAATACACAGGCAGAGAAGACTATGAGGAAGACAAGTCTTTCAA
>CM052716.1:2061879-2098673 GCA_028551405.1 Uromys caudimaculatus
CTATCTGTTTTAAGTGTGAATTAATTTTTCAAATTATGTATTTCACAAGTTTCATGTAACAATATAGCAATTGAGATAATCTCTGTTACTTTGTGATCTCCTGGCACTTGGGTATATGGTTTCCAAAGCTCTAGTGAGGAAGGTTTCATAAGATCAAAATGGTAATCTGCTATGGAAATTTACATGCAGAAAGTGAAAAGGGCACAGTAGTGGAGTTATACACACTACAGACATGCCTCCATTAAAATATAAACTATTTTGAGACATAGGGATGTTTGTAAAGCATGGTGTAAGACTGAATTCTGGTCTCTGACAGACCTTTCCTTCACAATGCCTGTCCAGAACACTCTGCAGAGTTCCTCTAATTCTTTCTAAGAGACTGTGGAAAAAAACCCAAAGATTTTATCGGAAGCTGTCAAACACATTCAAAGTCTATTTAGAAAATATGTTTTGATCAACAGGTAAATGACTTGCAACGCTTTCTGTATTAATTTGAAAATGAATCAAATGAAAGCTTCAACAAGAACAAAATTGATTTTCTCTGCAGACTTTTTATTGGCAGCAAGTTTTCTAAGTTAGAACTTGCTAGAAATTTCATATTAGTCTGTTTCATGCTTTTAATAAATAGCATCATTTTACAGCCCCAGAAAGTTAAATGAACTGAAAGTTCAGATTTTCATTGAAATTGCCTAACTATGGCGCTATGGTGAGGTCTTTGTGGTCACATCCTCAAGTGGTGCAGAGACAATGTTAGACCCAGGCTTTGCTTTTTGGGGAAGAAGAATGTGTCACCACTCTTGAAACACCCCAGGAGTGTAGCAGTTTTAAGCAGTTGTCCCCATATCAGTACATGAACCGTAGTGGGAACAGGATGGAGACCCTTCAGGTTCAAAAAACTGTGTGAAAAGCAGGTTCTATAAGGGTACATGCAAGCAGGATGACGTGTAGGGATATACTCAGGTAGAATCTATAGGGGTATATTCAAGCAGGATGACGTGTACGGATATACTCAGGTAGAATCTATAGGGGTATATTCAAGCAGGTTCTGTTGGGAGGGTCTATTCAGGAAGCAAGTCTGAAGCTAGAACATCCAGAGCATTGTTGCATTGCTTCTGTACAAGATCCCGGAGGGTGGGATGGAGCGATGCTCACACTAAAGCAAGCACTGATGAATGGGAATGATTGGGTGCTTGGGATTGTGGTTGTGGTAACAGCTAGCACTATGCTATGCAGCACTGAGAAAGAATGAGTTGGATGTCTCCTGTTTATGAAATACTCTCTCCATTTGATGCTCCAGAAGTCCTGACCACTAATCTTACCATCCTCATTTAAAGATGAATAAGCTGTAGTTTCTCAAAGCAGCATGCTTGATTTCCACAGAATACAGAAGACATCAGATCCTCTGGAACTGGGGTTGTTGCCACTTGTAAACAACCTGTGGGAATCAAACCTGGTCTTCTGCAAGAGCGGCAACTGCTCTTAATCACTAAGTCATCTCTTCTTGCCCTAAAGAATTTTTTTTAAAGAAGCCTAGAACTTTTCAAAGTTCCCGGTACCTAAATTTGTTAACTATGAGAATATGATTCTTTAGTTCTGTGGGTTTCTGTAATGACAAAGAACTGAACAGCAAGGGTTATCCTTCCCCAGCAAAGCCGGCTGAGATGATAACAGGTGTCATTTCTCAAAGTCATGTATGTATCAGTGGGTGAGAGATTCATGGCTCACAAAGCACAAGTTCAGACTGGTTCAAGGCAAGGACCTTATGCTAAAGCCTTCTATGGTATCCATGCCTTGATCTGGGTGCCTAGGCTCTTGTAGGGGCTATGTGGTGTGTACCTTAGTTGCACCTGTGTCCTAATATTGACCCAATGACATGATCATTCTTGTGACATTCTCCTTTTTGGTGTACATGCTCTGACATGGACCTAGTTCTGGCATATCCCTTTGTGGCACTTGTGTACTGACATAGACCTTGTGGTATATCACTCTACTGCATCTGGATTTTGACACTGACCTAATAGCACATCTTTCTTTGGCCTTCTGGTATACCACTCTGTGGCCTTGACATGGTTCTCCTGGTATGCTCCTCTATGGCACTTGGGTTCTGGCTTGGGTCTCATGGCTGACACAGGCATCACACAAATCTTCACAGCATTACACAGAAGATGATAATTTATACCCCATTGAAGTGACACAGTGGGAAGCAGTCATTAGGAGATGATGAAGGTTGATTCCTGGGCTGGTCTTTCTACAGACAAATGAAGCAACCTTACCTCTCCTGGTTGCTACCAGAAAGGCCCAAACTCCAGACTGAGTGTGCTTGGCATTAGTTACTTTGTTCATCTCTGTGAACACATAACTGACAAGAGACAACTTAAGGAGGGAGAGGTTTATTTAGGCTCTCGATCAGATGCAGTTTGTTGTGGCAAGGAAGGTTTAGCGGAAACTATAACAGTGGGGCATGGGCTGAGACACCTCAGCAGATATAAAATCTGAGGACAGGATGTAGGGCTATAATAACACTTCCTCCAACTGCTCTCTATATCCCAAAGCTTCTACCACTTCTCACCATAGTACCACTTACGGGGGATAAAATTGACAAGCCATGAGCCTTGGGAGACAAGTTCCATTTGGAGGTGCAATAGTTGGGCTTTTCTTATATGCCCATTGCTTGGCACTAAGTAAGCCCCTCATTAAATACATACTATCAACAGAAAAGATATCAGGACACATGTGCTTTAAGGAGCAGCAAGGAAGCATCATGGGAAAATGACTGCACAGAAGCTTCTCAGGTGTTTAAACATTTCAGATGTCTAGAAAACTATTTCTGGTATGAAATATTGATTGCCTGTTGACACAGACCAAAGGAGGTACAGCCAGTGCTTAACACTCTCTGCCCCTGACAGTCTCCCTTCCTCTCTGTATTATTGTAGTGCCCTTTGCATAGACCACAGCAGGGTGAAAAGAACTGAACACTTGTTCAAGGTCATAAGATCCTGGTGCACAAAAGGCCTTCTACTTATGACAAGATTCACACGACTTTATTATAGAAATTGGAAGCACATGTTCATGACAGACATTTTAAATAACATAATGGAATGGTTGGAAAATCTACCTAGGAAACATGGTCAACTCCAAAGTTATCCAAATGCATGGAAACCTTAGCCCCAAAGGTGATTAATACAAGTTCTTTCATAGAGTCACCAACAGGTCTCCTTAGGTATTGTTCATTTTGCCAGTTATTTATAAACAGTGAGTCTTTGGCAAGTCCGTATTTTGGGAATGTGTTTCTTAGGCATCTGCATGTAAAAATAAATATGGAAAGAGTAGGGGTGGGCTGGAGGGCATAGCTGAACAAAAGTAAATGGAGTCCAGACTGGAGGAGCAAAAAGTGGAGGAAAGTGGACCTGGGCAGGGGTGGGGTGGGAAGAAGCAATTTATTTATTTATTTATTTATTTATTTATTTATTTATTTATTTATTTATGTTTTTCGAGACAGGGTTTCTCTGTGTAGTCCTGGCTGTCCTAGAACTCACTCTGTAGACCAGGCTGGCCTTGAACTCAGAAATCCACCTGCCTCTGCCTCCCAAGTGCTGGGATTAAAGGCGTGCGCCACCACTGCCCGGCTGGGAAGAAGCAATTTAAAGATGCATGTTCTATTCCTCCTATCTTCCATATGTCATTAAAGGCACTGCCAGAAGGATCCCATTTTGGCCTTTGTTTAAATGTCTGAGTTTTTCTTAGGATGAATAGACTCTTCCTACCTCAGTGCTCCCTGCCCTAAGTGCAAAGCTTCACATATACAAGCCTCAAAGGCTTAGCCCTTTCCAGGATAGCATGACTAGGATCCTTGCACCGAGCATCCCTTTTGGTCCAGGGGAAACTCAAGTTCTCTCTTGCTTAAATGAACTTTCTGTAAGTTGATCTGACCATCCTGATTCTTACTTTGAGGAAACAGAGCCTGGAGACAAAACTAAAGAGGATGTCTTGTGGGTGAGTTCACACTAGCATGCCAACTGGGTGAGGACTTCTTCACACATACCTGCTTCTGCCACAGAGTGCCACCTGCCACCTTCTAGGATGCTGTATTCATGCATTTCCCATCATCCCTATGACCCCATACTCCTCTGCTACCACCGGGGTGGGGGTGTAGGGTTTGGGGGGGGGAGAACATCTTGACTTCTCTCTAACATAACTATTCTCAGCCTTGCGTGTCTGTGGCCTTCATCAGAATCTGCATGCAGGCAGCATGGAACCCCTAATTAAACACTTCAGGGTACGTTTCCCCAGTAAGCCTGTGTCATTTTTTAATAACTACCAAGTTACAAAATAGAGGAGTGATGGGTGTTTGGATTTAATCAGAAACCCTGCTAACTGCTCCTTTCCCTCCTCTGTGGACGGTTCTCTGTTCACACAGACTCTCCTTCCCTCGCTGGCAAGCCACTGTGGCCGACACGTTGGGGGGTGTCAGCTTTTAATTGTAACTGTCTTGCAGAGCGGTGTTGTTTTAATATCCTGTATAGATTTTTATGTAATACACTTACTTGCAGGCAGCCCGAAGCAAGAATCAATTCTGTGAAGGGCTCTTCTTTTGTTAAAAGCCAATCTTGTTTTAATGATGCATGAAGAAATATTCTAGCATTGACATTTTTCTGTCAGGTTTCTTTTGAAAAATCAATTAAGATAATACTGCTTTGACCTAGTTATCTAGTTAATGCTTATTAGGAATGTAATATGATTTACTGTCAGCATAATAATTTTTGTATCTTATTCCATTAGCTTGTGCATATTTCAAAGTGTATCATACAATGGTCACTTCTTAAAATGTAATGTACCAGAGTACATTAATTAGACTGACTGGGGTCATTAGACAGGAGCTATTTCATTGGTTCCTTGTATCAAATGTGTATACAGTTTCTACCAAGACATCTTGTTATTTACATCTCTTCAAAAGTAACTTCTTAACCAGTGAACGTATTCACTTTGTGGCCAATCATCCTTCTACAAATTACAGATAAGGATGTTTACAGTTAAAATGGTTGGATCTGGGGTTAGTCATTATGTGTGAAATTTAAGCAATTTGAGACTCAAAGTATGAACAGTAACCTGGGCAGTGACCATCTGGAATATAGCAGATATGCGGTGGAAATCACAAAATATGCAAAATCCAGTACTCTTTAAAAATGATTCTAGCATCCTTTGTTGCCTTTGTGTTAGTGACGATCAGTGGTACTGTCTGAAAGGAAGGATTCACAGAGACCCTTCCAGGGATGTTATCGATTTCTGCCCATTCGGGATTTGTTGGTAACTAGAGGCAGCACGCCCACAACCTCGTTAAGTGGAACCCAAATTGAATCGCCCCCTGCTTTCATGTTGGTGGAGATCCGCCTGAACATTAGGACTTGGTACTCATGTGCTAGACTCTCAGGTAGCAAGGATGCCTGGCTTCTGTCTGGATCAGTGTTATTGCTGAGAAGGAATAACGCCTTCTCACGGCTCTCAGTTGCTTCCTCAGACTGATCTGCCTTTCTTGTCTGATGCAAATGTTTCTAATGCACAGTTGTGGGCGCTGTGCTGTCTGACCCTACCTTCACCTGTTTGGCACATCGAGTGGTTGGCACAATTCGACCCCTTACTCCTGATCCGTGTCACCAACACCCCATGCAAAAGTAAACATCTTGGCATGTGCAAAATATCCAGGTTCTCCTATTCCACTATTTGAATTGAAAAGTCAGTAAAATGCGTAAGAACTGGGGTGGCAATGTGCAGGTAAAGACCTTCCTACCTCTGAGTCCTTTCACTCTTCACATCCCCTCTGTATATATAATCCTCTCTCTCTGAATCATTAGGAATCACTTTGAGTCAGATGTCTGCCGTCCATCAGCGCAAATTCACCCAGAGAATGTTTGCACTTAACAAAAATGATGGATTTGTGTGGAAAGATTAGCAGAGCTGCCTCCCTAGCTGGGTAACATTTTAATTAATTAAGAAATCAATGAGCATGGGCTCCATTTTCTAAAGGGTATTTTATAATTTCTACTTTTTTTTGTTTTACGATGAAAATTTTTTGTTTCTCATTTTTGATTGGTTGTAATTAATCTTGCTCGCTCTCTCTCTTTCCCAGTTCCCTCATCTCATATTCATATTTATATCCCCCTCTCTCTTTCTCTCTCTCTCCTCCCTCTACTTTAAGATCTTAAAGTATATTTCTCTAGGGGAATTCAGGGTCCAGAAGGTCGCCGGTCACTCTCCATGCAGAGAGCATCTGAGTTTTGTAGACTTGTATCTGAATAAAGCTGAGGCTGGTCCAGCTAATGTGATGGCACCTTAAAATGCTAAATGGGAGGAAGGTGGAGGTGCAGCATGGTGATTTGGTGAAGCAGACGGGATGGGCACAAAGGACTGTGGGAGTGAATGGGGCATCTGCACACAGACTTAATAGAAAGTCCTTGTCAATAAAGCCAAGGGAGGCAGCCGCTGTGAGCTCTGCTCGCCTGTCTATTTGCATACCGGCTCTGGGCTGCCCAGCACTGGGCATGTCATTTTTAAGCACCCAGCTAATTGACTTGACAGGGAGGTGAACTTCTTTTTGAGAGATGCTACGGCACACTGTGGTTTTAATTATGAGAAGCGTTAACTGTGGGTGGCAATTGGGAGCCCGAAATCATTGACTAATAATCACTGATCAAACATGGATTCCAAATGAAGGATATTAGAGTGGGAGACAAGAGCAGCTCGCTCTGGATTCCACGTTATCATCTCTTGCCTAACTAGGCACTTTCCTGCGTGTCTGAACTCTTTTGCCTTTTAACTATGCCTGCTGTTGCTATGGCGATGGCATAATTTTTGTAATGGTCTAAAAATGACACTGGCATAGATACTGACAGATAGGAATTAATTCACTAACAAGTAATTATGTAGCGAAATGTTGACTGCCTCGCAGAAGGAGTGCACTGACACATTTTCTGTTTTTCAGGGCTGGCAGTAACATTAGCGTTGGTCATTAGTGGTAGACATCTCCGTACAGTGTTGGATACAGACTTATATGCAGACCTATTTAGTTACCTGTGTGACAGCCTTGTTCAGGACACCAGAAACAGCTGTCCCAGCCTGTATGAGCCAAAATAATTAGGCCTGTCATCTTCCCGCTCTGATTTCCCCTTCAACCTGCCCACAAAATGCAAATATTGTCTTTCATTGTCACAGTCACCTTGACATGGATATTGCCTTGGCGCATAACTGGATGAGATGACTCCGAATTTGCATTGTTCATTCTAATAAATTTGCTTCCCCTCCATTGCGTGGCAGGACCCATCAGATAAAGTCTCCCGGAGTGTCATCAATCACCAGTCATGACAGACGGCTTTTGCCTTCATTTGTTACATACGAGAACATGCTTAATTATTTGTCCTGTAATTAGTTGGGAAAATGTCAGGAAATGTCAGCTCTCTGTTCGCAGTGGAAGGACTCGGCTTGAAAGCAAGGATGACTGAAGTGTCATTAATGCTGCCTAACTAGAGGCAGATCAGCTGGGGAAAGCGAAAGCCCCTAAAAAAGTAATCATGGCGCGTTACAGAAAATGGGAACCCAGCACCCACGGTGAGGCGCGCGGCCTATTAGCAAACACTTGTGTGTTCTGTGGCTGGTCTCCACAATGAGCTACCGGAGGGCGAGCAGATGGAGAAGCTTCGTGGATTGCTATCAGGTCCGGCACCCTCTCCCCAGCGAATTCCTAAGCCAATCATGCTTGATGTGTTACTGTAAGGGCTCCTGATATTTAATTTACAGATTTTAAGCCCATCTTAGCATTCGATCGGAGCGGCACAAAGCAAAGGTGAGTTGCTCTGCATTCATCTAGGAGGGGCAGAACTGAAAGCAACCGTTAGAACTGTCAGTCTCCGCTCAGAACTCTGCTAATGAGAGTAAATCACCATTCGTCACCACTTGGCAACAAAACGCACAAACAAACAGAGCGTGGGAAAGAAGCAAGAGCGAAGAAAGGCGCAGGGTTGTCTGCAGGCGCGAAGGAGGAAGTTCAGTGGCAAGATGCCTTGCCCACACCCAGACTCCAGAAGGAAAGCATTGTTTCATCAGCCGGATGTGAGACTCTCATGATATTTATTAGCTAACTGAGGGAGAGATGGATTCTTCCGGAAGAAAGAACGCTTCTCTCACGTGACAGGCGGCTCTGTTTTAAAGCAGATTCCACTGGATTTTTGATCAGGCTTCAGAAGCTGTGACATCCTGTGTGTGTACCCTGAATCTTGCGCTGAGGTCCCTGCGCCATGGTGCCTAGAATGTGTGTCATTTGTTAATAAAACGCCATGCTTATGAATGCCACTAATGGTTCTGTGTTGCACCCCCCCCCCCCCCGTGTTCACGTGAAGTCCTTCATTTCCATCTTTTCATGTTTTCAGAATAAGTAAAGCATCCCAGGGCCTCTTTAAGAATAATTAAGCTGACATTGTGTGACTCAGCAACTTCTGACTTGCCCCTGAATGGCTTTGCTGATTAGAAAATGGTTAAAAATGGGTCCTGTGATAAAGACTGTAGTGGTTCTCTTCGAATTGTATTTAAAGCTAGGCTGTCTTGACTGGCAGACCTCCACACGGGATGGAGAGTGATTCCCACATAGCTGCAGGACTGGGGAACTCACTTTCGGGTAGATCACATTTTTTCCTTCATTTTTAAATCTAGTGTTGTTTATCTTTCAAAGTCCAGCTGCGAGTGGAGCCAATGCACAGAAGTCAGTTCGTGGAGAATGTGGCACGCTTCGGTGCCCAGTGAGTACTTGCTATTGAGATTCCAATTGTTGATGGGGTTGGTCACTTAGCTCTTACTGTTAGAACTCTGAACAAGGCTCTGGATTCGTTCCTCAGTAATGTAAAGCATGTGTGTGTGTGTGTGTGTGTGTGTGAGAGAGAGAGAGAGAGAGAGAGAGAGAGAGAGAGAGAGAGAGCGCCACAATTGCTTTGAGGTAGCTATCCTTCAAAGATTATTCTAATTTAATCTTTGCCCCATGTCCTGGAGCAGTGCTGTTTTTCCTGGGGGGGGGGAAGTCTCCCCCCCATGTCACTGGCTCGGAGACCCTTTCATTCTCTTTTCCTTTAAGAACTCTCTCTGCTGCTCTTTCAAAGGCGTCATGGGGCCAATGTTGAAAATTCCAGCAATTAGCCACACAGAAGAACAATGTTCCTTTCGAACCTTCTAAGATGTCTCTCTGCTCTCACAGGTTGAGCATTTTCTAATGAATACCAAAAGACTAGTAATGTCTCCTTTTGTCTATTAAATCTTTCAGCCTTCCTTGCCTAATGGGGTAAAGGTGGGGTGAGCACAGGGATACTTCTAAACCATCTCCTAATAGTAGGATGGAATTATTGTCCATGACTTTCCTAGACCACTCCTCAAGTGTCATAAAGGCTGTAAAGATGGCACCCTAGTGAGAAGCCTCCTCTGTCCTGGTTGCGAGGAAAATATTCCTTTAGTTTCTGTGAGATTTAAGTATTCTCAGATTCAGCCTATCACACAGGTGGACCAACAGTACCCCAGGAAGGGAGCAGGTCCCTCATAAGGCCTGAGAAAATCCTGAGGAGGGTGGGCATGTCTCTGTTAGCAAGGTTCTCCTCTGGTCAGTACCTCATGGGTTGATACACATCTACAGAGTGCTCCCTGCCATTTCTCTACAGTCATCACTTGAGAGAAAGAAAGAAAGAAAGAAAGAAAGAAAGAAAGAAAGAAAGAAAGAAAGAAAGGAAGGAAGGAAGGAAGGAAGGAAGGAAGGAAGAAAGAAAGAGAAAGAATACAGACAGACAGACAGACAGATATGTTCTGGCTTATTAATAGAAAGCTTGGAGAATATACTTATTTATTCTAATAGTCCAAGCATACAGGCTCACCCCCCTCCTTGATGCAGACTGTGGATGAATAGATACAGCTCATGGCATACTCCCTGCATGGGTGGGGTCAGCAGGCAGGGACTGGAAGAATGTGGCTGTCTGCCTTGCTGCCTGTCCTGGCCTGACCATCAGCACAGGGACACAGGCTGTCGGCCCGCAAGACTGCCTGCTGAGTAAGGGGTCAGTGCTGGAAGGCAAGGCCATGCCTCAGAATTCTCTGCTGGATCCCCAGCTGCTGCTTCTTACGCTCAGGCAGGCTGTTCCCAGCAGCTCCAAGAAGACAAATGTCTTTTAGTGTGCTTTTGATAAAATAAATCACCATCATTTGGATAAGGCACATTTTATTAGTGACAAAAACCCACTAGGTGAATTTCTTTCTCCGTGTATATAAATATAGCAAGATAGGCTGTGAATGGCAAAGTTTGGAGGTGCCTCCTCTGGTCCCATGTGTTCACCCCTCTACATAATTTGATTTTTTGAGAATGAAGGAAGAGTCACTTGCATGTTTGTTTTGGAGGGTCAGTATGGTTTTTTTTTTTTTTTTTAAAGGAAAGACAAAGAAACAGGTCAGCAAATCATCGCTTCAGAGGCCAGGAAAGCAGACCTCTCTCTTGAGTAAAGGCATTTTGAACACACCCGAAGCGAAGCAATGCTCCCTGGAGGAGATGTCTGTGGAGCTGCAAGGATGCTGCTCTAAGCCCAGAAGCTTCCTCCGCTCTGGGTTTGTGGGTTCCTAGACCTGGTGCATATTTTATGAAAATGATTAATGCCGGAAAGGAGCTCACATTTTTGCATTTCCATATTTAAGCATACATAATAAATCGGGAATTCTTACAAACAGATAAGACCAGTCTAATAGCATTATGGACAAATAACAACACAATCAGCTGGAAACAATACATTTAAGAGGAAGTGGAGCAACGCCGGGAGGTCAGACAATATCTCCCACAACATTGGGAGAAGGCTGTCAATTGTTTGTATAACGTACGATGGCAAAGCCTCTTAGAACGTTGTTAAGTCTTTATTCAGTAATACATTATCATGCATATTTCATGGCAGGGATTACTAAGGCAGAATTGTGTGTCATTTTTGTTGTATGTCTTTATAATTACACCTTGAAGCCACCACTAGGTTTTTTTAAAACTACATATTCATGAAAAGCGGACTTGTAATTTGATAAAGGGGAGCTTGTGTTCCCGTCTCCATTCAAACGGCATCATGAAGCAGAATAGAAGTAGGCATCTGTGTTCCCCAGCATTAATCTCCTCAAGCACATTCCGGCTGCTGTGATGTGCAGGAGGGAGATAAGTCCTGAACGGGTTGGAGCCGAGCGGGCCAGACAACTCTATTATTGGCTTCATAATTGCTTAATTAAACTTTTGTCAGTAATCATTATGGGGGCAATAGAGCTGTTAGACTGGCTTCTGTTAAGCAAAAATCAATAAACTGTTGGAGTTAATTTCGCTGTATTTTTTGTCCTGCAAATGAAATTCATTGCTCCCGGTTAGTGATCTGTGTGGCTGCCGCCCGGCTGATATGAACAGCCATCACCATTTGAATTGAGGGTATTCAGTAGCACATGAATATGAACAAATGGCAAACATAAATCTCTTGCATGAAGTACACCTCCTACCCCTTTATTATGGAACAATTGACCCATCTAAAATGAATTCTAATGCCAGGAAAGCGTTTAGATTTAAATTACACCATGGTCCTCTGGATCTGAAAGATGGCAGCATAAAAAAGATTAATATGCTAATTATTTTTCTCCTTATTTTTTTCCTTCGACATCCATGGTGGGGTATTGTGAAGCGTGTAAATAAGATGACTGTTTTGTCAAGAAATGGCTCCGAGGCACACTATATCCCATTGCAATTTAATTTGTTTATTCAAAACCTCACTCCAGATTTTAACTGTGTTCGCAATAACACTTTATTTTTTTCGCGTAATGTTTTCCCTTCACAAAGAATTCCTGGAAAAGTAAAGCATGTTTTTGTTTATTGAAATAGATTTAATGGTATTATGAATGATGATGCGCTTAACTGAGGCTGTATTTATAAATTCCTGTCAAACTTTTATTTTCTTCTCCTCTTCCTGGGCTGCTGGCATCGATCCTGGCAGTGCCGTGTCTGTCTCTGTACTGGGCAGGGAGATGGAGGCAGTGCAGGGGCAGGTGGATTTTCTATGACACACTACTCACCCCCAACCCTTGCAACTTTCACACAAGGGCTCCCCCATCTTTAAAATGAAAAATCAACACACACACACAAAAAAACACCATGGAAAGCCCGGCCCCACTGGATGCCGCTGCCTGGTGTGTGATTAGTACTGACACCAGTACTGTCGCCGGTCCATATAAAAGGCTTCCGCTGTTTCCTCTCACAAACGCCTTCCAGAGCACCAATAAGCACTGTGAGCAGAGGCAGGGAAAGAGGCGGGATGAGGTGTCCAGGGCCACCAGGTCTTTTTGCCAGCATCTTGGCAGGCTCTTTCTGGGCACTCATCCTGCAGCTGGCTCGCTACGGTTGGAGAGCGAGCAGGGTGGCTCCACCATAGGTATGCCAAGGAATGCGGTGAAGTTATGAAAATGTCCATAGTGATCTCAGAGTAAGGGAGATGGCTGTGACATCCTTTCAGATGCTACAGTGTCAGGCCTGAGCACAGAAAAAAATTTCTCCGCCTTTGAAGATGGAAGAAAAAGAAACATTATTTTGAAGGATTTGCTAGGTGTGTGTAAGAGATGGAAAGACAATAAAAGCTAAGAGAATTTGATTTAATATTTGTATAACTTGAGGTGATTCTTGACATTGTCATACCATATAAATTCATTACCAACTCCTCACTTTTGCATGTCTATGAGGAAGGGGGAAGACCCACACGGTCCCAATACCATCACAGTCACTGAATTAGGCTCATTATCAGGGGTAAGCATCGCCAGTGTGTCTCATGCTTGCTGAGTGTGGATTGCTTCCCTGAGATATCAGCATCTCCTGCTCCCACCTGCAAAGTGCTGGAGCACAAAGCATATCAGCTGCTCAATTAAGGCTGAGTAAACCAATGGACTAACACCCAGGCCAACACATGGACTGAGGATAGGGCTTGGCTGACAGGCTCATTTGGGTCTTAGATCCCTTCCAAGCTAACTTCCTTTTGGTGCTTGGCTTTCCAAGATGAGTATGGCTGAAACAGCGCAACCTAGAATCCTGCTAGGAAGGGAAGATAGCTGCCCACCACACAACTGGATATTTATACCTGTTTCAGTTTGTTCTGAATGTGGTTTTCTTTGCCAGAAAAATTTGAAGCTATCCTCTTTTTCATATCTTGAGTCTGAGAATGTCCGATGTAGGAAAGGAAATATTTCTCATGCAGTAAGCAAGATGGATACCATGATAAGAATTATTAATACTCCTGTAGTTTTCAGAATGGAGGGAGGGGCTCTTCAATCCTGTTCTAATAAGAGAAGTGTCATGATATTTGGTCCTACTAGACTTTTAGTCTTGAGCGTGCCAATAAGTCTCTTCATGGGAGAGAGGCGACTCCTAGGAAATACTGCTTTCTATCGCATGTAGATTAGGAGATGTTCAGCCATGCATATGGGGATTTTAATTTTCATTATTGCATTCATTATATGATTTAAGTGAGATTACAGAACAATATAGACAGTCTCTTGTGATTAAGTAACAGTAGTTAAGCATGCCGGAAATCTTCGGGGTAATTTTTTTTTGTAAAGTTGCAACTCATGCATTTCAGCATGCATTATGCATTGCATCTTAAAGCTGCATAAAGCTTGGATAAAGAGCTGACTTCCCTCTAAGAACAGCTAGAAATGCAATGGATTAGGAAACTTTGGCTGGGTTAAAAGGGATGTAGGTGGCGAGGCCGGGGAAAGCCACCGATGGTGTCCAACTTAAGCAGGCACATCCTGGCAAATCAGGCTACTAACTTTCCAAGAGTTCTGTACCACTGCTGATCTGAAGGGAGACTTCCACACACATCTGAGAAGCCTCTTCCTTTCTCCTGGAAATCAATGGAAGCCCGTGTTCCCTGGATCCTGAGCTCTTCCGGCCTGGCTAAAGCTGTACATGGAGATGAGGTGCCCTATGCACCTTCAAAATGAGAGATAGCTCAATATTTGATGGCCTCGAATGTTCCCAAGCATGGGGACTTGCTAACTTCCCACTGTAGCTGCATTTTCCATCTCTGTGCTGCACACCCTTGCACAGATGTGAGGGACTCCCGACAATCCTCATCCTGTTTATGCCCACACTGCCATCAAAGTTAGAGAACGTGGCTGGCTTTGGAAGCAGGCACACACCTCCCTTCCCTTAGGTGCCCTCTGTGTGTTTCCAACCTGACTTTCTGACCTGCATGCATATGGACACCCTTGGTATAGGGAAAGCATGTCAGTTTGTAAGTGCTGGCCTGTGTTTATTAAGACCTCATCATGTTCTTGACAATATAAAATACAGGTAACTCCACTTTGGGGGATCTTGCTCTTCCTTTGAAGGAAAAGTAGACATGGAGAAGGAGGTGGCAAGAAGAGAAAGAATATGATTAAATGTGAAAGAGTTAATGCACTTGATAGAAGTAAGTAGTTTATTAATTCGATGTGTATTACAAAATGTTCAAACTCAAGAGAATTCGTTCAGATAACTTTTGCTACTTTAATTTGTCTTCTTAGTTAAATGATTTGATTTTGAATGGTATGAACATCATTGCTTATAGGTCTCAGTTACTGAAGAAAAAATCTGAGAGTCAGTCAGATTGGAAGATGGAAATGTCCCCAATAGAATCTGAGATAGTGAAGGCCCTGGGGTATCCAGCTTCCCCTCTGTACCTGCTCTGTGAGCTTGTGTAGTTACTATCGCCTTTCATCTAAAACCCACTGGTTCTTTCATAATACTTTTAGAGGTCAAGACTCCTTCCTATACCCATGTAAGTGACCTGGATGACCCATCGCCAGTGTCTGGTCCTATCACAACTCTCCCTCACCTGCTCAGTCCCACAGGAGTGCTTCCTGCTGCTGCTCCTACCCCAGCCATAAGAACACTACTCTAAAAAATAGTATTTATTGTCTTAATTTTCTCCTTATAGAGATGGTATTGACTATTTTTTTTTTGAATACAGAAAACCAGAAAGAAGAAAACTAATACTAGACTCCAAAGCAACTACCTCCAGCATTGTCATGCTTAGCCCGTGTTCATTCATGGCTCAGTGTGTGGGCATGTTTGGCATAGTCTTCACTCTTCAAAGGGAAAAAGCCCAACTCTTTGTGCATGTATTCCTCCTGCAAGCTGGACCAGTGTGATGGGCTCTTGATAGCAGTCTAACACTTGTTAAGAAATCAATTTAAAAAAATATTGTATCACATTTATTCAAAGAGAACACAGTAGCCTCCCAGGTGTCCAAATAGGAGGAAGTGCAGATATTTTGTGTGAGCAACACAATTGGATGGATAATGCCCTGTGGAAAGCCTACTTCTATGGATGGACCCCCACCTCACTTTGGCTTCCTGGGACCCAGCTGCTGCGAATGCCTGGACTGTTTAACACACAGACTAGAGAAGCAGATCTCATCATGGAGAACCAGAGTTCTTTTGCCAGACTGTGATACCCAGTCAGAACTCTCAACACTTTTCAGTCTGATACAAGGACTCAAAACAACCAGAAAAGCAAACTTACATCATTATTTTAACCAACTCTCTATCCCAGTCCGAAAATTTAACCCTCTTGGCAGAGTGAGGGGATACCTCATCTGCTTCTCTTAGCTCCAAGGGGAAAACTGTCCTGAAGGAGCTGGCACGTGGCATATGGTCTCCATGTCTTCTAATCAAGCTGGTCTAACCCTGTAGCTAGTATGCTTTGCTATAGCAGCATGCATAAGGCAACCTGCAGAGGATTCTTCCTTTCAGCCAGCATCTTTGCTTCCTTTGACGTAGAATGTGAATGTAGAACTGCCGTTTTTAGCATTTTGGGCACAGCCAGGGAATCAGAAATGAATCAAAAGATAACTGAATGTGGCCCTTTACAGTTTTCACATGCCGGGAACCAGCTTGGAGAGAAATTGCCACAGCAAACGTGGTGTATGGAAATATTCCTGGACAGCTCCTCAGAGCCCCAGGGCAAGACCTGCCTTCCTAAAAATACAGCACATTTTCTGTTCATTAAAAATCACCCTCAGCCCCATGCTTGGCCTAACTTCTCTCTCTTGCTGGAGGCTCCTTCGCCCTGTACCTTTAAGACCCTGCAGGACAGTGAGGAGACCCTGTTTTCCTCCCCAGGCTAGCAGGCAGATAGTGGTTCCCTGCTCCCTCTCTCTGGTCAGCATTTTATGTCTACTTTACAAAGGAGAAAATGGTTCTAAAGTGAGTGGATTCAGTAATGTAATAATAAGAATTCTTTTCTTTTTAACTGAAGTGTGGGCACTTGGGAAACACGATTCTGTCTGGATCCCAGCATGACAAATTTCAAACCAAAGTATCTCTATTTATCGAGGACCCAAAGCCAAGCTTCTCCCTTCCAGGAAATAATGATGGTTTTGCAGAGTGGTGCTGCTGGTTCTGGGCGAGAGATTTTCTTTATTTAGCAAAAGCCAGATTATTAATGAACTGAAAATAGTTCCAACGAGACTGGAAAAATCTCTTGGAAGAGAAATTAATGAGACCATCCAAAAGACCATCCTAGGCTTGTTCTGGCCAGAGAGAGGGCCCTTCCCCCTACTGAGCTACCTATTCTCCCATTTCCAAACAGCACAGAGCTCTGTAAACAATTCCATGGCCTTTTACTGCAGCCCTTTCTGGCGGACCATTGATACCAGTGTTTATTCACGAAAACTCCTGAAGCGTGGCGAGCATGAAAACACAGAATTAAACGTGGAAACTTTAATTTTCATCTCATTAAGAGTGCACAAATTGAATACTAATTATTAAAGGTGAAATAAACTAAAAGTGCCCGCTGGAGCTAGACCAATTAAGCTAGCTTAGCCTTGGTTGTGCTCATAAAAACAGCACGAATTCAGTGGGTCAGGCTCAATGACTGGACCTCATCAGCTTCTCTCTTAGCATAGGGGAAAGGGCTGGGTGGGCCACAGACAGGCAGCATTGTTCAATAGTCTTGTTTATGAAGCCACATTGGAATCTGAGTTTAGTTTTTCATTTTGTCAATTTTTAAATACTTAGGATACGCAACCCCATGTTTCTCAAACATAGACTTTGTTTTCTCTCTCAAAGAATACAACAAAGAAGTTTTAAATGACTTAAAGCAAGGCATTGTGGCAAGCACAACCGACTGTCTTCCTGGCCCAGAAAACCTTCCTGATGATTCAAGAGTCTTCAACATGTTTGGAAGACAGGTACAATTTTCGAGTTTTTTTTTTTTTTTTTTTTGGCTGCCAGGGTAGTTACTGGCTCTGCAGTGAAAGAAACCACTGTCTGGCCCTGGTGGCAGTGCGGCTACTGAAGCTTTAGGGTGCCACACTGGGGTTAAACCTCTGGTCCCGCGGCTGCCGACTGCCGGAAACAGCAAATGCAGCTGCCTTGTGAGCAATTTGCCATCTCTAGGCAGCTAGCGACAGTGTTGCAGAGGCCTCACACAGTGCCCTCTGCCGAGCCACAAGAGGTTGCTCTCCTTCTCCTGAGGAGGCTTTCTTTCCCTGCACTTGCCGGTATCTATCGCGGATGTTTAAACTGAAAACAAAGGATCAAAAGCTCCCACGCAGCACAGTGAACAGGGCCCTCACGTTCAGAGGCTCTGGTCGTTATTTTAAGAAAACCGAGCTAATTTCTTTAAAGCGAGGCAGACAGGCGTTGCCTCCTTCTCCGGATGAGTGGTGTGGTTTTGTGCGACGTGCCAGTGCGTGCTTTTTGGAAAGGGAAGGGAGTGCTGAAATGTAGCCATGCTGGTGTCTTTGTAAAGGTGATACATGCGGTCTGTCTGTCAGACAAATTCCCCCAACAAGTGCAGGTATTTATAAAATTATCTCTAAACTTTGGTCTGAGGGGCCTTTTCAGCCAGACGTGGGAAGGCTTGCCGGCCTCATTCACACTGAAATCTCTTAATGATGGTTAATGTCACCCTGTAATCTCCATAGCTCCCATTTAATTGCAACTTTTTGAAGCTTGTCTGCACCCTTGGAGGACGGCGAATCCCTCAGTCTTAAGACTATTTAGGTGGTCCTGGGCACCCGGAGCACACAGAAGGGTCAGATTAGAGTTGAGCGGCCTGGGAGCCAAGGGCTCTCTCTCACCTAAGCACCTGTTCTTGCAGAGTTTGCTGTGCTGCTGCCCCTCCCCCTCTCTCCAAGCTGAGAAGAGCCCTAGGTGTGGCTGCTTTCTATGGAATTGTTGCTTTTTAACCCAGCCACGGGACTTTGAAAAACTATATATTACACTAAATGCTTCATCGGAGAACACACACACACACACACACACACACACACACACACACACACATCTTCAGTGTTCTTTATGTAAGGAGAGAATTTGACAGTGAGTGGTCCCATGGATGAAAGAGTTTTGAAAATTGAGAAAAAAATTATTTATCTATTTATTTATCTATTTGTATGTGAGCATTGCACATCTGTGTGGATTTCCCTTCTGGGCCATACAAATGCAGATCTGAGTGTCTCTGCATCAGGTCTTCTTCATTTTGCTTTTATACTTGAGGATGTAATGAGTAATAATTGTTCAAAATACACTGACCATTAGCAAACTGACCTTTTCTAACTGTAAGGTCCTCAATGAATTAAGAGAATCATCACTCTCATTTTGCCCGGGCTTCCACAGACTGCTATGTTACACATTAAATAATGTGTTTTTCTGTATAATTAAAAATGCCCCAAAAGGGGTTCAGTGCACAAGGGTTGCAGACATGAAGACTGTCACCTGGTGCTGCTAGCCATATGACCTTGCAAGAGTCTTTGATACTGTTTCTCAAACAGCTTGAAAATAAAATGTTAACCACAAATGTGAAAGAGCAGGAGGACAGGCTTGTAGTGAAACCTTTAACGTATTGAATATTTTACTTGGTTTTTGAAGCAAACATTATGTAACTTTTAAAAGTGTGAACGTCTTTTTTTCTCCAAGGACACATGGCTTAAGGGTCCCACTGGTTTGGGAATCATCTTAATTAAAATTATTCATATGAGCTGACACGGTTTATAATGTCTAAGTTCTCACTTTTCGTTTGCATTATTCTTAATCAGCACACTATTTGCTTCTGTTTGTGGGTGCCGCAAGCCAGTCAGGTGTGTGAAGTGACTTCTACCGGGTTTTCTTGCATCAAGAAGTTTGCTGTGTGCCCACCAGGGACCCATCTTTCTCTCCGGAGGAGAATGCTGGGAGGCAGATGCCAGAAGAGGCTGATGTCAATTAGAGCGTGTCACAAAGGCTACGCTCATGGCTGCCCATGCAGTTTGGCTCTCATGTGAGTTGAGAGGCTGCACTCAACCAAGAGCATCTTGGGATGCATGGCATCTCCTCAGCATTAGCTGTACCTGATTTCACAAAGCCAGGTGGGCCCTTGCCCTGGGTAGCTCTGCCTTGTTTCAGGCAGACATATAGCTACCCTCCAGTCATCCATACACAAGCTGATAAACCATACCCGTTCCTGTCGCACCCAGAAGGCCTTGCGTGAGGGAGGAGCACACAGGAGATGCTCCCCGAAGGGATGAGGCACTGCTGGCACCCATCCTCAGGCTGATTTTTGTCTCCTCGCCTTTTGTCTTGCTACTGTCTGGACTTCAAAGGATGCTTTATGTTCGAAGCTCTTCTCCATGGCAAAAGCCAGTGTTAAAAGACTGGGATTACAATAAAAGTTCTGCAGTTAAGTGTCTGAACTCATCCTTGCACAGCCTTCTCAGCAGTTCACGACATGCATAAACCTCTCGCGCATTCAGGGCAGCCGGGCCTTTGAGTTTAGCATGGGAAACTCACACCCATTTATTTAAAGACGGGAACAACGTGTCTTTTATTTCCTTACCATAAAAGGCTCAAGGGACCTGGGTTTCCTTGGTTGTGACAAATATGTTGCTTTTGAATGCATGGCTAAGACCCCCAGTGCTGAGGAAGATTGCCCACAGCCTTGCCACCAAACCCTTGTGTGTTTATTAACCTTTCGCGCCAGCACCATTTCGAGCCAAACATTTACCTCAAATAAGAGGCAAATAATCTTTTAAAGTAATTTCTTGAACCAGATATGGCAGGGGCAGGTGTTTTGAGCTATGCTAAAACAAGGATGAGGATGTTCGGTGCTTATATGGCAAACTTATCTAGTTCCTGGTTCCTGCTCGCCATTGCCTGCTTATTCTCAAGGCTCAGGACTTCCGTTCTCATCCCCAATGCCATCTTTTTAATATGAGCTTTAGACTGGTCTGGTTTTCTAAGGCAGATCATTTTAGACTTATCTAGCCATGTCATCTCTTCTTCCCTGTCTTCTGCTCTTAAAACTTTTTCTCAACGATCTGTGAATTCTGCTAATATTCCTGTTTCCTCAAATGTTAAGTCACAGAAGCCTTGTAGAAATGTTTTATATGCTAATGATCCCTATAGCTCCTCCTCCCCCACCCAGTGAAATACTTGAGCACTTTGCTATTTTTCTATGCTGAGATAGGAGGCTGTACTCTTTAGACTTCTTTCTGGGTGCTAAAGTGCTCCCGGTGGGCGTGTGCTGCTTCATGGGCCGGGCGGGCAGGGATGGATGGCAGGAAGCACTCCCAGCCACTGGTCCAGGTACATGCCCGTTCCAAGCCCCCTTCACTGCCCACCTGCCAGTCCAGCCACACAAAAGATTGCTGTGCTCAATCCCGAGCTTTGGGTGCTCTGGGCAGGAGCCCCATGACGACCATTCTCAGCTGCTCCTGTCCCCAGTAATTAGCCCTCGATGGCTGCTGCCCCTGGTGGGTTTTCCTGTGAGAGACATTTGACACAGCAGACATCAGAGGGATTTTTCAGGGGACTCTTGTGGCGTCCGAATGGCTCTTAATTAACCACTTAGGTACCCTCCTTCACTCCCCCGCTTGGCCCTTCCCAAATGGTCGGGGTTGCACTGCGGATCTAAACACCGGGGAAGCGTGCTATCAAAAGATCTTGTAAATGAAGGCTTGTGTAAATTATTTTTAATGATTCCCTCCTGGCACGCCATTATGTTTGTAGTTACACACAGGCACTTCAGAGATGGCTCGTCTTCTCGAGGTCAGCTGCAGGACCGCGGTAACTAGCTGCAGTCAGTAAATGGCTTATTAATTAGCGCCATGGTTTTACATTGCTGAGAGCTCTGATGTATGGGGCTGGCATTGTAATTGTGTGGAATCGAAATAATAAGCCATCTCAAGGCTCCTTATGCAAATTGGCATATTATAAAATCATTACCTATCTAAACAGTGAGTTTTAATAAGAATTACAATGATGAATTTTATGATAATTGACACTCAAATTTTAATCTCTTGGATTTTTATCATTTTGGTGGTTAAAGTGTGTTTCTAATTAAGTGTTGCTTAAAATGCAAAGGGTTGCTTAACAATTCTGTCCCCTTCCTCTGGTTCACACGGGTTGCTCTCTTTGGTCATAGAGGACAGTCCTTCATAGGAGTGTGTACGTGACATTCTGAGACACTTGTACAGAGAGATGTTTAATTGTCTCAGGTTTGTGAGTGTGATTTTGATGAGGATAGATTGTCATTCTCCAGACAAAGAACTCTAAATGGCGCTGGCCAGACTCCACAGGAGGGGTGAGACCCAGGGAAAGCTGCCTCTGCATAAGAGTCATGGATTTGTGGTTGGAATCGAGTTTTAAATAATTATGGCTTTGATAACAAACCTTTTGTCTTTCCAATCCTTCCAACTGCAATTTCACCTTAATTTGATATTGTGGTTTATATTTACTACCACTCAATAAAGAGCTGTTTCAAGAGCCTCCTTCCTGTTTGTTGTAAACAGCACATGGGTTCTCTGTGCTGTCCTTTCAGAAACATATTGGTGCAGTGTTTTCTGTCTCCTGTGAGGGTGAATTCATTTCAAAGAAACTGCATAGGAACTAATGTTACATTGAGATAAGTTAAAAAAAAAAAAAAAAAAAAACAGGAAAGAAAACATAATAAAATAAAATGAATTTGATTTTAGAAAATTAATGTTGTACCTTCCTGAGAGTAAAAGACACACAGTTGTCACCTGATTGTTTTAAGAACATGTTACCATTTAAAGTAAGATCCTTAGGATGAGAATTCTGCAGATACCCTGGTGAGAAGCTGAACATCTTCCTGTTAGCTCCAAGGGAGCCAGAAAGTCAGGGCTGAGGAGTCTTGGATCTGCAAGGCAAGAAGCACATTGTGAATCTCCTGAGCCACTGCAGACCACTGGGCTAAAGCCAGAAAGACCAGGGGAGGAGGGCATGGCAGGGCCCATCTTTAAGATGTGTTCCTCTGCTGACTCTTGCCTTTTGTCTTCGTCACTGTTTTATTGCTGTGAAATGACCATGACAACAGCAACTCTTATAAAGGAAACATTTAATTGGGGCTGGCTTACAGGTTCAAAGATTTAGTCCATTATTGTGGTGGGGAGCATGGCAACATTCAGGCAGACATGGTGCTGGAGAAGGAGCTGAGAGTTCTACATCAGGATCCTCAGGCAGAAGAAGAACAGAGCCTCTGGGCCTGGCCTGGGCTTTAGAAACCTCAAAGGCCACCCCCACAGTGAAACAACTGCTCCAACAAGGCCACACCTCCTAATCCTTCTCAAGTAGTGCCACTCTCTGATGACTAAGCATTCAAATATATGAGTCTATGAGGTTGTTCTTATTCAAACAACCACACCTCTCCTGGCATAAAATATCCCAGGACCCTATCACTCAGCTGTGTCTTGTGCCCATCTCTGACTGCTTATGTTAGCATCTACTCCAAGACATGTCTCAGCATTAGTCTTATGGATGTTCCTCTAAGGACAGTTGTGGCACCCGATTGGCACTCTACTGGGCAATGTTCATGGCCACAGAATCACTACCCATGACAGACCAAAGCTCTTTCTTTATGGTATGAGTCAAACTCTTCTATGCAAATGTCTCAGTGATCAGGAAAATCTGCTAGTAGTGAGGCCTTGGCTCTATGTGACAGTGTATCTCTTCACCTTAGTCATGCTTTATTGCTAATGTCTACAATGAGACCAGGATGTGGACAGACAAGTTCATTGCCAGAGTCTAGTCTTAAGAGGCACAGGATCTCACTTCATCTGTCCCTCACCTGCAGAATCAGCAGGCAAAGATGCAGTTTCCTCTGAAGGCAAAGGTCTACTGTGGCTCCAGTATCTTCACATAGAGTCTCTTACCACCTGTGGGTGTCCCTTCTGTAGACAGGTGTGAGGAAGGAGATAGGCCTTGTGGATACTCCCCTTTCTTCTGTCAATAGAGTGTGCTGTGCTATGTGGACTACTCCCTACTCATAGAACATGGGCTAATCCTAACTCTTGGAAGTGATTAGAGGTCAAGGAACCTAGGCACGTTCCTCCTTCCCGGACTTCTGTTGATTCAAAGAAGCAAATTATCTCTCTGACCAAAGGGGGCCTTGTTCCAGTGGAGGGGATTACTGCAGCAGAGGTGCACAGTGGTTATCCAGCCAGTCAGAAAGAATGAAACCTGGACAGGCCTCCTACCAATTCACTCACTGAATCCAGGTTCTGCCCTAACCTGAAGCCAAGCCTGGCCTGGGATTTTCAGCAATCCCAGGCAAAGCATGCCTTTGGGTCTGTTTTATGGCTCTTCAGTTACTCACAACCCTGAGTCCTGATTGCATGTCCTTAATCACAACACAAGGGCACAGGTGTGACCATGGCTTCTAATATCTCACTAGACCAGTGTCATTCCAGACTAGCTATCAGTATGAATATGGTTGTGACCTACAAATGGGGCTAAGCAGGGCTGGCTTCTCTGGGTTGTTATGGGAATGGGCCCTAGAAATCACTGCTTTGATCCTTATGTGGGAGGCTAGGGGAACTTGACCCAGCAAAGGTGACACACTAGGAGGAGTGGAGTAACCAGAGGACAGAGTTCATGAGGATGGGGCTGTGGGGCAGGGCACACTGGCACCTATAAATAGCATGGATTATCTTTGACCTCCAGAGGTAAACAATGGAAGTAGGTTCTGTTTAGTTTGTAGTGATTTTGTACAGTGGCTGCCAACTGTGTCTCCAGGATGTAAAGCTTTGAAGTCTGAATAACAAAGGCCATGCTTGGCTGAGGTCACGCTCTTAGGATCTGGCATTATCTGTTTGTGTACCAGTGGCTACTCACAGAGTGAGCCGAAAAGGCCCAAAATATATGGCCCAAGACTGAAGCTGTCATGCCTTGGCTTGGTGACTGCCAGCAGCATGGTGCTCCCCTCTGCAACCATGACTGTGGACCTTGGTGCTCCTCATTTCCCCATGATTCCCATGCTGTACAGAGCCATGCTGGTGCCTGTGGACCTTAAATCTCCTCTCTGCCCCATGATCCCTGCTCTACAGAGCCATGCTCTTGCCTGTGGACCTTCCATCCCACCATCCCTCAGATGCATTCTTCAAACCACGCCATCTCTCCCTTGAGTGATGGCCAGCCTCCTGACTCAGCCCAAGTATGTTTGCTGAAGTTCTTACAATTCAGGGCATTTCCCATATGGGGCCAGTGCCAGGGCTCACCAGTCCCTCCATATCTGGATCTACTTCTCTGTGCGCAGATTGTCCCTGCACTTGGTGGTGATTCTCCTCACCACCACAGCCTCCATCTTTACCCACTTTTTCATTTATGCTCATATACATCTTTTTATTGTTTCTCAATTAGAAAAATCATATAATATATTTTGATGTGTTTGCACCCACTCTAACTCCTCCCAGATCCTACCCATCCAATTTTGTATTCTTTTTCTTAAAACAAAACAAATAAAACCCCCCAAAACAGTAAAAGACCAGAAACAGAAAAAAACAAATGTTCCATGAAAACAGAAATCAAAATAATAAGACAAAACAATGCACAAATAAAGTCTACAAAAACACCATTGTGTATGCCATCTCCACCTTGTTAGAATTTGCTCACCTTTGCTCTCTCAGGCCCATCTTCCTAGCTCTCCAGACCAGTGTCATCCTCTCTAATAGGTCCTCCATTCCCACACGGCAGAGCCGTCCACAGTAGTAATGCTCAGTATCACCCATGGCCAGGCAGATGTTTTTCATTAGGAAGAAGTGCATGAGGGCACCTCATGTGTCCTGTGAGTCTCTTTATCTTCAGTCCTTGTTAATCACTCTGGTTTTCCAGAGAGCCATGGTACCTGGCTCATAATTTTCTATAGCATATTGGCACTGTGTACATGTGCCCAAGAAAAGCAAACTACCATGAAAAAGGCATGAGAGTGCAAACCCCACATAAAAAAGCAGAGGAAGCCTTCTTCTGCTCACTACATTTCTTTTGTGACAGACAGGGCTCATAGCCCATGCTCCAACAGACCTTTCTTCTGTTTCCTAGTGAAGCTCTTCGACCCTTTCTCTGCAGGTCCTTCTTCTTTCTTGGTACATGCAGCAATTCTATGAGACCCTTCATGTCTTTCCCTTTCCTTGGCCCCCTCTGGTTATTATAACCCTATAGCATGATGCCTTCATGGCATGGCTGAAATGAGACTTATGGCTTCTAATCCATCATGGTCCTGTCACACTTCCATACTCTGTCTCCTTGATCCCAGAATGCCTGTGAGAGTGCAGAGTGAATCCCCGTGGAAGCTGTTGGCCAGCTGCCTAGATGTCCAGCTGAAGGGGGCATTGTGCCGTTTCTATAGCCTTCGCAGCTGGATGCCATCACAGCTCAGCATGACACAGACTACTGGTCCCTGAAGCTTGCCCTGGACTCTAAGTTCCTAATGTCCCTAACAGATCTCTCTGAACACCAAGGGGGTGGGGGATCCAGGTGAGTGAAAGATTGAGGTTATCAAAAGGTAAAGGAGCTCATCAAGTTATCAACAATGGAGTTTACCAAAGCCAGATTGCTGGAGCTTGCCACAGAAGGCCAAGGCCAATTTGACAGCACAACAAACAACTTTCTCAGAAACAGGCAAGACAGGAATACTGGACTCATTCTTAGCACAAGAATTTATTTATGAGTCACCTAAAAAGAACCCCATAGTTTGACATATACAGGGGGCTTGAGTATGGCAAACTGAAGCTGAGGCTTCTCAGAGCCTGCAGCAAGAGCTGAATGTACACAGTGAGACTCAAGCTCAGGTAGATGGGAGCTTGGGACTCTTTCCTTGTCAGCTTCACCTGGTGGGTGGTCACAGGTCACCTCAGCCTCCTTCCTGGAGATGGTTGTATCTTTTTGACCTATACTCTTTGTCTTCCTTCATTTGAAAGGACAAGTTAAGCAAATGGGATGAAGGATGTGGACACCATCAGCAAAGCACTAGAGTTCTTATTCTTACTGCTTTCTTCTAATCTATCTGACTTGTTGCTTGCTAGACTCCAGCTTTCAGAGGTCACATGATAGGTCATGGGTCATGGTTTAAGTCAAGGGTGAACTTCTGGGCCAGGACTACCACTTTTCCTTTCCTGCCCTTGGGTGAAACAGTATACCTCAAGGCAAAGTGGCCTTAGCCTTGCACAACTGGGGAGAATCCATGGAGCAAGGGAGAAATGTGGGCTCTGCACTGGCAGTCTAGAAATATCTAGAAGGATAGGGCCCAGTGCCCCAGCTGGAACTATCTGACCATTTTCTTTGAGAACTCTCCCTGAATGACCAGCTCAATTCCAATGATACTTCTCATTCCTTTACATGCAATACTGTGTCATCTTCAGACCAGGGACCACTTGAAGACACTTTGTGGTGACTGGCATCCCTGCAGTTTTGGAACACATTAGGGACACTGCCTGCCATGCCTCTGCAGATATCCTGCCTTTACTGAAGCCCTTGCCTGCTCCTGAAGTGGGAATGGCTCTCATCCCTATCCAGTGTGTTTCCCCATCGTCTGGGAGCCAGACTTGGTCTCCTGTCGTCTTACTGTGTTACATAACGCACCAAACTGGTGATATGGGGACCGTCCCAAGGTCTTAGCCCCTGCATAAAGATGCTGGGAGATGAAGTGCTTTTATCTGGAGCCTCTTCTTCCTCAAATGGAGAATGTCCTGTCTATCGGTTACAGTACACAGAAGCATAGAAGCAGTGGCAAATCCTGGAAGCATTGTGTAGAATGCAGGGCCTGAACATGAGACTGGCCTCCCCTGTGTGAAGACCATGTGACACTCATGGGTCTTTCCATCAGGTAGAGAGCACTGCAGGTGAGCACTCTGATTCTGAGTAGAGAAGTTTGCATCTGTCCTGAGAGAAATTGAGGTAGGGTTGTGCTGTATGCTTTTTTTTTTTTTTTTTTTTTTTTTTTAATCAGTAATGAATCACTGGGGCATCTGCCAGTATGGATGAGCTACAGGACATGACCTGCTCTTGGATCTTGATTTTGCAGATGGCCTGACACCAAGGCTCTAGGGAGGAGTATACCCAGGTCTTCAAACTCTTTTTACCAGCCCCAATGATGTTTCTTAGGCTTGTAGGCCACAGCCAGCCACCAGTTTCCAAAGAATGGGTTTCTGTGTATATGAGAGTGGGGTCTTGGAAGTCAGGCTGGTTCATGGGTCAAGGTCAAGCATGTGGTCATTGGTAGCCTTATCATGTATCTATCTAGAGAGTGACAAGGCCTGAAATCAGTTCCACAGGGGCCAACGTTTAACCACCAAAGGTCCTGTTCATGTGTATAAATTGGTGAAGTGAACTTTAGAATGACAACTCAACTAAAAAAAAAACAAAAACCAAAAAATCAAAAAATTAAAAACAAAAAACAAACAAACAAAACAAAACAAAAAACCCCAAAACTTCAGGAATCATTTTTAAAAAACAGGGGAGACAGTGTCTCCCTATGAGCTCATGCTATCTCCCGCTTAAATCTGTCTTATCCCTTTATCCTAAGTGTTAGGATAACAAGTATGCATTATTCCACCTGGCTGGGAATTGCTGGGAAGTCAGAGGTGAAAAATCATAATATAAACAGATACTGTCAATCATCTGAGTTTAAGGATGTTGGTCGCCTGTGCACCACAAAAATAAACAGTGAAGGCAGCAGCTAGAAACCCAGCACAGATCACCAACATCTGGCAGTCACATGGTGGCGGCCCAATGCCTTCCTGTGGGCTGAATCCACCAAAATTTTAATTACCAGGATCCTATTTGGGGAGACAAATGTTTAGTAAAATTCCAGTACAGAGTAGATGAAACAGAGGTCTATAAAATGGTTAGTTGAAAATACATCTAAGATGGATGTCTACTTTTAATCCTAGTATTTAGGAAGCAGAGGCAGGTGGATCTCTCTGAGTTCAAGGCCACCCTAATCTACATAGTGAGTTCGAGAACAGCCAGTGACACATAACAGAGGGATCCTGGCTCAAGAAAACAAACAAAGCAACAGCAGCAGCAACAACAAAATCAACAACATACATCTGCAGTCAGGCCTATAATCCAGCCACTAGAATGGCTAAGTCAGGAAGATGGGGAATTCAAGGCCTGGTTGGGTTACAGAGTGAGTCCAAGACCACAAAACCAGTTTGGGAACATTAGAAAGACCAGACCCTGTTCAAAATAAAACTGAAACACATGAAGTTCAGTGGTAGATTACTTGCCTAGAAATGTATAATGCTCTGGTCTCAATCCACAGAACAGTAGAGAGACAGATAAACTGGCAGACAGACAGACATAAAAAGCTGAACACTAATCTGTACATAGAAAGAAAAATCAGATTTTCTATAGATTTCTTAGTGGCCACTTTTAAATTAAATTTATAGATCAGTCTGCTATCAGTTAGCAAGATGGTATCTCAGTGTGTCTGCTGTTGCTGTACCAGAACACTGCTGGCATATTCATTTATAAATAAAAGAAGTTTGTTTTGGCTCATGGCTCTGGGGAAGTCCACAGTTGGGTTTTTATATCCAGTGTAGGCCGTGTGTAGACTCTTCCTGCGGTGGAGAGGTGCCAGCAAAGGGGCACACATGGGAGATGAAAAGCATGAGGCCCTAGGCGCCCTGCTGCACAGTAACCAGCACTTGGAACAGATAATCCAGTCCCCAGAGAAGGGTGCTAATCCTCCTTAATGACCTAATCAGCTCTTAGCAGCTCCTCCCCGTACCACTAGAGTGCCAATCAAATCTGATTGTGAGCCATGGAGGCAATGACTGCATTGGAGAGAGCTGATGAGCATAGACTTAACTGAGGAAGAAAGGGGTTGTTCACTAAACCCTTCTCAAATGTCTGTGTCATTTATGGGCTACCACTAAGATGGGAATGTTGCTTATTTTCTGATGTATTCATCAAATGACAATTTTATCTTGCCGAAAGCCAACAAATCCTGAAGCCAACTTGGAATTCCTGTCTCTCAGAGTTAACTCCATTTTTACATAGTAAATATTGCTTGAAATGCTCTTCTGTGGTTCACTTTGGTTTTGATTTGTTTGCTAGTTTGTGAGTGTGTGAGCGCGTGTGTGAGTGTGTGACTGTGTGTATGGCTGTGTGAATGTGAGTGTGTGTGAGTGTGGGTATGTGTGAGTGTGTGAGTGTGACTGTGTGTATGACTGTGTGTATGACTGTGTGAATATGAGTGTGTGAATGTGTGTATGAGTATATGTGTGAGTGTGAGTATGAGTGAGTGTGTGAGTGTGACTATGTGTATGACTGTGTGAATGTGAGGTTGTGTAAGTATGTGTGCATGTCTGTGTGTGAATGTATGTGTGAATGTGACTGTGTATGACTGTGAATACGACTGTGTGAGTGTGTGTGTGAGTCTCTCTGTGTGAGTGTGAGTATGTGTATGTGTGAGTGTGTGTGTGAGTGCAACTGTCTATATGACTGTGTAAATGTGTGTGTGAGTGTGTGTGTATGTGTGAGTGTGAATGTGTGTGAGTATGTGTGAGCATGTGAGTGTGACTGTGTGAATGTGAGTGTGTATGTGTGAATGTTAGTGTGTTTAAGTGTGTGTGAGTGTGTGGATGTGGATGTGGATGTGTGTATGAGTGTGACTGTGTATGTAAGTGTGTGTGTGTGTGTGTCTGTCTGTCTGTCTGTCTGTGGATGGATGTGTATACAAGTGTATCTCTTTGTAGTACATTTAGAGACCAGAGGTCAGCATTGGAGTCTTCCTCTATCACTCTCCACCTTAGATCTTCCTCTCTCTTTGCCTCCTTAGTGCTGGGACTACATACTCAGGCCTCCATGCTTGGCTCTTCATGTGGATGGGGATCTGAGGTCATGTCCTCGTGTTAAGAGGTGTATTTTCTGTGAGTTAAATCTCTAGCCTCTTTCAGTTTGGTTTTAAATGCCCCTTATATTGTATTTTGTTTGTTTGTGTGGTACTCTTCCAGGGAAGTCTTTTGTTCTTGAAGAATAAGATCTTTTTTGGCAATTTGTTCCTCAGAGACTTTCATAACCAGCTTGACATTCTGCACAAGGATCCACAACGTGTCCTGTAGACATGCCTTTAACAGACCCAGAGGCATGATTTGTCCAGGACAACTGAGCAAAGTGAAAATTGGCTTTGGAGTTGGAACAAGTGTAGGGCATGTCAGAATGTTGGCTTCTGAGCAGCATGCACCAAATGGGCTTGTGACTCCATCCTTTTGACCTCATCCCTAAGGACCATCTGCCATCTGCCCATGCTCTTAGCTTACTGGGGGATGTCATAGCATTAACTCCATGGCCTCACCTTCTGTCCCCTGTAAGAGAGTGCAGAGACTGTTCATTGCAGACCCTCATCTCTGAGGGACACTAGCTTTCCATAGGTTTTGTGGTCAGCCTTACACTTAATAGAGCCCCCCAAATCCCCAACCCCTGGTGTTAATAAAGTTATAGTATATTAACTTTGGCATATCACCTATTTCAGATTCTCAGGTAACAAAAGGCTTTCCCATGATAAATAAACATGATTTTGGGTAAGTCAAAATTAACCCAGGAGAGCCTGAGTACAGTGAGGTAAGACCAGGTTGTTCAGAAAAGCAGCCTTACTCATAGTCTCTGTGTGTGCGTATGTGTGCATGTGTGTGTGTGTGTGTGCATGCATGTGCATGCATGTGTGTGTTTGTATGTTGTGTGTGTGCATACATGAATGTGTTTATGTGTGCATGTATGTGTGTGCATATGTGTGTGCCTGTGTGTGTGCATGCATGTGTGCATACACACATGTGTTTATGTGTGTGACCATGTGTGTGTTTGTGTGTGTGTATGTGTGTGTATGAGTGTGTGTATGCATGTGTTTTTGTATGTTGTGTGTGCATGTGTGTGTATATACATGCATGTATTTATGTGTGTGTATGCGTATGTGTGTGCATGTGTGCATGTGTGTTTGTATGTGTACATACACGCATGTGTTTATGTGTGTATGCATGTACATGCATGTGTATGTGTGTTGCATGTATATCCATGTGTGTGTGTTGTATGTATTCATGTGTGTGTGTGTGTGTGTGTGTGTGTGTGTGTGCATTCATGTGCATGTTCTAGCTCCTTTTATGTTACTGTGCTAAAATAGTTTGGGGAAAAAAAGTAACATAGGGAAAAAGAGGTGATTTATCTCAGTTATAGCTTCAGATTATTATCTATTATAGGGAAATTGATGTAAGAGCTTCAAATAGCTAGTCATATCAGTTCTACTGTAAGAGAAAAGGCAAATGAAGGCATGCACGCTCACTTGCCTGCTTGCTTGTGCTTAACTTCATTCAAAACCCTCTGACTAGGGAATGATGCTGCCCATACTGGATTGCATATTTCCACATCAGTTGAGGTAATTAAGACAGCAATCAACAGACATGACAGCAGATCAACCCAAAAGAGATAATTGCTCATTGAGGCTCTCTTCCCAGCAGAGTTTCCTAAGTTGTGTCAACTTGGCAAAGTTAATTATCATAATGTGTACATGCAGGTAGAGGCCAGACATCAATGTTGGATGCCTTCTTCTGATGCCTACCATCTTTTTTAAAAAAAATTATTTATTTGTTTTTTGATACTTTATTTACACCTCCAATGTTTCCTCTTTCCAGGTCTCCTCTTTGGAAACCCCCTATCCTCTCTGCCTTCCCTGCCTCTATGAGGGTATTCCACCTCCCACCCACCTGCCCACACACTCCTGTATTCCCACCTTGACATTCCCCTTTACTGGGGCCTCTAACACCCTCAGGTCCAAGGGCCTCTCCTCCCCCTGATGGCCAACAAGGCCCTCCTCTGCCACATATGTAGTCCGAGCCATGGGTCCCTTGATGTGTCATCCTGAGCGAGGTAAATCAGTCACAAAAGAACAAACATGGTATGTACTCACTGATAAGTGGATATTAGCCCAAAAATTCAGAATACCCAAGTTTCACTTTACAGTAACCGCTGGACTGAGAGTGAGGTCCCAGATGGAGGAGTTGGAGAAGGGACTGAAGGAGCTGAAGGAGTTTGCAGCCCCATGGAGGGAACAACAGTGTCAACTGGCCTGACCCCCCCTGGTCCCCCTGGAGGCTGGACCACCAACCAAAGAATACACATGGAGGGACTGATGTCTACCATCTTATTTCATTCATTCATTCAGAGACAGGGTCTTGCACCGATCCTCCACCTCACCTTTGGTTAGGATAGCTGGATGCTGAGCTCCAGATTCCCACCAGCATTGTGAACCCAAGCAAGTGACACCATACCTGGCTTTAACATGGGTGCTGGAGATGGGACCCCAGCCCCTCTCGCTTGCTCATAGGGCTCATTACTGACTGACTGGTCACCTTTCCTGGGCTGATTGTTGGCATCCCACAGTTTCATGGTGGGATTGCCTCTGATTTTTTTCCTATGTCCCTGTTTAGAGCACTCAGATGTTCTACCTGTAAAGATTATATATTGAGGTAGGCTCTTCTGTTTTCTCTGGTCCCAACTTCTATGACTTGTCTAATGTGTTTCCAGTGTTGAACATGTGACAATTTCAGGTATGGAGGAAAATGTGCTTGGTGCATCCAGAGCTGTGCAAAAGCCACTGTGGCAGAGAGGAGCACAGAGCCATGCATTGCAATCTGAGATGCAAACTGGGCTGCCTCCATGAGAGTGGAGAATGACAGGCTTTGCCTCCTGTGGATCACTCAGCTGAAGGAAGGCTGGATGGTATAGGCCTCTGTCACACTCTTATCCAGTTGCAACCTTGTGCTTTAGCTTTGTATGGCTGGAGTCTGCACTGCGACTCTGTGACTTGGAGCTAAGACATACAGCAGTCACTACAGTGTTGAGCTCCTCTCTGTGAAGGCTCTTTGTGTTTCTAGTTCTTTTCTGTCTGTGGGAAGTCGGCTCTGAACCTGCTGGCACCTAGCTGTGGTGATATTAGTGGTCAGGGCTGGGCGAGGTAGGGAGGCAGTCGATGCTGTCCTGAACAATGACCAAGTCCCCTTTTCTCTTTGTTTCTCTGTTCTCTCAAGCTCTAAAAGAACACAGGCTGAGGTGGATTACTCAAAGGCCAAAGGGATCTACTTGGCAGAGGTCAGGAGGGAGATAGTGCATCTTTCTCTCCAGCCTTCCATGTTCTTCTGGAACACTACCTTGGGACGACTCTGAGTGATGAAAGTGGTAAGCTTTCCCTCCTGTATCCCCCAGAAGTCTGGGTGGGGACAGAGGCAATGACTCTCCCACTTAGGTGGGGACAGAGGAACCACCTTCTTCCCCCTCCCCCTCCCCCCATACATCTGCCAAGTTCAGCACCACTTCTCTTCATGGGTATGTGACTGTAATTTCCACAAATGCTTTTGCCTGAAGCCATTGGTTCAAGAAATGTCCTGTTTTGGTTTCTTTCCTACAGTTTAGATGTCCTGTGCAAGAGGCAAGCACTAAGTTCTGAACAGTGTTACTGAGGTGTGAAAAAAAATCCCTGCTCCACAGGCTATTCAGTAGTTTTTTTCTACATCTTTCCTTCAAGGACTCCTGCCAATGACAGTCTGTTCAAACGCAGGTATGCTTTAGGTGACTGTAGGGTTATGCATGTGTGTGAGAGAGTGTGGAAGTATGTGTGTGGAGGCACAGAGGCATGTAGTAGGTATGCACATTCAGTCATATGTAAGCATGCTGTATGAACATATATGCATGTTTGTCTGCTTGTGTGTATATGATTGCTCACTTGAGTATATATGCATAGTAGAATCCACTTGGTCAATCAGGTGTAGATACACTTGTGTATATGCTTGTACAGGGCCTTGTCCCTCATGTGGAAGTGTGGACAGAGTGGAAATATGTGGGCACACTATCTGGAAGCTAAGTTTGGATGGGCAACCCTGAAACAAGAGGGAGAAAATGATTGGAGGGGGGATGGAATGGCGACCAGAGGACGGGCACTTTCTCTTTCTTGGGAAAATTTATTTCTCTGTGAACAGGGGATTCCTCAAGAGTGTTCCAGGAGCCACTTGATCCTTGGACACAGCCATGTGCACTTATGTCTCTGTGTTGTTAATTAAAGCAGGGCATGTGGACAGCCTCCTGGTATGTCTATTGGTTACCCAGAATGTAAACAACCTTGGGAAGCAAATGTGACAGACTGAGCGATTCATTTCCTGACATGTGATTACAGAGCCCTCCAGCAAATTATGGACAGTTTCATCTGAAGTTCTGACAAATCAAGAGTGAGCACATTAAAGACAGTTGTCCAGGGTTTCTGCACCCCCTCTCTCAAAGGGATAGTCCTTCTCCCTTTAAATTGTTATGTCTGCTGCAGAGATGCTGAGAAAGCAACAGCTATGAAGTCTGCTGCACTGGCACAGTCTCTATACTTCTGTTGTCCTTTCTGATGTCCACCTGCTCTCTGGAGAGACATGGGTGAGTCTCCCAAATATCCACGATCACCCACAGTATTCCAGCTCCTCTTCTACCTCGCAGTTCCTTCTCTGCCTAGAGCAATGACTCTTTGCCTGTGTCTGTGGGCTCAACAAAGCTCTGTCTACAAGGTCTTGGAAGAAGGGCTCCCTAGCAATACCTTTATTTATCCATTTATTTAAATTATTAAAAATGATAATAGATATTCCAGAAATGTATTAAGAATTGTTTTAAACAATTCTTTGTTATTCATGTAGTTTTGCTGTTTATTAAAAATGGTGCCACACAACATACTTGAGCATTGGCAGAAGCATCTGGATTTGTTATGTGTTTGATTTCAAATCGACTTTTGGTAGCTATGCATTCAGAAATCTTTTGCTCTTGGCAGATTTTCATATATCCCCATTTAGTTACATGACCCCATATTGCATCACAAGAATCCACAATTCCTGAAGCTGGTGCCTAGATTCTGCCTCCTGCTGTTTAGTGGAGCACCAACCCACTGTATGAACAAGATGACACAGCTAAAAATGCAGCAGGAGGCAGAACTTTTGTGGACCACTCCTAAGCCTGACCCATCTCAGTCTCCAAGGAATGAGCTAGAGACAGATAACAGCTACTGGCAGAAGTAGGTGTGGGTAGATGCTTCTAACTTTAATATCTAAGCAAACAGATAATTTGACCAACAGGAAAGGAAGTCTCAGAGAGACTGGCTTGTTGTGTGGAGCACCACACTCCCAATGGGAGGGAGTACCAACATCAGATGGGGGAATCATAGCTTAGGACTGTGAAGCTCAGAAAATATAAACCGTCCTTTTAATTATAGACATTTTAGAGTACAGAAAGAGCAATGAGCTAGACAAAGCGTGTGGAGGGACTCCAGACAGAGTGGAATTCAGGATAAACCCTCTCTTCTCAACAGTAGACTGGAAAAGCTGGGGACAGTCTTTCTGAGAGCTCTTCATTGAGTTCCTTTTTGGGCAGCCGAAGATCCTCTGTGAAACATACTCATGAGAAACTCAGCCATCTGATGCTGGGTTCCACTCAATATTCAGCAAGACAGAACTCTAGTTACTGTCAACATCTGCAGGGGAACCTAAACACATGCTGCAAGAAGTGAAGCATATATTGGGAAGAATATCACAAGGGTGGAGTAGGATTCATACCCCAGAGGTGAGGCCAGGACCAGAGGCTCTAACTGTGAAGCAGTCCTCACTGACTGAACCAGCATCTGTAACCCAGGGAAAGATGGACAGAGCCTGTGACCACAGAGGAACATTCAGAAATAGAGCCTGAGACAGTACCAAGAGACCAGCAAACAGGCCACACTATGTTCACACACCACCCCTCAAACTCTCTCCCCTTATTGACTACTGAGAGCTTTAGCAGGCTAGTGCTCCCCCACTGTCTCCTCACTTCTTGTTCACCTCCTGTCTCCTTTGGCTATTTTCCTTTCCCAAGGCTGTCCAGCTCTGTGATATTTCTGTGCCTCAGGTGTCTCAGACGTGGACTGTATTGTTCTTGGCTAGCTTTCCTATTTTTGCTTGTTTGCTTTTAATTGACATATGGCAAATTAAGCCTCATCTTTCCCTCCTTTGGTTTTACCTTCCTCCACATATATTCAGTCCTCCTATACAGTTTCTTTATCAACTAAACACTACAGATCTTACCCAGTGATTTTCTTGTCATTTATACTCACCATAAGTATTACTGAACAGCTCCTTTGCTTTCTAAAATGATTGGTCTGGGGGCAATTGTTTTATATTTGACCATAACTGTATTTTCATAGTGGCTCTACCCTTTGATAGAGATTATGATTCTTTTCCAGAAAGAATTCAACTTTTAGGGTTGTGCTGTGGGTTAATCTTGGTCCCCTGAAAGTCAGGCTAGTCAAGGAAACTGACACCTCAATCCTCTTATACGCTAGAACTGCTGAGACATTATAAATATTTCCAGAGAAATATTTTCCCCAAGATCAGCTGCACAAATTTCAAAACACAAGAAGCTTAACAACCCAAGGCAACAAATTACCGATCTTTTTTTTTCTTTTTTTTCTTTTT
>CM052716.1:2099173-2214208 GCA_028551405.1 Uromys caudimaculatus
GAAAGCGGGCAGAGTCAGTGATCTCTGGGGACGCTTTGCCCCTGCTATGGGCTTTTCTGAGTTCCTCCCGGAGCTGCTTGTCTATGGAATCCTAGTGTCCCAGGCAGAAGTTTCCTGCCACAGCTGCCCGCTTTTGGGATCCAGGGGGGTTTCTCCAAATTACCAATCTTATAGTCATGGCTTCCATTAGGAGTGGGTTAGATGAAACCTAGACAAATAATTGAAAAGAATGTATTTAAATATGTTCAAAGATGTAAAAGAGGTTGCAAATACATCCAGAATGAATTCCAAAGAGAACAGAAGATAGGAAGTCAATACAGAACTTGAAAACAGAATTCAATAAATTGATAAATGTATGCGGAAAAGCCAAAATGAAAATAAAAAAGTCACTAAGTCAAATAAAAAGCTCTGTGTAATGCCTTAACAATAGACTAGATCATGGGAAGAACAGAAGTATAGGTTTGATGACAGGGAAGAGAATCTGGAATGTTCAGCAATGACAAAATATAACTTTAAGAAAAGTATGCATGGACCATCTGGAATCTATGGAACCCACTGAAAGACCAGATCGATGAACCATACAGCCATAGAAGAAAATGAACTTCGTGCTAAGGGCAGAAAAAGCGTTTTCAACAAACTTGATCAGGCAATTTCCCAAAACTAGATGAAGAGGTGCCAGTCTAGACACAGGAAGCATTTGAATACCAAATATACAAAAGCAGAATTGACACATCTGTACGGTATTATAATTAAAAGTCTACATATGGATATTAAATATAAAAAAGTCATAAAAGAGGCAGGCCCATCAGAAGAATATAAGATTTCACAACAGAACATTTAAAACCCTGGGAGACTTAGAGTGATTTTGAAATTCTGAGTGACAACAGCAGTCATTCCAGACTATTATATCTAGCACAGTCATGTGCCACAATAGGAAAAGAAAGCAAAGCATTCCACTACAAAAACAGGCAAAAGGAGTTCATGCTCACTAATCCAGCGCTGCAGAAGATACTTGCAGTAATTTCTTCAAGCCAAGGAGAACATAAACACATCCATGAGGCCACAGAACCCAGTAAGTTACACCTGACCAGCAGTCATGCAAACGAGGAACAGGAACTATCCAAACCTGTTGAACCATCAACAAAGTGACAAGAACTAATAAATGTCATTCGACAATAGCTATGAATGTTACTGGTCAAAACTTCCCAATTAAAAAGCACAGACTTGCAGATCAGATTAAAAAACAGGATTCATCTGTTTATTACCTCCAAGAAATTCACCTCACTACCGAAGACTGATGCTAGGGTAAAAGAATGAGGAAGTGTTTTAACCAAATGCAGCTAGGAGAGATGCAGGAATTGTTCTAATAATTGATAATTTGGAATTCAGACCAAAACTAGTCCAAAGAGATGAAGAAGGACACTGGCACTTGCACTAGTTTAAGGGAACGATACACTAAGAAGACACAACAATCCTAAACACTTAAAACTGAATGTAAGTGTGCCCAATTTATGAAATATTCCTAGAGGGAAATACACAAATTGATCCAAACCTATCAGTAGTCTGCAACTTGGCTGCCTTACTCTCACCAATAGATAGGTTGTCCCAACAAGAATTCAAAGATACATTGGAATGCAATGGTAGAGAAGAGTAAATGGGCTAACTGACCTCTATAGGAGGTTTTGTCCAAGCACTGAAAGTATATTCTTTTTCAGAAGGCCTATGGGTCTTTCTCTAAAATGATTATACAAGACACAGAGAAATTCTTTAAAAGCCAGAGAAATTGTCACAATAGGGGCCATCAAGCTGAGAAAGGCATCCACTAGTATCTGAATTTCTAGGAACATATTTTTCAAGGTCATCAAGTAGAGGTAGACAGCTGCACACACTGGAGGAGGAAGGAACCCCACTGGTACCCATAAAGTCCCCAGGACACCTCTTGAAACTCACTTGACTTGACTTGACAATGAGCTCACCATTTAATCACAGAAAGAAATATGAAGTCCCTAGACTCTAGGGACTAACAGGCAGCAAAGTCTGTGGATGAGGCCACAGGTGACCTAACCAGTGAGACACTCAGACTTGTAGTGGGGACAGAGGATAGGATCTAGGGTGGGTACTAGCAAAAGGATAGAGTTCCGCCTGGAGATGTTTCACATCTAGCTGAGAATATCAGCATCAGATATTGCCTCAGATGATGAGAGGAGAACTAGGAGTCTGTAAGACTGGGCAGAAGGATCATCAAGGGCCCTGTATTCTGGTGGTTTTCTGCCAAGTCTCTCTGAAATGCCCTTCACCAAGAAGTGTGTCCTTGAATGTTATAGCAAATCTCTAGGACAGCTCACACTCTGTAATTGGTCTATGCAAGAAATCAATGGTTGGCTTTTGGGTATCAAGGAGAGACTGTTGAAACTGTCCTTGGCCCTGATAGCCCACAGGGTTGCCAGGTCTCTGGTTGCAGCAACATCCCATGTGTTTTCAAGAATGTTCTCCAAGGTGCCTCCTGAGCACAGATCCAAAGGTAAGTTCCTTTCCTAATGATAAAAAAGGCAAAATTCCAGGGATGGTAATTAAATGGTATAACCTCCTCTCAACCTTTCACTAGGGGAAATGAAGAATACAGGCCTCACCTAGGGTCCTGCCCTCTCTTCCCCTGAGTTCTTGCTGTTCATGTAGTAATTACTTACTAGACTTTTCAGCATTCAGTCTGGCTCATCAGCAATGGTGACCTAGCTCATTTTTATTATCTCCTGGAGAAAGGAAAATATCCTGGAACCATGTCAGACCGAGGGGCAGTACCAGCAGCATCATAGTTACTAGGTGGGTACTGGTCTTCCGCTTTTCGGTTGATCTATACTGAGTCTCTTTGTCCTTTGACTATCTTTGCTATGACCTAAGACTCCAAAACTTTATCACTTCCATGGAAACCTAATTTTTAAAAGCCCACTCGAGTGGCCTCATGGCCTGCAATATCTGTAGGAGTCCCCGATCTGCTGCCATATACACCCCACTTCTCATAGGTCTCCTGCCTGCTGTCTCCTCAATGTAGCAAGGATTGACTTTGTGAACCCTAGCACAGGCTTCTCATAATTCTACCCTGTATGGAAAGTTTTAGCCCCTTTTTCATCTGGGAGACACACTGCATCACTTGTTAGACCTTCTGTGATTCCGTTTTCTCTAGTTCTGGGCCAAGCCAACATTATTTGTGGGCTGCCTCAGATGACAAGACTCTAAATCTGTCTGAGCTGATCACTCTCCTGTCTAAATCCTTCCTCTACTCTGTGTGTGTGTGTGTGTGTGTGTGTGTGTGTGTGTGTGTGTGTGTGTAAACAACTGTATATGTTGTTAGCATACAGCAGTAGCCAGAATCCATTTATTGACCCAAATTGAATTGACAGCAAATGACACCACCACAGAGCAGTGTGGTACATGTTCCCTGGAAGATGGAATGGTGTGCTGGGATTTGAAGACACATGCTCTAGCCTCGTGGGGTGGTTTTCAACTGGTAAGAGTCTACAGTGTGGAAAAGCAATGGGCAGAAGAGACTGGGACAGAGGAGTGGCAGATGAATCTGTGCCAGGAGCAAAGTAGGCATTCCTCAGCAATGTAGAGTTTCGGAGTGATGGGCTTGGTCCAGGTCCCTGCATTGATACATATGACTTGTCTTGCATGGTTCCTGGTGTTTCATGGCTATATGCATCCTCTTGCTTCAAAAATGCTCAAGGTGCAGCATTAGTCATGAGGCTGCAGCATCTTGTGGTGTCATGACAGAACCTCTGGTTGCTTCTAGATATCACATCTGATGCCAGCTCTTCCATATGATGGCTCTGTAACTAGGAGCTCTTGAGGCCCTTAAGTATGTTTTCTGGATTCAACCAATTCTGCCACCCTCAAGGATTTATCACCAATAGGAGCAGGTTTGGGACAGTAGAAGCACCAATGCATGGGCACTCCCACTCACTGTTAGAACCATAAGCTTTGAGGGCAGCTGAGGGCTAGTTGCAACTCACCATCTAATTTGAAAGATGATCGTGGTACCAGGACCTGTAGCAGTTCGTCATGACAACAGCAGGAAGTAGAATATGTTCAGCAGAAATAACCCGGTGCTGGGAAAGCAAGCAACTGATTGTCATCAACACAGACAGGTTTAGGCCCTGCCAGGAGGCATGGATACTGTCTCAAATTGCTGCTCTTGCCTGCCTCATTTGGTTCCCCAGTGTCCCAGCAATACAAGAGCCCTGGAGAGGCACCTTATAGTTCATATATCCCAGCTGGTCATTAGCTACAGATATCACCCCAGCTTTTCAGAAGCTTGAAGGTGACAGGTTCCTAGGAAGAACCAGCAGAGGTCGGATCAGTTTGGGTACTCAGACCTAGCTGCCCAGAAGTTTTGCCTGAAGGCTGGCATAGGACAAGTTCAGAGATGTCTCAGTCAAGCCCTGCTAAACACTATTGAAGGTATTTAGTAGGATGAAACGCTGAATTATCCAGCTAGTTTGGGATGCGTTGAGAAACTATAGAGATAATTTAAATCTTTAAGGGGAATTCTGGTCTTTAACTGAGCTGAATCAGTTTATGTTCAAGTTCAGTGAATAGTTCTCAGAGCTTTGCTCAGTGAAAATGTGACTGAAACAACTGTAAAATTGGAAAAAATTAAAAGATGCTTTGTACTCTAGGTTGTTTTAGAAAGGTTGGGCACAGGGCCTCAGCACATTTTCCCCCTGTGAATCTATTTTCCCAGCCCTAGGATTGCAGATACAGAGACCCAGCTGAGGAGGACAGATGCTCAGGGCAGTGCCCTCTGGGCTCCCAGGGCTGCCCAGAACCTCTCTTTGAAGAGCTACTTCCACCACAACCCATGGACAACATACAGACATATGTACAAACAGTGTGGTAAGCTTGCTTTCCTTGGTAACCTAGTGGTTACCACTGTTGTTTCAGAAGGAAGGGATTTCTTGTCCCTCTTTCTGGGGATTTGTTCCATTCTCCATCATGAAGATTGCTAGGTAGGGTGCTGCTGCAGGACTCTCAGGATTGAAAGGAAACACACATTCTATGCACATAGGGTTAACCAGGAACAGGAAACATGCCACATATTACAAGGCCCAAAGAGCTGATGCAATGTCTCTGGGCTTCTGGGTTGGTGCCTTAGACAGAGCCACTGGTAACAAGCTCAAAGAGCCCCTACTGGTACCTACAAGTTCACTGGCTCTCTTGATGTGTCTTCTTTTTTCCCCATAATGTCCCACTATGAACTACTTGGAAGTGAAACACACCCCACCCAACCTAGACACCCAGATGAGACTATGAAGAAATTCTTTCAAAGATCAGCACCCACTTTCTGTGCTCATTTTGTATGCAAACCACTGACCAGCTGGACAGAGGATATCTATGGGGAAGCCCAGAGTTGGCTAACCTGTCATGTCCCCTTGTGTGTGAACCCCAGGACAACTCCTGGAGGAAAGGGAGTTGTGGTTGCACTCGACTGGAAGAGATAGCAGCATCTAGTCTTTCTTATGGCCACAAAAGTTTAGGGGAGACTATCCATTGTTTTCCACTCACTTGTCTGCTGAGCATAAAAGGGGAGTCCCAACCAGTCGACCCATGAGCTGGGATAATGTCATGTGTAGGTTAGACTCTCAAAAATGACTTCTCATCTGCAGATGGTAGGATATTGGGCAGGGTGGAAGGGGGCCCACAAACCCAGCATTTAGGACCCTATGCCATTCATGATGAGTGCAAGGTCCTTGCATTGGGACTGAGCCTGGCACACAGCATCTAGAACAGATTCTGGAGTCTGAGGACAGTACTGGAGGACGTGGCTCTCACTGCTATGAAGTTGATGGTAAAGAACTGAAGGCCCCTTGGGGAGGTGCAGGTTTCTCTCTGTGTTTAGAGTGTTAAAAGTATTCATTTTTATTTTGTCCTTCTAGGAGGCTTCTAGATGGCAGGATTGAGGACACAGGTGACAGCTGTAGCTATCCAGATATGGGATAGGTCTAGTGGCAGACTTAAGGAACCATGTTCTGCTCACAGAGTGGTAGTTGCTCAGTCAGAGGCACACCGAGGTGTGTCAGTGAACACTCGCAGTCAGTGTTTGCTCTATAGGAAGCACACTTGATTGTGAGAGCTCTGGTATGACTAAGGAGCCAGAGCATGGGTCTGTGTGAATGCCAGGATATTGGAGGAGCAAAGCATGTGTGAGAACATGCAAGGACACTCGCTGAGCAGAATTGTCTTGCTGACACCATCCTGCTCACTGTCGCCCTTCTGCTATGGCTCCCAAAGCCACTGTAGGGAGAGCATCCTTGGCTCCAAGTCGCTGACTATTTCCTGACGTCACCACTATGGTTCTGATCCTGAGATAGAGCCAATGAGCTGTTGTGCACTGTGGAACTCTTGTTGCCATATTTTGGGGTATGGGCATTTTGCATCCCTCCTGAGGCCCAGTGTGGACAGCTCATTGGCAAGAAACAGGCATTTTCCTGACCTTTGTGGCCAACTGCCATGGGTACTGTTCCTAGCTGTCTTGGAGTTTGAGAATTGGCCCGAGGAGGCCAGCTCGTGGTATCAGCTGAGAACCGGGACAGACAGGAGGAAATAGATGAAGGTAGCCTGTTGTTTTAGGAAGGAATACCATATGGCCTTCCTTGATCTTTGCTTCCCATCCTAAAACCCATCCAGGGAAGCATCAGCATGTGAACAGCAAGGACCGCCTCTGACCACATTTTACACTACACAGGGCCCTTTGTTTTTAAATGGAGCTCGACAGATTATGGTCCACTTAGCATGTGGTGCCGTAATACTTTATTTCAATATTATATGACATCGTTAGGGACACTTTATGCTGCCGTTGTTCGTGGATCATAATTCTGTCTGCTCAATCAGTTTCACCATGAGTCAACTTCCACCACACATCAAAGGCAGATAAGGGTTTTTGTTGTTGTTTTTTAACTTTGCTTGCTTAAAATGATTTCCCTCTAGATCAAGATGCAGAGCGCAAAATATTAATCAGTTTAAATAAATATCAAGACTACCCAAATAATATGAATAATTGGCACGGAATAGAGCCTACCGCCCAGTGCCCAGCAGCTGGTCACGCTGGCGCATGGCACCCTCTCAACAGTCTTTGAGATAATGACTTTGGCATCTGCCGATGAGTGCTTGCTACTGCCCACAGAATTTACAACTCGCAAGTGGGAAACAGAGGCTCTGACAGAACTTTTTTATGCGAGGTCTTTGAAATTTATTAATGTAATGCAAACACAAGCCTTCCAACCCATTAAATTGTTGATGTTATGCGAATCCACTCTGGAATTGCAGACCCTCATTAACATTATTTGCATGTTAATCTGCATCTTTTTAATTAGTGATATTATTTATGCACATAATTTCCGCCTACTGGTGCCAAGGCTGAAGCGCATTAATTAATCTACTGAGATGCCAAACTGTTTATTTTCCCCCGTACTTTTATTTGTTTACATGGTGTTTTGGATTCAGGGAAAATAAAAAAGAGCCTGAAGAATAAAAGCAGAAAGACAAGATTAACTAAAAGCTCTTTTTGTTTTCATAATTTAAATTGTAATATTAGCCAAATGTTGTGTTTCTTCCCTTAGAGATCAGTTATTCAGTTACATTACCTTGATGTATTATTAAAATTTATAATGGGCTCTGGAGGCTTCTGTTAGTTCTTGCCTTCATTTACAGAATATACTCAATGTTATTTTAATCTTCCTACAACGCTTCCATGCATAGGCAATGATGAGCCATCCCTTGCGAATCGACAGCGTGCTCCACTTTGCACAACTGATAAACATTTAAATAAGCCTTTTCAGAAAAGAATAGCATGGAGAATCATTAACCCATTGATGGAGTCAGCTACTCCTCAGTAATTCATTTTTCCTTAAACTAGGTCAACGGTAAAACGCACCTGACCTGGTGATGCCTGAGCATCATCATCCTTGAAGTCACAGTTGCTAGGCATGAGCCAGACTTGCATGCCCACATGTATGTGCGTGTGTGTGCGCGCGTGTGTGTGCTTATGTGCATACATGCAGCACAAAAATCTTAAATGCATGACAAAATGATGTCCTATATTCTCTATGCCAAATGCTGGTAGTGTGACTCTGAACCCCGCAGTAAATAGCGTAATTCAAGAACAGTATAAATAGCATAATTCCCAGCCATGTCACCTGGCATGTGCCATCCACAACACGTCCCAAGAGAACCCTCCGAGCAGTGTGTGAAGATGCCCGGTGAGTGCACATAGAGAGGGAGAAAGTGATCCTTTCCCAACATCCATTTCCCAGGGATACAGGCACCATTTCTGCCCATTCTAAGAAATACCTGCCAAGAAAGCTGACAGATACCCCTAACTTCACCCTAGCTCAAAATGACCTCATATGGCACAAGTGACTAACCAATCACCACAGTGGTCCCTATTTAATCAGGGGGCTGAAATCTATTGGGCATGGTGCCATGGCGGAATGAAGTTAGATGGAGTTTCTTCTGGCTGACACTGTTTGAATAACACATGATGCCAGCTTGTAGTTCATTTGTGTAATGACTGAATCATGGTCTGCCTCCTGGTTCACAGAAGGGTCAAGAAGCAGGATTAAGTTGCAGCGGGAGTAGGAACACAAGGGCAAGGCCGGAAGTGGGAGGACTAGGGATCCAGGTCAAGAGTGTGCATGCTTTATCAATGATTTTTAAAAAGCATGTTGTGGTTCTGCTATACTATAATATAATATTTTGTTTACTATATAGCTATTACCCTGGAATTTGGTTTTTATTTTCATTAATTACCTTTTATTTTGTGGGATGCCTTTGATTTTTACCAAGCAATGCATGATGGGTATATCTCAAGGACTGCTTGCCTCCTCTGCTTCCAGACTGGTGAAGATGTGGGAGTCAGTGGGAGCATGTGTCACCAGGAAGCACTGGATGAGCTTTGGACAAGTGAACTGCACTCACTGATGTATATCTCTTTGTTAACCTTGCAGGTGATTACATAAGAATAGTGTCCAGAATCAAACAAACTAATGGAGGAAGGGAGATATTTCCTTATAATTCTATGAATAACTTTAAATGGATTACATTGTGTGCATGTGTGTGTGAGTGTGTATGAGGATGTGTACTATAAGAGTCTATATGAGTGTGTGTATGAGAGAGAGAGAGTGAGAGAGAGAAGAAGAAGAAGAAGAAGAAGAAGAAGAAGAAGAAGAAGAAGAAGAAAAGAGAGAGAGAGAGAGAGAGAGAGAGAGAGAGAGAGAGAGAGAGAGAGAGAGAGAGATATGCATTCAATGGTGTGAGATTACACAGGACAAACTAAACTGAGGGAATGGTTCTCTCTATCTCTTCCCATCCCTTCCATGTGGGTCTTGGGGCTCAACTCAGGTTATCAGGCATGATGGCATGTGCCTTGATTCTCTGAGCCACTTCATTGACTATAAATAGTTTCCAAAGTTCCCCGATTATGACTTTATTTTTTCAGTTCAGAGTATGTGCAGGAAAAAATAATAGATACAATAATGATGTGTTCCACCCCAAACCAAGAGGTAATGGACTTCTCTCTGTATGTTAACTTGTATGTGTGGTGTCTGTGTAAATTTGTACCTGTGGGAGTTCATATGTGTGTTATATATACTCAGGTGTGTGCAAATGCCACATCCATGTGCATGTGGAAGTCAGAGAAGACTGACAGATGTCCTGCTGTATCACTCCCTGTCTTATTTCCTTGAGACAGAGTCTCTCAAAGAATTTGGAGCTAGGCTGGTGACCAGCAAGTCCACCCAAGAGAACTTTCTACTCCCTCTTTCCCTCGGTATTGGGGTTAAAAGTATGTATATGACCACATAACCACATATAGACTTCTTGTATGGTTCTTGAGATTTGAACTGAGTTCTTCATGCTTTTCCAGCAAGTGTCCTTATCCATTGAGCTACCCACTAGCCTGAAGTGATAGCCTTCTAAGCTGAGCCTGGCAGCATGGAGCAAGGGTGAGCCTCCAAGAACTTGATGCTGCAGCCTTGGCGAGGTCCCTACAATTTAACTTTGAATTCTGGGGTTGGTTGGCTGATGTGATATTTCTAGGAACAAGATGATAATAGAGTTGGTTCCTTCCCTTAGGGTCAGACAGTTTGGAATTCAGACAGGTTTTGTCTTTCTTCTGTCAGAATTAGAACCGTTTGGGGATTCACCTGCAGCTCTGGAATAGGAGGTCTTGTGGGCCAGTGGTGAATCCTATTTGCTCTGTCCTTGCAGTTGTCACTCCCACAAATGTCTTTCTCTGCCTACTGTTGACTCTTTACAAACAGCTGTATGTTTTACAGATATCCACAGAGTTCCACAGCATTACAACATGTTTATACAATGTATTCTATGTATTCAGTCATATGAAGCACACTATGGTATATTTATCAGTTGCATGATCTACACTAAGGCATGCTTATCAGTCATATGAAGCACATGGTAGCATGTGCTTTGGACACTCATCTTATAGTAACACACTTGCAATCTGGCAGATCACTTACCCTATTGTACCTCTCTTCACCATGTAGAGCTTGATTACTCCTCTCCACTCTCACTGAGGATCTCCTGTGATTCACACAACAGCATGGTATGGCTGGATAAGCAGTATCACTGGTGTGAGAACTTCATGGTTATCTCAGAAACAGGCCTTTGGCTCTGCTCCTTCCACTTTCTGTCTTGTCAATGATCCCAAGATGACTGTGGTGAATCGACAAGAGCTCCCAGTGCTGACACAGCAGACAGGCTTAGGAAGTCACAGCAGACGGGGCATTGTATTTTCTCATGAGGCCACAGTCCACATTCAGTGTGTGTGTGTGTGTGTGTGTGTGTGTGCGCGCATGCCTGTGCTTGTGGGTGTGTGCACGTATGTGTCACTAGAGAAAGAACCTGTTTAGTACTTTCACTACTCTACCAAGCAGGTGTTCCTGTGACTTTGAATTACAAAAGGAGTTTCTATTTTGTAATAAATTATTTTTCACATGGTTCCAAGACTCTTTATTTGATCATTTAGTCATTAATGGATACTTTTAGTTATTTATGTTCCAGACATTTGGGAGAGGTCCTGAGTAGCAAGAACACGGTGATGGGGGATGCATTTAAGTCATGTTGTACAGTCTTCTTGGTAACTGACATTTAACATTCAGACACCATTGGATAGAGCTGAGAGTAAGTAGCATGCTCTCATGACCTTAGTCAAAGTGACCCCTATGCCCCACATTATATGGAAAGAAGACCCCTCATTCTGTGGTCTTTACTGGTATGACTGGGATTCTGTGAACACTTATGAAACCCTGCTAGAGAGCTGACCTTCACTGAGCATTCCTCACCCGTGCTCCTGCTAAAGGGCTTTTCTGTGATGAATTGTGCTCCACACCCCTACCCATGGGTGTGTGCAGTACCCCTTGGTGTTTAGTTTACAGCCTCTTTAATTATACCTGGTCGCTAAAGCACTCACAAGATGGTCTTAAGTACAGCTGACCCTTTTTTATTTAATTTCATTCGCTGTTAGTGTTTGGAGGCTCTCCAGTGAAGCACTTCAGAAAATTCAATAGGATTCCTGTTCCAATTAATATAGGCCCAATACTGGGAGAGAACAAGCTCTAAGCTTAGCTGAGTGTACACACTCCAGCAATGGAAGCCACAGCTGTGGGAGTGCATGGATACCATAAGACATGGTATTCTGAATGATCGGTGAACTGTGTCACTGCGGAGTCCTCCTTGTCTGAACCCAGGCAAGATTTCTCAAGCCCTGTCCTGCACACCTAGTTACCTTATGAGGCCCTGGGCATCTTTGTGCAGTTGTGATAATGATTGACTTTCCTCTGTTTCCATTACACAGATTGAATGGATGCTGAATTCCTTTTAGGCTTTGTCTTCTACTCTGCCAGGCTCCGATGCAGGGCTGGCTCTCAGAGATCATGGTGCTTTATACTCTGGGTGCTACTAATACTTTATCTCATGGCTTGGGGTACAGCAAAAGTTGACAAATATTGTCTTTAAAAATGGTGGGCTGTATAGTTTGAGGGACTTCTGATTTAGGGTAATAACGGCTTGCTAAGTAAAGTGAATTATAGTGATAATGAGCCGGTTGAGGGTAGTGGTCGTGCACACTTGCTCTCTCAGTATTCTGGAGGCTGAGGCAAGAGGATCACCACCACTTCCCAGAAAGCCTGGGCTACATAGTGAACTCCAAGTCAACTAGGGCTAGAGATAGACTCTGTCTAAACACAAAACAAAACAAAGAAAATTAGCTATAATATGTTACAATGTTAACCACAATTTCAAGCATTTATCACTAGCTACAGTCTTCATACTCCACCCTGAAAGTCTACCCAACATGCATGCCTCTACATCTTCCCCATGACAGTCACATATCCCACAGAAGCTCAGGACAGAACAACAGATTCTAAGTCATCACTGGCCTCCAAGATCCTGCTAACATTGTTGTTTCATTAACAAAGCGTTTTTGGCTGTCATAACCGATCAGCATGGTAGTTCTTTCTCAACGCTGCTTATTATAAATCACATGGCAACAGCACATTATTTTGCAAGGAATGAAAAGCAAAGCCATTCCCTGTCAGCTGGAATTAACTGCCAGGAAAGGATGGTCTTTCAGAAAGGAAGAGAGTCAATTAGCATATGGAAATCTGTTCTCTGATATCAGCCTATACTTGTTGACACAGTAAAGTGAACAATGTGTGTCCAGGCAGAGAGGAAAGTTACTTGAAATGCTTCCTTGCTGTAGCTGCTGGTTAACAAACAAGTGCTGTTTGAACCACATCACTGTTTTTGTTTCTAACCGTAGGTGGGATTGGTGCCACATGCAAAGGACATCCCTGAGCAGTACCCAAAAGAACTTGAACTTGCTGAAGTCAGAACCATTGCAGCATCCAGTGGCTCCTGACTCAAGCCTTCACATACTTCTCATCCTCCAGGTGTGGTGGATGGGGCTGCTGGCAGGTATCACTTGCTCTGGTTCCATTCTGAATTAACTTTTGGGTTTGTCTACCTCTGTGAGTATAGGTCAAGATTCTGTTAGAAGTAAACCTCCTTCTCCCTGCCTGGCTGGAGGCTGTGGAACCAGCCCTCTGTTACCGGGAGAAGAGGGGAAGACCTCCCCTGTGAGTGAGCAGGCAGAACTGTGCTCTCTGGGATTTTGTTTTCTCACATACTGGAAATCTCAGTGTGGCCACATGCTTCGCTAACCATCTGCCTACTACAGCTGACATGGAAGCGGCATATTTTGCGTTGGTATCACATTTGCTTGACAGAAAAACACTAAGTAATACACTAAAATCTTTCTGGAAAACTAGCTTCACCCACGTGTGGGTTGAATAAGAACACCCAAGCTGGGTTGACAGTGGTGATGAGCTCTGAACCCTTTTCTCTAACGGGCGCTGGTCTTCTTTACAGACACTGGCACAGTCAGCACCACTCTCCTATCAGGGCAGCAGTGTTTTCAGGCTTTGGATACGTAAAGGGGTGGGAGTTCTGGGAACTCTTTCGTCAGAAGGAATCCATTGTAGGTGCTTGAGGTGATTATGGAGGCAATTAGTTCAAGGGTCAAGACAGGAGTATTTAGCCCAGTGCCTACCGACAATATGTAATAAGAGAATTCATTTTCAAAATGTTTACAGAGAGTCAAGATGAGGCCACAGTATGCCATCTCCAGGATTAGATTAAGGAACTGTCACTCTCCCATGCCCCATCATGTTGCCCTATTAAAGGATTCATTTATTACTATTTAGTTCACACTGGCATCCTTTTTCAGAAGTGGGTGAAAGAACAGTACCTCTGCCTCTTGAACACACACATAGCACTCATCAGTGGGAATCAGGACTAGCCCTGCTCTCACGCCTGGCTTCCAACAGGATGGGTAGAAGAGCAGAGAGCTCCAAGCCAGTGTCATGCCACTCTTATGTCAGAGGTAGTCCTTTCTCAAAAAAGAATCCATCCAACATATCAGTTGTTTGAGGTGTTCATGGTTGCAATCAGTCCAAAGGCCAAGACAGAGGTGATTAACATAGTGTTTCACACACTGGGCACCCAGCATGATTTAGGTACAAAGCTTCTGGACACACCTCAAGGAGTGAGTAGAGAGGGCATAATGAGGCACACAAGACAGAAAACCTGTTCTGCCAATGGTAGGTCTCTCACCCAATCCCAAGGAAGTAGAAGAGGCATCTCACATCAAAACTGCCATTGGCATTACACGTCAGCGGTACTCTCACAGCTTTCTGTCCTAAAATGTTCATTTATCTCAGAGTTCACTTCCTACCATTGAGTCTACACCTTCATCTTCATCACACATCCATGCCTGGGGTGGTCTAACTTCCCTGATTCTATATCACTCTATTCCAATAGTGACTCAATCACTGCGTGATTCTGGAGACAGCTCACAGCTTAGCACTGCTCCTGTGCCTCCCTCTCTGGAAAGCTTGCTAGGTACAGGTTGCATGGTCTTTATGCTCAGGTCTTAGAATTGAGATACCATGAATGTCCTCATTTTCTTTCTGTTGATTTAAGAAAGGCAATGGCCAGAAGCAACATGGAGAGGAAAAGGTTTATTTGGCTTACATGTCCTGATCATAGTCCATCATGAAGGGAAAGCAGGGCAGGAACTCAAAACAGGAACTGAAGAAGAGACTGTGGAGAAACAGTGCTTCCTGGCTTGCTTCTTGTGGCTTGCTCAGATTCCTTTCTTATATACACCCCAGGACCACACACCAGGGTTGGTGCTGTCCACAGTGGGCTGGACTCTTCCACATCCTTAACCAAGGTAATAGCCCACAGACATGCTCACAGAAGAATCTGGTGAAGATAGCCTTTAATAGCGAGTCCCTCTTCCAAGATGACTGTACTTTGTGTCAACTTGATGAAAACTAACCATCACAATCGCCTTAGAGGAACTCGCAGAGACATAACAGTGGTGCGTATAGAGAGGTCAATGCATGTCTTCCTAACCTTCAACTTCCTGACCTTTGACAGGCACGTTGCTGAAACATCATTTTCATACCTACAGTTCTTCACTATACTTCCATCCTAAAATCTTTTGCCTTGAGCAGTATATCCAAAATGTGGAGATTCTGAGGAGTTAGAAATTCCATTTTCTCACCATAGTGATGGGTCATGCACAACCCTAGCTATAAGACCAAACAAGAGGTACTTCATATTTGTATCCTGAAGCTCCCAAAAGAACTGAGCCAACCTTGTCAGAACTTTACTTCCCTGACTGTCTCTTCTCTGCCTGACCCTGGGAAGGAAATGAAAACATGGAAACCTTCCCTCCTTTTGTGGTAGATGTGAGCCAGCATTATGTGGAAAAAGTCACATTTTATACAAAACCAAGAGGGTGCATTCCATGACTTCTCCCAACCATGACCACGGAGAACAGAGAGAAGAGGACATCCCTGTGTGTGAGCTTTGTCCTGGTCTTGTTTACTCCAGGGTGGACATGACTATCTTTTCTTGAAGTACAGTAGTATGATGACACATCCTAAAGCCTTACAAGATTGTAGCTGATGTCTTTTCCAGGTTGAAGGAAGAGGGAAAATCACTAGCTTCAGGAGAACTGGGGGACCATGAGACACTCACGAGGCTAGCATAAGATCCTGAGGCGTCTCTCTCCACTGATATTCTAGTCAACTCTATATAAGCAGGTAATTGTTGACAGGTATGAGCTTTCTGATGGTACAAATGTGAGTTGTATGTAAATCTTTCTGTTAGTCTCCTCTCTACCTGTAATGAACAGACATTTCTTTACATCTCTCCAAGAAGTCATACAATTGATATCTGAACCAGAGATAAGCAAGAGTGGAGTGTGAACAAAGGAAATCTCACCATGTTCCCTTCCTTAGTGTACCCCTTCTGTGTATTACCTGTCATATAAGTATTTGGGTGTTTCTGGTTGGCTATAGGGAGAGAGAACATGGTGTAATGCACTAACAGTAGAGGCTAGTTTGTAAGAAAGCTGGGGTGGCAATCATATGGCCAGAGTTATGAGTGACAAGCAATTGAGGTTGAGATGACTGCCTACAGGAAATGTGCCTAAAACCATGTGGAAAAGAAAAAGAAAGGAAGGAAAGAAAGAAAGGAAGAAATAAGGAAGGAAGGAAGGGTGGAAGGAAGGAAGGGAGGAAGGAACCAGATGGAGGGACTTTCCTGGATCATTAGGAAACAAATGTGTTATGATCTGTGTTGAGTTGAAGTTTGAATAAAAATACTTGGTGAAAAGTAAAATGCTATACTTGTGAGTTTCTAGGAGGCCCTGAAACCCAAACAGCTAGCTGAAGGGGTAAACTAAAGGGAGGTGTGATTTCCCCTTGCAACCAATGTTGAGGAGGAAGGACAACTCATAAAGCATGACTCAATCTACAGGGCCCCTAATGAAGTGGCTCTGATAGCCACTCTTGGTTGTCAACTTGACAACATCTGGAATCAGCTACAATCCAAGCAGATGAGCTAGTAACTCACTGGAAGGATTTTCTTACTCGATCATTTGATGGGCAAAGGCCCATGCTAAATCTGGGCTATTCCTTCTGGTGGCAGCCCATGTAAAAGGTCACGAGAGGAGGAAGCTTTTTCTTTTTGCCTTCATGCCCTCACTATTGATGACTTTAGGATTCAAACATAGACTGAAGATCAGCAGCCCCTTAGGACTTCCCTGGGATTACAATGTAGATTAGGACTGCTGAGGTATCCAATTCTGGAAACTGAACAATTACTGTATTCTCAGCCTTTGCATTGGGAGATAAGCAATTGTTATGTAATCATTGGCACTATCTGGAACACAGTTCATAAAGCCATTTCTAATAAACCCATATGTATATATATATATATATATATATATATATATATATATATATATATATATATTCATATTCATTCTATCAATTCTGTTCCTTTAGAGAACTCTGACTAATACAGTGACCAGGTCAGAGCTGTTCCTTATGACTAGAATTCTAGTGTTGAACTGTGGATTTATTGACCATTTATTAGTGTGCAAACCACTTGGGCTTTCTTTAGTGGACATTAGAGTCAGGTGTACCTTGATTCATAGAACCACCAAAAGCACCAGGGTTAAGGTAACAGTATAGATATGGAGACAGACTAGCACAGGTGAAAAAGTTTAAGCTTCTTCTGGGTTGGAATCCCCCACCCCCTTTCTCAGAGGTACTGTGCACATCTCTGCCAGTGCAGAGAAGGTATACTCAGTGAGTGTGCACTGCTGAAGCATACCAAACCAGAAAGGCTGTCATGTGCAGTTGTATGAAATGGAAGCTTGCGAATTTGAGTGATTTCTAACCCAGCTCAAATCCCTGTCAATAGCAAGGTGTGGTCTGTAAAGCAGCCAGACAGCCCATTATGACTAACTGTGGATTAGACAGAATTAAATAAAATAGCATATCCAATCAATGGCATCTAACAATGCTCTTTTGATAGAGCAGTTGATGTGAGGATGAGATCCTTTCATGCTGTATAAGACATGGGTTACTCTCTTTGTCATATTTGCTTAGATTCTAGAGTTTGTGGTGTCTTCAGTTCCCAACCAAGTCACATTCATTTGTGTACTCAACTTTATAAATAACCATGGCCCTTCAGAGTATTTCCCCAAAGTTGTCTTCATACTTCCGGTATTTTTCATAGGATGGTGGCCCAGGAACTTTATACTGTTATTTTGTCAACTCTCTGAAAAAAAAAAAATCATTATATAGAGTATGTCCTAGTTTCAGTCCTGTTGATGTAATATAGTACTTCAGCAAAAGCGATGTTGAGGTGAAAAGGTTTATTTCAGTCCATAATTCCAGGTTATGGACTATCACTGTGGAGGAGCCAGCTGGTCACATTGCATTAATGTGAAGACATTGAGAAGAATAAATGCCAGTGCATACCTCCTCTTCTCATTCTTGCCAGACCATAGTCCTGTCTATGAAGTGCCTCTACCCACATTCAAGGTGGGTCTTCCTACGTTAATTATCACAATAAAGGAAATATCCTTACAGGGATGCCAACAAGCCAAATTAACTGACATCCTTCCTCATAGAGACTTTCTTCTGAGGTGATTCTTGATTGTATCACCTTGATCAAATTAACCATCACAGATGATATAAAATTAACCTCTTAGGGCTGTTGTCTGAGTCCCCCTTCCTGCCCAGCATCTGCCTTGGGGGCAGTGGGAGAGGTGTGGAATCAACTGCACAGATTCTGGGAGCAGATGAGAAGCAGAGGTAAACACCCTTTATACACTCCACCCATGTCCCATTGATCCCAAGCAAGTGTGTCCTCTAAGTGAAGTAGCAGTTTCTGATTGGCTGTCATTGTCTGCATCACCAATCTCTAGGCTTTCAGGCAGGATTCAGTTTGGTCCTCATGCAGAAGTTACCTCCACAGCAGTTCCTCTTACAGAGGGCTTCATAATTTTATATTCATGTGCAAGGAGATAGGGAATTTTTTTGCAGGGTACAAGAACTAAGTATAGCTATGGAAGATAAAGATTGTCCTAAGCAAATAATAAGATGCAAATAATTCCTACAAAGTTATTGAGAAAACCAAAAGCAAGTTGGGGGAGGGGTATTTGGCTTTCACTTCCACATCATTGTTTATCATTGAAGAAAGTTAGAACAAGAACCTTGGGGCATGAGCTTATACAGAGGCTCTGAAGGGGTGCTGCTTATTAGCTCAGGCTCCATGGCTTGCTCAGGTTGCTTTCTTATAGGACTACCAGCCCAGGGATGGCACTTCCTACTCACATCAATCACTATAGGCTTACCTTATAGAGGCATTTTTCTCAATTGAAGTTCCTTCTTCTCAAATGATCACAACGGTGTCAGGGTAACATAAAACTAGCCAGCAGAACCCCACAACAGCCAGACCTATAACTGTAAAGTCAGCAGCTGAAGAACTTACACTCAGAAGGCACTCTGCCTAAGTGAAAAAATACATTCCCAGAATGCACAAGTTATCGATTCAAGTGTCCAGTGCTAAAGGTTCATTTTCTTTCTAGAAATAGATCTTTGTTCAGGGTAGTTACTGAGATTTCTATAAGGTATAGGCAATTGCAATTAATGTTAGTTGCCCACCTGAACTGGGTAGAAAATGCTTATTATTAAAAATACCATGTATTTGGTATTGTTACAGAAACAGGTTGATCAATGAAATTGTACTAAAGATCAAGAAATAAACCCACACACCTACAGATGCTTTATTTTTTTGACAAAGAAGTCAAAACCGTACAATGGAAAAATGATGCTGGTCTAACTGGATGTCTACATGTAGAAGAATGCAAATAGATCCATATTTATCACCCTGTACAAAACTCAAGTCTAAGAGGATCAAGAATCTCAACATAAAACAGGATATACTAAATCTAATAGGAGAGTAGAAAATAGCCTTGAACACATTGGCACAATAGACAATTTCCTGAACAAAATACCAATGGATCAGGCTCTAAGATCAACAATTGATAGCTGGGACCTCATGAAACTTAAAATCTTCTGGAAGGCAAAGGACCCTGTCAATAGGACAAAATGGCAGCCTACAGTTTGGGAAAGGATCTTCACCAACCCTACATCTAACAGAAGACTAATATCCAAAATTTATAAGGAACTCAAGAAGTTAGATGCTAACAACCCAAATAACTCAATTAAAAATGTAGAACAGAGCTAAACAGAGAATTCTCAACAAAGGTATCTCTAATGGACAAGAAAACTTAGAGAAATGTTCAACATTGTTAGCCATCAGGGAAACGCAAATCAAAAGAACCTTGAGATTCCACCTTAAACCAATCAGAGTGCCTAAGATAAAAAAACTCAAGGGACAGCACATGCTGGCCAGAATGTGGAGAAAGGTGAACACTGCTCCATTGTTGATGGGAGTGCAAATTTATGCAACTACTTTGGAAACCAATCTGGCAGTTTCTCAGAAAATTGTAAATAGTTCTACCTGAAGACCCAGCTATTCATTCCTGGGCATTTACCCAAAAGATGCTCCACCATCCCACAAAGACACTTGATTAACTATGTTCATAGCAGCTTTATTCATAATAGCCAGAAACTGGAAGCAACCAAGATGTCCCTCAACCGAAGAATGGATACAGAAAATGTGGTTCATTTACATTATGGAATACTACTACTCAGTTATCAAAAACAAGAATGTCATGAATTTTGCAGGCAAATGGATGGAACTAGAAAATATCATCCCGAGTGAGGTAACCCAGACCCCAGAAGAAATGCATGATGTGTACTCACTGATAAGTGGAGATTAGCCAAAGTACAGGATACCCATGTTACACTCTGAGATCCAAAGAAGCTAATCAAGAAGGAAGGCCCAAGGAAGGATGCTTTCATCTTATTTAGCAGGGGGAATAAAATAGTCAAAGGAGGCAGACAGAGGGAGGGAACTGGATGGGAGAGGAAATGGGAGGGTTCAGGATCAAATGTGGGCAGATACAGGACAAAGGGCCAGAAGAGCCCCAAGAATGAATAGAAATCAGAGGTTGGAGAGGGCATTGGCGGATGGGAAGCATCTCTAGGATGTGCCAGAGAGGACCCAAAACTTGTCCTGTCTATAAGAAATTTAGGGATATAAAGGTGGAACAGAGACTGAGGGAATGGTCAACCAATAACTGGCCCAACTTGAGACTCATTCCATGAGCAAGTACCAATACCCGATACTATTAATGATACTCTGCTATGCTTGCAGATAGGAGTTTAGCATAACTGTCCTCTGAGATTCCACCCAGCAGCTGACTGAAACAGATGTAGAGGCCTACAGTCAAACATTAGACAGAGCTTGGGGAGTCTTTATGGAAGAGTTGGGGGAAGGATTGTGGGACCCTGTGGCAGGATTTTCTCTGTCCAATCTATTTAAATATTAGTGCAGCAGGAGGCCTGTGATTGGACATGGAAAAGAGAGGCGGAGCTAAGAGTTGCAGAGACAGAGAGTGACTCAAGAGAGAAGGAGAAGGAAGCAAGATGGAGGTGGACAGACAGGGTGATTCAGAACCAGCGTAGTTTTAAATAGCCACAGGTAGATAAGATATAATTTAGGGATAAAATAATTGTGATAACTTGTCAAATAATTGTGGCAGCTTGTACCATTATCAGTTGGCCCTGAAATTATTGTGTGGGCATCTTGTGAACTGAAAATTTATTGATATATAAATCTGACTGATTAATGATGTTTCTAGAGTTTTGTTTTGACCGAGTTGCTGGGTGTTGTGGAGGCTGACCGTGGGGTGAGTGCTCATTGTGTGGGGCTGGCATGGCAGCGACCTGCCAAGGGAACTTGGTGAGCCGGGTACAACCATGTGGCCTGCTGGTACCCGGCGTAGTGCTGGATAAAAATAGTCTTTTAAAATATTTCCTGCAACAGGACCCAGAGGGGATAGGAACTCCACAAGAACAATAACAGAGTCAACTAACCTGGACCCTTGGGTGTCACAGAGACTGAACCACCAACCAAAGAGCATACATGGGTTAGACCTAGCCTTCCCTGACCCACACTTACGTAGCAGATGTGCGGCTTGGTCTTCATGCTGGTTGCCCAACAACTGGAGCAGGGCCACTACTTAAATCTTTTGACTGCTTGTGGATCTGGTTCCTCTAACTGGGATGCCTTATCTGGCCTCAGTGGGAGATGTATCTAGCAATGTAGGGACTTTTTGTGCCAGGGTATGGAGAAACCCAGGGGGAGCCTCCACCCTCTCAGAGGAGAAGAGGATGGGTGTGGGGGAGGGACTGTGTGAGGGGGGACAAGAAGAAGGGAGTGCAATGATAGGGATGTAAAATCAAACAAACAAACAAACAAATGGAAAATGACCGTGTATTCAGGTGGCACAACATGCAGAAACCTAGCTGTGCCTCGGTTGGAAACTTCTTACCTATTGGCTAACATTGAAGATACTATGGATGCTACTGGGGTGAATTGTTGCCAGTGATCCTGCTCACCTAAGGACTGCACATGCAGCACTATCAGAATGGCATGTGATGTGGACTTGCTGGTAAAATAGTGGCTCAAATGTTATGGGTACATCAACTTAAATCCAATTGAGTTGAAAGCCTGTTCCATAGGAAGGAACCCGTGTTTAGTACTATAAGCCAGGACAGGAATCCTGTAGCTGAGGAGGTTATAAGCTTCAATGGGAAGGCTACTGGGTTTGTTTTATTGGATGCATATCATATTCTCATCAAATTGCACTCTATTCATTTGTATCTATATCCAAAAATTATTTCTTCTATAGTGGGTGGCAGTTTCTTCAGAAACTCAGGATCTGTCAAATGCTAGAAATAACTGTGTATTATTACTTGTCTTAGTTTGTTTCTATTGTTATGATAAAATAGCATGACCAAAACCAATTTAGGGAAGAAAGGGCTTATGGGATTACATGTTCTGATTACAGTATATTTTTGGTGAAAATCTAGGCAGGAACCTGGAGGCAGGTACTGAATTAGTCTATAGAGGAATAGTGCTTACTGGATTTCTCCCAATGGCATATTCGGCTTGCATTCTGATATACTCTAGTGCAACCTGTCCAGGGATCGTACCACCCACAATGGGCTAGGCCTTTACATGTCAACCATCAGGAAAATGCTCTGGCAGCTTAATTATAAATCAGTCTGATGGGAATACTTTCTTGATTGAGCCTCTGTCTTCCCAGATGACTTCAGTTGTGTCATGCAGGCAAAATAAGAGACAGCAGAGCTCCAAGAAGACTACAGACTGGCTCAGTTAAAGCACTCAAACACTCACCAACAGGTAAGCCAGGTCAGCCTCACCCATGTGCATGCCTGTATTACATGGAGTTATTGCTGATGCAGAAAAGGCTCTCCATGATAGCAGCTTTTGCATCTTCCTGACACAGAGGCATAAGTGTGTCATTTTACTATACTCTTTGGCTTCTATAGTTTCTATGTTGTTGCAATCTAGCTCATGGTTTTTCTCTGCCTTTCTTCTTCATCCCCCAGTTACCAGACAGCTTTTTTATTCTGTATCTCTTTCTCAGTGAAGGCTATTCCTCATCCCTCATTTCTTCACTGCAGCCCATAGGCTTTCATAAATGTATTTTCTCCTTTTCTTCCTAATTGTTATAAAAAAAGTCTTAATTTTAGTGTTTTAATCTGCTTTTAGAGTGCATTAAAATTCATGGGGAGATTGTCAACATATAATTAACATTACCTGGCTTTAATCTTCATCAGGTGGTCTGGAAATTACATTCCTGCCTACTGAGAGATGTTTTTCTGATTGTGTTTCCTTTGTTTGGCTTAAGGGATTTCTCAAACACCCTCCTTCCCAAAGTTTACAGAAACCTCTGCAGGCACAGAGCACAGATTCTTATGATTTCATTACTCATGAATAATATCGATAGAGATAAGGGATCCTCACTTCCATAGACTTTTGGGTTTACTCTTAAAAGAGTCCAGATCCCAAGGCTTGAGAGATGGATAAACACTTAAGAGCCCTTGGAGTTTTGGCCAAGGACATGGATTCAGTTTTCAGGACCCAAGTGGAGGCTTACAGATGTCTGAAACTCCAGTTTTAGGTGATATGATGCCCTCTTCTGGTTTCCACTGTACTGCACACATGTTGTGCACATACACACAGGGAGAACACTCATGTGCATAAAATAGATGAATAAATCTTGAAAAAAGTCCAGATTCCAACAGGACTGTGGGGTGAACTAACATAGGATTTATTCTTTTGCATTGTTTACTGGAAAAATATTTTCTGTAAATATTCTTCCAATTTCTTACTGAAAAACAGTTAATTTTGGATCTTCCCATTCATTTATATATTTGTGCTAATTAAACAATATCTTAATTATAGTTGATTTATACTGATTTATATTTATATTCATACCTATATTCAAGAACCTAGGTACCCTTAGACTTTCAGTTCTTTTGTTATTCAAAATTACTTGACTTATTTTTAATCCTTTGTGTGTGTGTGTGTGTGTGTGTGTGTGTGTGTGTGTGTGTGTGTGTGTGTGTGTGTGTGTATAATGTTGAAAGTTTGGCTAAATTTCTGGGCAGATTGTATTAGTTTTGTTTTTGTTGCTGTGATGAGATACCATGAGTAGAAATAATATATTTTGTTTTATGCTTCCAGATAGGGAGACCATAATGGTGAAGAAGGCCGGGTATCTCAGTCTCACACAGGAAGCCGAGAAAACAAACTGGCAAAGGGTGAGACTATAAACCCTCAGAGTCAATGCCAAGTGCTGTGCAAGGCTGAACCTTGTAAAGGTTCCACAACCTCCCCAGACCGATAACACACAGACACATGGACAGCACCACCATGAAAGGATGAAGTGTGTAATTACATGAACCTAAGTGGGTATATCTCATTCTAACCACTATAGGATAGTGATAAATTTGGAAGAGCTGACATTTTAATAGTATAATGTAACTATTCTAAGTCAACACACCACAGAAATTATTAATTATCCATGTTTATTGCTACACTCTTCACAACACCCAACAAACAGAAAGAGCTGCAATACTCATCAACAGATGAAAAGATAAAGAAAACATGGTTCATATATGCAATGGAATTATGTTTTGCTATAAAGAATAACAAAAATCATATCTTTATAGAAAGAACAGAAGTGAGAACATCATCGTGTTATATGAAATAAATTATAATAAATAATGAATAATAAAATTTTATCATCTTCATAGAAAGGACAGAAATGAAGAGATCATGGTGTTATATGAAATAAATTACACTAATAAAGACAAAGACTGTGTTTTCCCTCATACTTGGAATCTAGAATAACAGATATAAATTTTTATGTATATACTATGGTAGTTTGGTTGAGAAATGTCCTCCATAGTTTCAGACATTTGAATAGTTGGTGGTGCTATCTCAAGGATGTTTAGGAAATACAGCCTTGCTGAAGGAAATATTTCACTGTTGTGGACTTTGGGAATATATAGTCTCACCTTATTTCTAGTTTGATCTCTGTTTCGTGCTTTGCACGTGAAGATGAGAGCTCTCACACTGTGCCTTCCCCATGCTGCATGCCCTCTCACAAAGATGGGTTCTTATCATCCTGGAGCTATGAGCCCAAAACAAAATTTCAGCTTGCTTCTATGCCCTTATGGACTCCCCTGTGGAACCATAAGCCAAAATAAATACTTTCTGCTCATGGTTCTTCACCATGGCAACAGAAACAAACTTAGCATTGATCTTCAGCAGAAATTCAACCAAACTCTCAGCAGAATCTTTATTCTGTGGAAATGGAGAATTATGTATAGATGCAGAAGATCTAAAATCTAGGAAAAGTAATTTTGAACAAGTTTGCTTTCATAAGTTGCTTTGATCATGATGTTTGTCAGTGGAACAGAAAAGTAAGGAATGCATACATATATAAACAATTATGCATGTGTATATGGGATATGAAGGTAGTGGAAGTCAACCCAGAGTGGACTATGAGAGGAGACGAAGAAGTCTAAGGGTGAGGGAACTATGGAGTGTGTGGCTGAAAGCAGAGGAGGGGCTACTTAGTGGGAAGGAGGAAGAAGATCAGAAAACATGGGGAGAACAGATTGGGTGGGCAGGTGAGTGATCAAGGACAAAGCATAATGGTGACTTCTTTTCATCTGACTCCTGGAAGACTCTTCCTAAAGCCATCTGTCCAGCTCCAGTCTAGAGCCAATGGCTGCTGTGGGTCCTCATTCCCAGATCCAGGAAGAGCTGTGGATATACAGGCTATCTACTGAGTCTTAGGACACATGGCTACTTCCAAGCGCTTCCGGAATGGAAACACATTGAAAGCCTCTAGATGATCCTCTGCTGTCAAAGTGTATTGATTTTATTAATCACATTGATTAGCATATGGATAGCTCAAGTTCCAAACAATACTTTACTTCTGGAATGAATCTTTAGTCAAGAGATTGCTTTCTTGAAAGTGTTGACTCATTTGCATCTGGTAGCACAGACTTGCAGAACCAGTTCCTTGGCAGAAAGGTATAAAATTTGAGACCAGTCTGGGTACCTTGATGAGATCTTATATTTAAATTTTTAAAAAGAAGTGGTTGGAGGGTTGCAGATATAACTTACTGGTAGTGTGTTTGACTAGTAACTACAAGGTTTAGGCTTAATTTCCATTAACAGAACAAAAAGAAAAAAAAATGTTACTGACTTGAATTTCTTTCTCCTAATATTTTACCTAATGTGCTGGCTAATTTTTATATCAACTTTACACTGGCTAGAGTTATTTGAGAGGAGAGAATCACAATTGAGAAAATACCTCCTCCATAAGTTCTAATTTTAGAGATTTGTTTTAATGATTGATGTGGGAGAGCCCAGCCCATTGTGGGTGGTGCCATCCCTGGGCTATTGGTGTTGGGTTCTATAAGAAAGCAAGCTGAGTGAGCCATGATGAGCATGCCAGTAAGCAGCATCTCTCCATGGCCTCTGCAGCATCCCTCCATGGCCTCTGCATCAGTTCCTACCTCCAAATTCTGGTCCTGCTTGAGTTCCTCCAATGATGAACTATGATCTAGAAGTGTAATCCAACTTGCTTTTGGCCATAATGTTCCATTGCAACAATCGAAACCCTAACTAGGACCCTTAGTTACAGTTTGGAGATGGTGGCTGCTTCATGTTGAATGGGCACGTACACACAAGGGTAGGTAGCTGCTAAAGCTTACAGGTTATCAGAGAACAATGCATGCTTGAAACACTAGCTGGTGTTTTGCTTTGAAGACAGTTTCAGACATCAGAGTTCATCCCATTTGAAGGAAGCCACCCACAATGGCAAGTTCTTCTACAGTGAGCTTTTCTGCTTTTGTCTTTGAATAAATGCATACAATTTATGTTCATTATCAAATTTGTCACCATAGAATCATTCATGATTCAGTATGTCTTTGTACTATTGTTCGTTTAGTAGTGGTGCCTACTGGGTTGTTTATTGGCAATTGTATATTCTTTTATTAAATTTCTAATCAGGCTACCTAGAGATTTATTAATTCCATTGATTTATTTTTATAAGAAGTCTTTGGTTAAAACAATTACATGTTTTAAATTTCTATTTTGTTTGTTTTTTTCTTAAGCTTATTATTTTACTTTCTCTGACTTTCTTCAGAGTTAGATATCTCTCTTTTCTTTTTTACCCAAATGGACAAGACATGGGTCCCTGACACAGGACATACCTTCTTTCTGAGACCTGCTTCCTTGTGCTCATGGGAACAGTCTGGCCTACTTCCCTTAACCACCTGTCACCTTCCTATGGCTGATTAGCACCATTCATTGCTACGTAGGGCTAGACTTTGGACAGCACTATGAGGGTTCAGAGCACAGGCTTATAGAATGTTTAGTTTTGAAATTACTACTTACAAGGACATAAACCAATTGTGGTGAAATCTCAGAGAACTTCAATTGCCCAGATGCAGTGGAAACTCATGTTGCAGCTGAGTATGAATGGGAAAGCACAATTTATGATGTCTAAAATATTTATTCTATTTTAAATTCCATGTATGTGAGTGTGGCTCTCTGGATCCCAGAAGAGGATATCAGACTCCCTGGAGCTAGACTTTCAGACAGTTATGAGTCACTAGATGTTGGTGATGGAGATTAAACTTCAGTCCTCTTCAAGAACAGTGAGCAGTCTTAACTACTGGAGCCATCTTTATAGACCCCCAATTTAAAAATTTATTCTTATTCTTGGGATATGTCAAAGAAGAAGAAAGAGATTTCTCACTATTATTGGGGATGACACTATCTTGGAAGACTCTCTATACCCTTTGCCTTTCCACTTGGAAATGGAAGACTGGGATCTCCTTGGAGAGGTGAGGCCCTAGGTCATATATGATGACCTTCTAGGTCATATGCAGGTGGCCTCCTAGGTGATCAAAGTCAACTTACTATATAGCTTGAGAATCTCAGTCAGCATCTTTGCTCTGGAGAGAAGTCGAGAAATGATAGGATCTGGCTAATTAGCAAGGAGCACATCAAAAGTACAACATATAGATACTATTGCCACTCAACCTATATAGTACATATAGGGTAACATCTATAAGACATTAGAGACATTAAAATACAGGAATAACTGGAGAGACCTACCACATTCTCTGCTGTCAGTGAGTGAGATGCAAAGACACACAGAGAGAGTTTGTGAACCTTAAAAGTAGATCAGCAATGCACTCAGGGCATGGCAGACACAAGCTGGTCAGAATGGTGAGGTGAAAGGAGAGAATTCTTATTGCAATATGAAGCACCACTGCAGCTTTGGGGGTTTGGGGTGGGGTGCTACAGTGGGCATGCCCAAGTGGCTGTGGTGATATGCCATTCTGTACTCTCAGAGGGTTGATCACTGTTCAGAGTCTTCCCTAGGGCATTCAGTCTCCTCTCTATATCCCCATACCTATCCTGTTCCTCAGTTTCTCTGCTAGGGTCCTTTTCCTCTCTGACTACACTGAAATGACAATGGGAAGTGAGGAACCTCACAGCAAGCTCAATTAGACAAATGGGAGCATTATCCTTGAATGCCTGTGGCCTTCAGGACTGCCTGTGAATCCGCTACTGCTAGAGATTGGTCTCCACAGCTCCCCTTCTTGTCAGCTTGATCTTTTCCAAAAAGTGTTTTAGAAGAGAGAGTTGCCCCATTTATGTAACTGAGGAAATTAGGGCAAGTCCAGCTGATATCAGCATGAGTCTCAGTCCCCAGCAAGTTGCCCAGCAAACAGCATCCTGCTGTGAATAATTAATGACAGAAGAAAGACAGCCAGGAACAGATGAACTGGCAATTGGGAAAGCTATGGAGAAATTAAAATTCCAAAGTACACAGACACATATCAGATACACACATACACACAAACCACCTATATACACACATAGCACACACATACAAGAACACACAGCACATATACACATACTACATATATACACACATATACCCATATACACACATATACATACACTACACATATACATATGCACATACCACACAACCACACATACATACACACACACACTACATATACACACACTACATATATACACACATACACATACATTACCCAAATACTCACAGACACATACATATACTGCATACATACATATAAACACATACCACAGGCATACATCTACAACATGTGCATACACATGTATTCCACACATACACACAAACTACACACACATATACCAACACACATACACACAAACTACACACACATATACCAAATGCACCAAACACACACACAAACCACCTAAACATGTGCCTAAACATACACATATAGGCACAGACACATAACATATACACACAACCATATATACAAGTATGAATATATAATAAATGAATATACATACACAGAAACACACAAAACTTCACACGTACACCAAATGTACCAAATACATACATATACACAAACTATCTAAATGTGCACACACACATACCCAGACAAACACATGCACAAGCATATATGCAAATATACATACATGCATAAATATATAAGCATACACATATGTGCACACAGACACACAAAACTACACACAACCAAACACATGCATACCTACACACACACACAAACCATACACATACATCCACAAACACATACATACACGCAAACTATCTAAACATGCATACATACACAGACACAGAACACACATAAGCCATAAACTCATACATATATTCAAAAACACATACACACACACAGACACATACATACAAGCACATATACATACTGTGATAATTAGATTTTTGTCAACTTGCCACAGGTTAGAGTCATCTGAGTAAAGAAACCTCAATAAAGAAAATGCCCCCATTACATTGGCCAGTGGGCATGTCTGAGAGGCATTTTATTGATTAATGATTGATGTAGGAGGTCTCAACTCACTGTGGGTGGTGCCAAATCTGGACAGGTAGTCCTGGGTTATGTAAGAGAGCAGGCTGAGCAAGCTAGGAGAGCAAGTCAGTAAGCAGTACTCCTCCATGGCCTCTCCGTTCCCTACTTAGGTTGCTTTTGATCATACACACACACACACACACACACACACACACACACACATACACATCCCATACTGAGTCTATATAGGCACAAAAAAGTGTATTAAACTTTTAGTATTATAATTTCTAATGTCAATGGTAGCTAAGCTTATCCAAACTGACTGTATATAAGCTCCCAACATTGAATTGTTGAATGTGTGTTAAAAATTAAAGGAATAGCAATACTCACTCAGGTGCGAAGGTCGTAAGTGGTTATCAGCTTCTTCAAAAACCCATATTAAATGTCAAATGTCATTTAATTGTTTTGTGGAGCTGCTTTATGAATCCAGAGAAAAACAAGCACTGTGCCTCATTGGAAAGAAATCTGGTTCAAGGTAGAGAGGATGGGGCTGCTGGTCCCCCAAAACCAGAAAAGGAAGTAGACTCTGCATCTGGGAAAGGGCTCAGTCAACAGAGAGTTTGCCATGCATGGTTGAGGGCTTGAGTCTGGACTCCCACACACAGACTAACATCTAAACACAGAGGCATGTTTCTTTCCACACTCAAGAGGTAGAGACAGGAGATTCCCTGGGACTTTCTGGCCCACCACTGTGGCTGAATCTGAGAGATCTAGGTTCACACACAGGCATTGTCTCAAAAATCAAAAACAAGACAAGGTAGACAGAGAAGAAGACATTAAAGTCTGGTCTCCACATGTGGATGTGTGAGATAGACTTTGCAAGAAGATGAATATTGACAAGCCATTTATCTGTCTCTAATGTAATCAATGCAAAAGACAAGCTTTGGTGTACAGTGAAGCACAGGATTGATATAAAAAGGAAAACCAGCCAGAGGAATCCTTGCCTATATGGGTCCATGTCACTCCTGTGTGAACCACATCACTGGGCACATAAACCTGGCCTATATGGACTGTCTTTCCCAGCATGGGTATTTCTGTCCAGGGACCAATCTATCAGAAATAGAAACTTTGATAAATCTTACTTTCCTGATTCACTTCTCACAGAAAGCAAGCCCTATAATGTTAGACAAATCTCTATGGCTCAAATCACAAGCTGAGGCAGAGGCAGGAAAGAAGTGAGTGCCAGGCACTGGAGCCTTCTTCCACAGGCAAACATACACACAGAGCAATTTTAGCATTCTAGACTGAAGTCTATGTCAAGAGAACGCCCTTGATAGTCTAACTTTGAAGCCATACACTCTGCCATCTACATCACAGCATCTACTCTTCCCAAGGTCCATCTTGGAAGCCCACAGGAAAATTTCCCAAGGAACAGCCTTGAGACTTAGAGCAGGAGGGAGAGACAGAACAGAAAGCTTGGTGACACAGCAGTGGAACAACTGGCCTACATTCAGTGACAGACAATCTATGGGCTTTGGAAAAATCCATGTAAACTTCTGGGTGCACCAGCAGAAGGTGGCAATTGGACCTGGAAAAGAAGTCTGCCCCACCTGGGGATCCATCATGTCTGCAGACACTAAACCCAACACAGTTGCGGGGGGTCAAGAGGTGCTTGCTGACAGAAACCTGGTGTGACAGGCTCTTGGGATGTCTGGTCAGCAATTGACCAATGCAGATGTGGATGCTTGGAGCCAACCATCAGACTGTGCTCAGGGAACCTGGTGGGGGAGTTGGCAGAAAGACTGGAGGAGTGGAGGGGGATTGCAACCCTATTGGAAGAACAACATAGGCTGGCCTGACCACCCAGTTCACCCAGAGACTAGACCACCAACCAAGGAGTGTACAGGGAGGGATCCATGGCTCCAGATACATAGGTAGCAGAGGATGGACTTACATAACAGCAATGGGAGGGGAGACACTTGGTCCTGGGGAGGTTTGATGCCCCAGAGTAGGAGGCAGGAGAGTGTGGGTGGGTGGAGGAGCACTCTCAAACAGGCAAAGGGGAGGGAGGAAGGAAGATGTGGGATGGGGGCTTGGTGGAGGGGTAACTGGGAAGTGGGATATCGTTTGAGATATAAACGAATGGAATGATTAATAAAAAAATTAAAAATATAAAAAAGAAGTCATTCAACAGAGGTCGGAGGATGAAGAGGACAAAACACCTGACAGATTTCATGGTTACTGAGATGTGAAGGTGACCCAAATGGCTGCCTTGACTGTAGTGACTGTCCTCAGTGTGACCTAGTACTAACCTCTGTGTATTTCAAGGTGGCACCCCTATGTCTCCAGGGGCTGGCACTCATGATGCAAACAGAGATCAGCATGGCTGGCAAAGCTCAGCTTTGTGACCCCCCCAATGTGACCCCAAAGATGCTGACACTATTGCCCTCCAGTCAGTGTCACCCAGTAGCACTGCAAACTGTTTGGCTGAGCTGAGCAGAGTCGAAGCCTTCAGATTTGACTTCACTATTTAATACACTGAGCAAAGGAAAATTCAAGTTCTGCCGCTGACAAGAACAAGGAGAAAACACTTGCAGGACAGACAAGGATTTGAGTCTTCATCTTGGTTCCGCTACCACCTGGCTCCATGAGTTCAAAACTCACTGTTGCCAACCCAGCTTTTACTTTGTGCATGGAACTGAGGCAGGGGGACAAATTTATCCCCAACCATCTCACAAGCCGCAGAGAAAAATCTCACAAAACTATGGCTATAGTTTTCAGCTAGATATCAGTTTGAAGCCTTTGAAAGGGGGCCCCTTTCACAAACACAGCTCTACTCTGAAATGGTTTTCTATAGAATGCATTGAAATGACATTGATTGCTGAATTCAACTCTTGTTGAAATGAGTGGTGACCTTTGGAAACAAGATGGCTCAGCCTTACCAGCTTACACAGACCCTGTCTCCAGACAGCTGCTTTCAGTGTTGTTGATACAGATGACCTGAACAGTGATGAGGCTGTGTCTTGGTGGTAGATCATGGTATGATGTCATAGCTACCTTGTCTCTGGGAGATAGGATGGAGAGCCTTTGCTTGCAGGTAGGATCCTTCTGCCTAATAGCTGTTATCTGGTTATCCAACACCCACAGAGATACTGAGGGCAGATCAGCTAACCTGGGAGGTCTGTTCTGAGAGAAGCCACTGTCACTACGCAGGCGTTGAGGCATATCAGCACATTTTGTCTTGAAATAAGATGCTATGAGGACCTAGAAACAAATTGAAACCTCATGTGTGAGAAAGTCGTGGTCAAATCTAGCTGTCACAAGCTAGCCAGAACCAGTAACTCTAGTCTCACCCAGCCAGTGATTCCCATAATGACTCATAGAAGACAACTAAGGACCACGAGAAGGAGAAGGGGAGTCGAACAAGAGAGGAAGTGAGTGAGCAAGCTACCCTAACGACTTTAACAAAATGCCCAGCTGTAAATAACTGGCTAATGAGCATACCCCAAAGGAAAAAGAATGTTAGGTATTGATGTAAGTAACTTAACCAGTATGTTTTGGTGGAAGGTGCCTTTTAATTTTGTAAAATTTATTTTTAATCAATACACAGAGGGAAAGCTCCACAGACTGACAGATGTGAGCTCTGACACAGATATTCAGTCTATAGAATTTAAATCAGGTTAGACATACAGTCTCTTCAGACATTTGTTATTTCCTTACAGTGAGGAGTACAACAAGGTCCTTCGCCATAGATTTGCATATGTAGCTCACTGCTGTCCCTAGCCAAACACTGTCATTGTCCAACTCAAAATATTTACTTGGAGTTTAGTAACCAAATAAATGTTGAAATTTTATAGAGATAAGAACCTTTGCATGAATCAAAGTTATATGTCCAGAGAGTCTTGGGATGTCCAATTTACAGAATGCTGCTATATGTACGTCAAAATCTTTTTTTTCCTGATGAAAAAGAAAATTGACCTTGAAAGTCAGTTGCAGATAAATATTTTTATAAATCAAATTATGTATTAAGGAGCAGGGAACTAAAATATCTACACCTATGTGGATACCATAATTACTCCAAATCTGTCAATTTAGTTTTCTCAAAGTGATAAAAGTCAAAGACTTGTGGCTTATGTAATCTGCAACATTTGCTACGTGAGACCGAAGGATGCTTGCCCTGTCTACAGCATCTGACCATGAGCCATGTGGGAAGAAATTTTTGGCTTTCTCAGTAAGATATTGGCATATGTCCTGATGGCTCATAGCCTCAGAAGCTCATAGTCAAGCCAAAGCAGGCACGTGCTAAGAGCCAAGTACCTCACAAGCAAGGGCAAGTCCTCCATTCTAGACAACAAACCACTATGATCCCATTGAAATTCATTTAGATACATCTACTGTCCTCAATCAATACAATTAATAGCAAGGAACACATATTTATATTGAAGATGGGGAAAGTCAATTTGCTCTGAAGATTCCAGGGTCCCTGGGATATCAGCTCACTGTTTATGCACGTTATCACCTTCCATCATATTAAGAAGTGGTTTCGGTGATTTCTCAGAATTTCTCATCTGATTTCTCATGTCAGGGGAGAGTCTAATTGGATTTTTAATCCTTGACTAATCATGCTACACATGGCACGCTGGGTTCAGGTGGGACCTGGAAAGTGCTTTCCACCAACCTATTTATAATCAGGCAAGCTTGCATGTAACCTGAATCTGTAGAAAAATAAAGCGGAGAGCCTTCTACTGTATAGATGTTACATGAATACAATACTCTCCTTTCTTTACCAGGCGCCCAGCCCCCGCCTTTGAAGCAGCTTTGAAGTAATGGACCGCCATGGGCTATTTTCTTCTGGTTTCTATGTTTCAATACCAAGCTTGTCTCTCCTGTTTGTTTTCAGCTAATTGCCTCAAGATCTAATATGTTAGTGATGATGGGTGTCCACACACCAGTGACCTCTGCCAAAAGGAATATCGTGTGGCACCGAAGCCTGAGGAGTGGCCCCCATGGGCTTAGGATGCTGCTTGGAGGGACTATAATTCCTGGTGTGGGTCAGCAATGGCATCTGTGATTGAATTGGGTCCTGTAAGTGTCCACACAGAGAGGGTTTCCCTCAGAGACAGTGAGCAATAGAAATCCTTGTCACCAGCTTGCTCAGCCTCTCAGCCTTATTGGAAAGCAGTCACCGTGGCCTGGACTTGTCTTCTTCCACAGCCATCATTCTGTCCTCTTTCAGGGACCCATTATAGGAAAATTCGACTTTGATGAGAAGTGTAATCTGGTTGCTACATCTTCAGTGAAAGCCCTCACTTGAAGTTGTATCTGATGCACTTCTCTCCTCAGGGCAACTGCTTAAAAGGGAAATAGATGGCATCAGACATCTTCATCCAGGAATCGCTGAAAGCACACCTTGGCTAACACCTGACCAGTGAACAGTGTTTCTATTCACACAAAAGAGCTGCCCTGCCTCCATAGCAGAGTGGAATTACTAAGCCCTAACATGGGACCTAGGAGAAGGCAGATCTGGTGTGTAGACTGAAATCAAAGCTCCAAGACAGACAGGTAGGCCAGTGTTAGGACTTCTTCAGGTCCCTGTGTGTTGTTTCTCTAAGAAGCAAATCTCCAGTAGTTTCTGAGAGATGCTATGATAAATTACTGTGAAGGAAGACTTGTTATCCCATAGTCCTAGAGGTTCATGGGTCAAAGAGTAAGATGTTAGTAGGGCTTTATGGTCTCTAAACTTCCAGCTGACTCTGCCTGGAGTCTTTCTCCTATAGTCTGGTGGCCCTGGTGTTTTGAGACTGTAGCACACCTCTCCAGGACAGTTTCTGTCCTCACAAGAAATTCTCTCTCCCACTGTGTTCCAATTTTCTTCTTTGCACAGGGCACCATGAATGGGGTTAGGGCCTCTTTAGCCTCCCTCTCCATTTCAATTTGATGACAAGCAAACCTCTGTTTCAAATCATGCTTCACTCACAGGAACCTGGGGTAGGACTTTGGTGTGTCTTTCTTGGGGACACTTTCAATCTCTGAACACTGTACAGAAAAATCACTTATGATTTCTATAGTTTGAATTTTGTGCAGTTCCTACACCCAATGAGTCACACAGGCTTGGTCCTTAGCTTAGCAGTGATAGAAGGGGATGGAACCCCTAGAGATGGGGCAATGCAGGAAGGTGTAAGTCCTTGGTTGTTATCAGGGGAGTCTGCTCTACCACATGTTACTGCCCTAATAGACTGTCCTGCCATGGGCCCCAAAGAAACAAGGCCAACTGGCCATAGATAGAAACTCCAAAGGCTATTAGCCTTTATAAGTTCTTTATAAGTTGACTGTCTCCATTATTTTGTTACAGGAAGGATAATCTGACTGACATTTGTGTCTCACAGAAGCCCCGATGTATTCACATGACTGGGCCATCTGTCTTTATCACCTCTGCCTCTCTCTTGATCGGTATTCCTGCTCCACGTGTTCTGAGCTGGAGTTTCCTCTTTCCTTCATTTCTTCAAGGTCTGAAAGAATGTCAAAAGGACATGTTCATTCTTCCTCTATTTACATCTAATTAGATGTTGCCATGGACACCCAGTGCCTGCAATCAGAATCTCAGGACCAACTTTGCATTTATGGGTCATCCTAGGCCCAGGGATTCTGATCAGTACTTAGGACCACTGCCAAGCCTGTGTTAGCTTAGGACATTAGTACTGAGTGTAAGATAGAGATGTGGTGGGAGAATGAGGTCACGTGATACAATACTCAACGAAACCCACAGAATCTTGGGGTACTTCTTCCTCAGGAACACTGGACCTGCCACAATCCCCTGTCAAATATCTCTTTGTTCCTAACTATGAGAGCTCTGCTTCCTCTGCGTTTCCTCTGCACACCCTTCTCTGACGCCCTTCACTTTTATTGGGCTCCATCCGTCTCCTCTGCACACCCTTCTCTGATGCCCTCCACTTTTATTGGGCTCCACAGTGCTGCACCTGCCCATCCCTTATATCCACATGGCCAAGGTCCAGCATAGCCTGCAGAGTGTTACTCCTGAAGAGGTGGAAATTAAGTGATTGACAGCCTTCAAATGTCTATCCCTTACTCTTCTTAAACATGCAAAGACAAAGTTTGTTTTTATTCTCTGAGTATGTTGACCTGAGCTAGTTGCCAGCATCAGGTATGGCTGGCTGTGTAGGCCCCTGTGGCACAATACCATGGGGGAAAGGAGATAGTACCTGGGCTCAGGGGCCACCAGTCTAGCTCCAGGTTCAGAAAGAGATGCTATCTCAAAAAAAAATATAAAAAGTTCTGGTCTGCCCTATATTCTTCTTGGCTTCCATGAAAACACACGCTGGCATACACTTGTACACATATAACACACACAGCTATATACCACATTCACACATACCAATAAAAAGTACAATTAAATTCAACTTACCTATTGTCTTAGTGTTAATAAAGACCATGACGAAAAGCAACTTGGGGAGGCAAGGATTTATTTGGCTTGCACTATTAGGTCACAGTCCATCATCCAGGGAAATCAGGGCATGAACTCAAGGCAGGAATCTGGAGGCAAGAACCAAAGCAGAGACCATGGAAGAACACTGCTTACTGGCTTAGCTTGCTTTCAGATGCAACTCAAGACTACTTTCCCAGGGCACCATCCGCATTGAGATAAGTCTTCCCCCCAAGAACATGTCCTGTTGACTTGCCTTCAGATAATCTCGTAGAGATACTTTTGCAATTGAAATTCTTCTTCCCAGTTATTTCTACGTTTGTGCCAAGTTGACAATAACTGACCAATGTATTTTAAAATAAAGATATCAACAGAAGGCAAGTCATGGCAGGGGTAAGGCGATAAAGGAAAGACTCAGGGCTGAAGTTATGAGTAGGTAAGAGTAGTCAAAGGCAGGTCCCAAAGGGTCAGCAAGAAGACAAAAGCAAGAGCCAAGGAGGAGACAAAAGGGCATTGTAAACTGCAACAAGAAAGTGTACCATGCTCCACTTAACTTTTAAATAGGTTAGAGAAGTCTCTCATATGGATTGGTAAGGGTGGACATGCATGAGGAGAGGAGATGGTTTCCTGAAAGAGAAAGGCCAGAGAGAGACTGCGCCTGCACCTATAGCTCTGTCATTGTGCAGAGAAGTCTTGGGCACCCTACTCTTTTCATAAATTCATTTTTCAGTGAAGCCAATTTTGTTTGTTAGATTAAGTTTCATAGACAATAAAAGAAAGAATTCGATTGCAGAAGAGCTGGGGAAACTGAGGCTCAAGAAGCATTTGCCAAACAAGCTCAGTCTACTTGGTCACAGATGGTTGAAGTTGGCATGTGTGTGCTGCAGGGTGCATGTGTGCTGTGGGCTTCACACACTGTGTGCTTGTGTGTTTGTATGTGTGTGTGTGTGTATGCATATAAACATGCACACAGGCATACATGGTGTACACATGTACATGGTGTGTGGCGCACATCTGCAGTCTCAAGTTCTCATGAGCTCTCAGTCAGGGTCAGGCAGCAGACCCAAGGATGTAGCTGGGCTCTGTTTTGGTCTGCCTCATCAACATCCTCAAATTCATAATTCATCATTTTCCTCAGTATCCTTGCTTATATGTAGACAGATAGATCCAAGTTTATTCTAACATGCTTATCAAACCAAATATTTACATAAAATTATGTATTTAATGTTTTAGGGTGCTAGAAATGGACTCTAGGCTTAAAGCTTGCTAGCCAAACTTTGGAAAGAAGTCCCCGATTTAGACCTTATTTCTTGTTGTTTCCTTTTGGGATAGTTTTGTGTATTGCTTTATGCTTCAAGGACTTGGGGTCATCACAAACTCCTGGGAGAAATCACAGACAAATTCTGAATGACCAGCTTGAGTTCTTGATAGCGTCTTCACCCTCTTCTGATTGAGATCATGTTTGCAGTTCCCTTTGTTTAAAATATGTCTAAGAATCCTACTTCTACCGCAAAAATAAATGCTAAATTATTTATATATCCCAATTATTTATTATTATTTATGCAAAGCTTGTCACATTATGCATGCATAAGGGGATTAAATCGCCGTTAACCCGCAATGCCTTTAGGGGCATTCTCTGATGGGCCAAAGGTGGCATGTGGGTGTCGCCACCAGCAAACATACGCTAGAAGCCCACATATTGTTTACATACAGTGCTCAGACAGTGGGAAGGGAAATATGGTGTCAGGAAGGTGTCAGCCAGTAATGCTTATTCATGTGTGGCTCAATTTTATTATCTTGGCATTAAATAAGCAGATCGCTGAGGGAAAGACCCATCCAGGAGGGGAGTATATTGTCACGTGGACATAAAAAAAAAATGCCCATCAGCTGAAGCTAGACACCAAAAGAAACAGATGAACTAAAGTTTAAAAAGGTGGTTTCCCCAAGGCTGTGATTTTGTCAAATAATGATGACGTATTACAATCAGGAAATTGAGATAAATCAGGAAAACACCGTGACATTGTGACTTGTCACGGAGCTTCCTGAGAGCTTCCTTTCAAGGCAAATTCAGGGAAGGTATTTTTTCTCCAAAATACGAGTGCATATAAATGAAGTTATTAGTGGCATTCATTTTTAATAGGAAGCCTAATGGAGGACTTGCAAAACGACATAGCTCTGCTTTGATCCTGTGAAGGAAGGTTTCCAGTTCCTAGGGCAAAAATTATACTCAATATAATGATGCTAATAAGAAACTGCTTTTGCAGTTGAGCCCAAGGATTTACGCTGGAGTTTGCACAGAGACACCATGGTCTCAGAGCAGGGGATAGCCAGTGGCCTCTCCTGCTTGTTCCAAAACATAGCTTGCCTTGCATGCAACAGTATGCACAGCTATGTCAGAGCTAGGCTTCTGGCATCAGGCTACAGCACTCACTATTTCCTTTCCTTCAGACAGCAGCATCTCTTCATTGAGCCTCCAGCTCTCCATAGGTTGTTTTTACCCCTTTGGTTCATCTAGCTGCCCTGCAAACCACAGCTATTCTTCTGTCCCTCCCTCCACAGTTTTGGGGTTACAGGCATGTACACACCTATATCTGGCCTTCTTCTATGAGTTAAGGAGTCTCTGAACCCAGGTTCTTTGTCTGTGCAACAAGTCCCCTTACCCGCTGGAGGCTTCTCCTGATCTCTTATTTTCCCTCTTTATCCTACTATCCCTGCCACCCAAGGCACAGCATGATTTTGTGATGCTCTTTGCTTCTTTCGGTTCTATCTAAATCAGCATTTGCTTGCCTGTATGCATTAGTTTTCCAAATTTGATGCTACCCAGGATCCATAAGCCTGATTGTGCTGTGGCAACTCTAAGCATGGAGGAGAGCAATGACCAGTACCAGGATGTGGTGCAGCCTGGCTCTACCCTAGCCATAGATGTTGTACCCTGGCAGGATGTGCGGGCAGTCTGTCTTCTGTTGTCTACTAACTGGTCTCCTGGGCTAACACTAGGTCTTACCCACTTCTCTACACAGTTTGTTAAATGACAAATGAAAACTCTCTTACTGGTCATCAGCACTTACTTCTCTCTGATTTATAATATCACCTTCTTTGTTTCCAGCTTGAATTCTGTCTATTTGGCTCTATCCTTTTTCAGATGTTTGTATACACAGCAGACCTATTCTAAGACCTCTGTGATACCAAATTTGCAAGCATCAGACATCACAATAGAATAGAACACCTCATAAAAGAGAATTACTTGTAGCTGGAGATTTAAATGTCACATTAAAACCATCAACACATCACTTGAACTTTAAAGATGTTTATTCACAATTGCTAATTGACTCTTTCCTGGAGGCAATTGGTACCATAGCCCAACAATACAACAATTTGATTAATGTGTTTTTTTTAAATAGACAAAAAACAAGACAGAATGGGGGACACTCTTGCATGAAGTGACCATGCCACTCTAAAAGCAGAGTAAATGTCCTTATGTGTCACAAGGCAATGGGTTCACTGTTACTGCTGGTGGTTGATATGTGAAGGTCTTAGGGTTTCTATGGTTATGAAGAAAGACCATGACCATAGACACTCTTATAAGGAAAACATTTAATTGTGACTTGCTTACAGTTCAGACATTAGTCCATTGTCATCATGGAGGGGAGCATGGTGGAATGCAGGCAGACATGGTGCTAGAGAGGTAGCTGAAAGTTCTATATCTGTATTGGCTGTTAACAGGAAGAAAGAGAGCACCACTGGGCCTGGCTTGAGCTTCTGACACCTCAAAGCCCCTCCTCCCCCCAGTGACAAGTCTCTTCCAACACATTTATATCTATCCCAAGAAGCTCACGCCTCCCATAAAACCTCTTTGTATGAGCCAATGGGGTCATTTTCATTCAAACTACCACAGTAAATCATCAATGGGAACTCCAAACTAGAAGGTATTAGTCCGCCATATGTTGTAGGTACCAGTGTCAGATGATATCTTTAAAGTATGCTGACGTCCAGGTCCCAACCCCAGCAGGTCTTAGCCAATTTGTTGGCACGGGGCCTGAGGATTAGCTAATTGTGATAACAGTTCCAATAAGGGTAGTTACTGTGTTGGTGGTGGCTCATTATTCTTTGTGCATTTTGCTAAGTTTATTGGCATATTCCCCTCTGTACAGACTGTTATCCTCCACTCTGGCCTCCTAGAAACCACACTTAGGAAGCATAGAACACTACAGGAGGAGGTGATGCCCAACACTGAACACAAGTCAGTGTAGATGGCTCTGGGTAAGATAGTGACAACAGTGTTGAACTTAAAGCTCTGTGAAGAACATCCTGGTGGTCCAGACTGCATCATCTTCTCTTGCAGCCCTCTGTTCATGTGCTGTTTCTCACACGGGCTGTTGGTCTCTGGCTGGCAAATTTTAGGACAGCTCCAGACTACAGGATGAAATGGGCTATCTATCCAACTGAACAACTTGCAGTTAATAGTTCATAACAATTCCTGGGACATATCTTGATATTTAGCAAGGATAGCTCCATGCATGGTGCTCAGAACTCCATGTGATACCATTTTTTTTTTTTTTTTTTGTCATGGTGTGAGCAACTGGGGTAATTTGCCTCATAATCTTCTCAACCCCAAATATATTTCTAGCCAGCACATTCATTGATCTCTGGACATCAGGCTGATGATAACTGATGGAGCTACTTAACTCTAGGAATGCAGTTAGGCATGCAAAATCTGACTCAAGAACCCCCTGGCAGTGAAGGTTCAGGTGGGAACAGAGGGCTCCGGTGTGCTGTCACCTTGCTCTGCAGCATAAGGCTAGGTTTGAATTGAGGCAAGCAATGGGATCAGGAAGCTTAGCAAGGTGGGTGGTGCCTTGCCAGGTCCCCAAACACAATATTAGCTTGTAGCTTCTGCTAGCAGCCTGCAGGAAACCACCTTTGAATGCCAAGGCTGCTTCAAGTTGGTTGCATTCTCATCCACAGAGCAGAAGATGCTCTGTAAGGACAGAGGGTAGAAGATTTGAGGGCCATCAGTACTCCCCAACACTGAGTCTTATTCTGGACTCAACACTGGGTCTATCTCCTGGGAAACACCACTCAGCACAGTATGTATGGAATCTGATGTCCTCACACAGGCTAGGGGCTGTGCAGACTTTCCTCTTTGCCATGCCTTTCCTGAGAAGGCCGTTGTCTATGAAAGGAGCTCTGAGGAGTGGAGCTGGTCTGCACCATAGATAAGAGACTCCACGGTCATCCACAGGAGCTGGGTCTCAGGAGACAGGAAGCTGGCTCTGAGCTATCCATGCCAGGCTGAAGCAAGGATGTCTGAATCACTTGAAACTTTCTGATCTTTTGCCCAGCTCCCCAAGGCAAGTAGAAGTGCTTGACACAGAATTCTGTGGGTTCAGGGATGAAGTCTTTGGGAAGTGGCAGCTGTATTTCTGTAGAGTGACTGACCACATTCCCTGGCCCACTGAGTCCTTTCCAGGACAGGGACCAATGCATCAGCTGTGTGGGGAAGTGCCAGAGGGCATGAAGTTGTTTTCAGGGCATCCATTCCTTCAGCCCTGCATCTGGTCTGCACCAACACCTCTTATCAGGGTGGTGCAGCATACATACAACAACCCCAGCTTCTTGGGTTAATAAAGCCATCTCTCCAAAGCTAACTATCAATAATTCTAGTAGGCAGAATCCAAACATTGAAGTGGGATGATGAGCTTTTGAAGCCTCTGCCTGGTGTCTGAGCTACCACCTGCCCCACCCAGGCCTACATTCTCATACCTGTGCACTCACACGGGGACAATCATTCTCACCCAGGTACAGACATCACACTCATGGCTTCATACTCTGAGACACACTGCAGACTTAGCCACATGCTCTCCACACCCTCCCACACCCAGGTAGTAACATGCGCAAGCACACACACACACACACACACACACACACACACAATCTCACAAAGCACAAGTTCCTTGAGAGACCGAATGCCTTCGAATCTATTGAGATCCCATTGGTAGATGGCAGAGCACCAGGGAGCAGATAGGGCCAATGCTCTCCCCCATGTATTTAGTGACCACAAGCACACAGAGGGGCTTTGCTTTATGTCTTTCTCAGTAGCAGTCTGTAGACTTCTTTGTCACTGAGTGTGTTGGGCACATTTGTGCATGTGCACATGTGTGTAGGTCTGAGGTACAGAGTTGTTACACAGGCATGCTGGCCATGTACCATGTACAACACAGTCCCCCTTGTGTCCTGTGCACATGTTTATGTGCATCCCAGCATGGAGTCATTTGAAAGGATAATTAGGACTAGGCACCTTCCTGGGGCCCTCAGAGGGCTGGTGTCCATCCTGTTTGTCACTGTTTCTCTCCTAATCCTCTCTAATGAGGGTTTGTGTTAACATGGATAAGCCCTAACGGAGTGACTACTGACTACCAGAGCCCAAGGAGGACACACAGGCCCAGTGTCAATGCCTTTGGCTATGAGTCTGGGAGCTGGCAGATGGGCAGACTCCTCTCAGCCTCTATAATGGCTGCCATCTGGGGGTCCTCATTCTGTGCCTCTATCTTGAGTTTTGGCTTTTCAAGGGTGTGGTTTTTTTGTTTGATTTTAATAGCTAAGAGATAGCTGGAGACATTCTGATTTAGAGGATGGCTTGGAAGCAGGTACTTCTAGATGGGGTGAATCCCCTTGCTCTGTGGAGACCCTTTATGACTGCCCAGCTATGCATGGTAGACTTTCACTGCCTGCAGGACTGGTAATCTCTGAAGGGCCCATTTAGATGATACTGTCTGGACTACTGAGGATTTGGGTTTTGATGGTTTAGAGCTGGTACTAGATCTTGCCTGCACTCCCTTGTAACTCTATAGAGCTTACTGATTGTTTCAACAAGGTGTCAGAGCAGGAAGTGGTATCATACACAATGGCCAGGTGACATGCTTCTTGTGAACTAGCACTCACTATATACTAATGTAATTCATGAATATGAGGGGAAAAAGAAGAAATTAGAAATCATCAATTATGATGTAATATTAAGCAACATGGAACTACTACACACACATACTTAGGTTACCATCCTCAGTCTGTCTAGGATTTGCAGTGTGAGCACCATTACTTCTCATACTCCAGATGAACAGGTTCCAAAGGTCCACCACAAATCCCTAATAATTCTATCAAACCAGGATAGCAGGATGCTACCAGTGTGACCAAATTCTACCATCATGTCTGTGACATCCTTGGACTTGAGTCTGGGAGGAGCTAGAACACTAGATCTCATTTCATCCTAAGCTACTGCCACCAGGAGATACGGAAAGACTGTTCTTGGGGTGGGTGGAGGACCACAGTGCAGGGAGATATGGCAAGATTGTGCAGGGGGTGGGGAGGATCATAAGACAGAAATATATGGGAAGGCCGTGCTGGGGTGAGGAGGGCCATAGAACAGGGAGATAAGGCTGGTGGAGGATCATAGGGTAGGGAGATTGGGAAGATTGTGCTGTGGAGGGAGGACCATAGAACAGGTGGGTGGGTAGATAGCACCTCTGCTTCCAGCTAGCTGAGGGAAGCCCTTGGACACCACAGAGGAAAGCACCGATCTCAGCAGCCACACATTCACAAACACTTCAGTGTCCCAGGAGGAAGCAGCATTCCAGAGAGGCTACAGTCAATGCTATGTGTGAGGGATGCAAAATTAGCTCAACATGGAGCCTGGAGACTGGGGTGTATCCCAGTTTGAAAAGCATCAGTGATTGAGCATTTTGCTCTAAAATAGAAAATGCTCTTGACCATGAGATGGAAGAACTTGTGGATAAAAATTGCTTCTTTGAAGGGGAGGCAACCAGGCGGTTAGCTGTCTATGACGTGACCCGCTTGTCGGTGGGAGACACTGCATTCACATCACTGCACACTAGGAGTAACCTTGTCTCCACCTATTCATGGGTAATTATGACACACACTTTTTAAATAAGCTGCAGAATTGAGGTGTCTATAAAGAAAAATAGACTGTGACTACAGGGTTTATCTTATTCTTCTCATACTCACTTGATCTGGCCAGTAGATATGGAAGAGGAAGGCCCCAAACTGACTTAGGGATACCACCTGTCCCATTCACACTGCTGAAGTGGCTCCAGCAACCTGTCCCTGTGGCCTCAGCACCTTTAGACCTTCTTAGCCTTTTTGGAACTTGAGTGTCTTATAAAACTAGCCAGATTAACAGGAATTGCTGAACACAAGGAAACAGAGATTTCTGCAAATGTTGACACACAAGTCTCCCCTGAATGATAGCTTCCTTTCTGAAGACCATCTTCCTACTTCACACCATCATCAGTCTTGCACAGCCCTTGAGGGATATCTCCCATTCTGAAGGCCATCTCACCACAGCTCAGCCTGTCCCCTTTTGCATGGGAGAAATACACTCCAAGTGTGTTCTTTTTAAAATTATTACATTTGTCATTTGTGTGTGTGTGCATGTGTGTTGTGTGTATTTATATGTTTATGTAAGTGTGCTGTGTGTATATGATATAAATGTGTATGGAGTGCAGGAGTTTATGTATTGTGTGTGCATGCATGTGCACCTGTGGTGTGTGTATGCCTATGATGTATGTGTATAAATGCCTGTAGAATATGTGTCTCTGTGTGTAAGTACACGTATAAGCATGTGTGCACCTGTGGTATGTGTGTAAGCATATGTGTATCTGTGGAATGTGTGTGTGTAAGCATGTGTGTGCCTGTGGTATGTGTGTGTGTATGTATGATGTGTGTCTGTGGTGCATGTGTAAGCATGTATTTGTCTATGGTTTGTGTTTCTATATTATGATGTGTTTATGGGGTGTGTGTGTGTGTGTGTGTGTCTGTGGTGTGTGTATGTAAGCATGTATGCACCTATGATATTTGTGTGCATGTATGTGCCTGCGGTATGTGTGTATAAGCAAGTTTGTGCCTGTGGTATGTGTGTGTATGTATGATGTGTATATGTATGGAGTGTGTGTGTGTGTGTGTGTGTGTGTGTGTGAGAGAGAGAGAGAGAGAGAGAGAGAGAGAGAGAGAGAGAGAGAGAGAGAGACTGAGAGAGAGAGAGAGGGAGGGAAAGGGAGAGAGAGAGAGAGATCATGTGTGTGCTTGTGGCGTATGTGTATGCACATTTTGAGGAGGATATTAGATGTTCTTCTCCTATGTGGCTCTCCTTTCATCCCCTTGAGACAGAGTCTCTGACTAATTTGGAGCTTACTGGTTTTGGGTATCAGATATCTCTCTGTTCCAGCCAGCCCTAGTTCTGAGACTTCAGGTGCAAGGTCAGAACCAACTCTATGTATATATGGTATTTCAACAATCACCCTTACTCCCTGATCTGTCTCCCTAGCCCGAATGCATGCCAACATCAGTCCCCAGTCCAGGTGTGTCTTCAGAGTGGCCCTGTCAAACAAAAGGCCACCCACGGAAACAGGTGAGCACATTTTTGAGGTATGTCTACATCTTATGAGTTGTTACAAACTGTCTACCTTGGGTCACTTGTGAAGAACCCTGGAACATCCCATAGTAATATAGAGCCTTAGTTAAAACAGCCTCACATACAACACCGAGTGACCCAGAGTCAAGATTGGCAACAAGCAAGTAAGAAAGCAAATTACTTACTAGTTTGAACATGCACTTCTATAGTCAACATAATAATAAAAAAATTCACATACCACAGGACAAACCTACCAGAGAAATATCTACATCTATAATTAGGGTTTTAATAAAAGTTTCATAGACTTTCTGTTCTTTAAGTTCCTCGCCAGCAAGTCATGAATTGAAAGAATGGCACCAAACTATAGAGTGGATCCCCAGACAAATTAGAAATTCAGACAATTAGTGAAAAACATTTAGCATCAGTGTGTCCTGTGCAATCTTTGGGCTAGCCTTACACTCTGCTGACACTCATTGCTTGTCTAAAGTACAAATAAGCCCAGGTCTTGTGGTGCTTGTCTAGCATCTCCCTTGGGGTCACCTGATGGAGTGGCACACAGTCAGTTATCAATAAATTCTAAGAGGATTTTAAGAATAGGACTGTGGGGTTCTTGGGTTCACACAGTCTGGTGGAGATTAAGCTCATTGGTCTACGTCTCTGTAGACTGTTGACACAGTTGGGGCTGGTTCCCAGGGAGGATAAATTACCTCTCAGCCCCACTCAGGACAAAGATTTCTGCTGAAGTGGCATCTGAAGGTCAGATTTATGACCCTCGTGGCCAACTTTCATGACTTTGTCTTTGTCAGGGGATAACCGGATGCATTTGTTGACCCTGAAGCCAGCAGGGAGGAAATCATACCAACAAGCAGTGGACCATGTGGGTTCAGATTCCATGTGGATTCATTGAATGCCTTTGTGGTCAATGGCTAAAAAGAAACACTAGAAAATCAGGCCCTTTAAACATAAAATAATAAAACTCTGCTAAGCATGCACACAAATGGCCCCTGAAGCTCTGGACATCAAGACACACTCAGCTCCAGCTAATAGACCTGGGTCAGGAGGACTGTCAAACACCACTTCCTGGTAAGGATGTAACATAGACCAGGACACCATGCACGCTGTAGTGAGCATGACTTACATTGGATTCAGAATCATTGATGAAATAATCAATGCTATTCATCCAGTACCTTCGTCAGAAATCCAAATGAAGGAGTTCTTCTCAGAGAAAGACATTTGCATCTTCCCAAGATGCTCTCTTACAGAAGCAGAACCCATAGGAACATGCGTGCGCATGCACACACACACACACACACACACACACACACACACACACACACACACACTGCCACATGAGGAAAATCTTGAATTTATTTTCCTCAAATCACTCTAGAACTCCAGAAAAGTGAGGAGGGCAGACTTCTTCCAACACATTTTATAAGGTCAGCCAGTCCAGAAAAAGATGTGGACTGTGAGATTTGTAACTATCTACATATTTGTCTCAGGATCTTGGCTGGATCATGCTTGAAGCACAGGATCTCTTCCCGTGTGTGGCAAAAACTGAGCCTTAGAGAGAAAAGAACCCCATTACACTTCCATAATCCATGGAACTCTGGCATATCAGCCCATGTAAAGCAAGCAGAGGTCCTTTCTCACAAGCAGATGCCAGGGCAGATTAAGTGTGTTGTGATTTTATCGCCATCTAAATGAAGAGGGAAAGAGCTAGGGGCCATGGGAATGGCCTTAGAAGCTCAGTGAAGTTCGAATTCCACATGAAGGAGAGATGGACAGAGGGATTGTTGGAGAGATGGAGAGAGGGATGAAGGGAGAGATGGGTGGAGGGATAATGGGAGAGATGAAGAGAGGGATGATGGGAGATATGGAAAGAAAGATTATGGAAGAGATGGAAAGAGAGATGATGGAAGAGATGGAGAGAGGGATGATGGGAGAGATGGAGAGAGGGATTACGGGAGAGATGGAGAGAGGGATGATGGGAGAGATGGAGAGGAAGATTATGGAAGAGATGGAAAGAGAGATGATGGAAGAGATGGAGAAAGGGATGGAAGAAAGGTCAATGAATGAATCAGGCAGGCTGCTGGAGGAACCTGGAGCCTGTCAATGCTGCTCAGTGTAGGCTATGGGTACCTCAGCATCTCCATGGTAAGACATGAGATGGCTGCAGCATGGAGCAGTGTCACTTTGGTCCAGATCAACCTTGGGATTCAGACTTTACTACTGCCTTGCTGAGGAGGCTGATGAAAGCTAGGATGATGATATAGCAGGGTGATGGCAGCTTTACAACAAGCTGGTCTATGAGAGTTCTGTGAGCTGGTAAAGTGGGGTGTTCAGGAGGCTAGGGTGCTGTTCATCCTTCAGAGTGCTGCTGATGACAGCCCTTCATGATGAACAGTGGTGTTGCATCAATCTTCCTTTTCTACACCAAGGCTTCTTTTAGCTTCCTCTCTCTTGGTTGAGCACCAACACCTGAGGCATGTACACTTCTGCATTGTGTGGTGTGGGGTTGGAGGAACTTGTACTCTGAGGGAACCTGGTGCACAAGGCAGAATTGAGAGCCAAGGGGAGACAGAAGCTTTGGCCTCAGAGAACAATAATGAGGACTCATCTGCTCTGTAAAACACTTTGAAGAAGGGCGTCTGAGATGCTAAAAGCTATGGGGACTAAGGCAGAGGGTGGGGACAACAGAATGTGGAAACTGAGGCAGGTGGGTGTAGGTAGTTCTGGCGGTGGAGATCTAGGAAGTTGGGTGCAGATGGGAACATTGAAGACTGAGGAGAAAACCCTCTGAGGGCCTGTGCCCCACCTTTAAACATTTTGAAAACAGATGTCTCTGATTAAATGATCAAACAAAACTTACATAAAATAGGTAAGTATAAAATAAATAGACAGCACTGTTTTAGGACCAGAAAATTAAAAGGAAAGAAATGAGAAAATGGGAAATTTAGATGAGGAGAGAGGGGAGACAGAAGGGATATGATGGAAGAGGAAGGTGAATTGAGTGGAAAGATTTTACAAAATGGAATGGCCAGAGGAGTAAGATCCAAGCAACATCTCCACAGATGGGCTGTGCTTGGAAGTCCTTCTGTATTCAGGCCCAGTGTTTCTGACTTAAGCAGGACAATTTTTTTTCTACTGCAGTGGTTCATTGGTGGAAGTCTTGGAGGGCAGGTAAGCCAGAGTGCTCTGCAGACAGTGAGTATAGGATTAAGGACTTACAGCTTTCATTTCCACCTTTGCAAAGCACTTGGCTCATGCTTAGATCCCCTTCCATTAATAAGAGTAGGCAAGAGACAGTCCACCAACAAAGAGATGAATACTCCTCTGGGGACAAGAGGCCTTGTTGGTGTCATGGGTAGCTTGGGGACAGCCTTCTGCATAGGTAATGAGCCTTCTCTCAGCGAACTTGGCAGGCCACCCTTCACACTGTGCCCCAGTCCCTGTAGGAAGATGAACTGAAATATGTTTGTCTTCAGTTTTACTGGCTGCCCTGGTGGCACAGGCTGGAGCCACATTCTGATAACTCATAATTTCCATACCTTAAATAATTTAATGTGAACTCACATAAATAAAATGCTGTAACTGAGCATAATTCTTCATACGTTTTCCTAATAATCCTAGCCTTTTAAATTAGCATAATAACACTTAGAATAATTGAAGAATTTAATTGCATGGAGCTTGGAATCTTATCGCTGTGCTGGGTACCCCAATGAAGCTCTGATTAACTTTAATTTAGATAGTTTTCCCATTTATGTTTCATATTAGATGAGGCTGCAGAGGGTACACACACACACACACACACACACACACACATGCTCTCACAGATACACAAGCGATAAAATACATAGTCCTCCATAAGCATCTATACACTTTGCAGAAACCCTCTAGGCACACTGCTCTTGAATTAAGATGAAGGGGAAAAGATCAACATGGAGATGTTAAACATTGCTATTCTTTTTACTCCATGTTCACAATTATCCAGATATATGGGGCTCATTCACTCTCTGTGTGTTCTGGGGCAGAGCTTTGTAATTTTCATTCTCTTGCAACCACCTTTTACCTGAGAAATTTTTACCTGATTCCTAATGTGTAAGTATATAAAATAGGTGTTTAAATCAACATTTGCTGATAGTAAATGCTGAAAGTCATAAAGGGAACAGGATTTCCTGTGGATGCATGCTGAAAAGGGAATGCTAAACTAAGTTTATGACCGGCCCTACTCCTTTACCTACCCAAGGCCTCCTCTCCCAGTTAGTGCTGCTAACTGGATACCTTTGTAGTCCAGGTGTTGGCACCTCCCAAGAGCAGACAGACAGCACACTAACTTTCAATCTGAGGCATTGCACCACTAGTTTATAAAGCCCATACTCTGTGCTGGTACTGTGCCAGAGATGAGAAAGGTGAACTTTTTCTTGAGAACATAGAGAACTTACTGGATGAAGCACATAACCAAGCTCTGAGATAGAAAGAGCAAGAATCTATAAAGTCTGTGTTGTTAAGAGACTTCCTAGTAAGCAGACGGCACGTGGGATTACCCATGAGTATGTACACAGTGTTAGCAATGGGTGTCATAGTAATGCTGAGCCATGAGAAGCAGAGTTGGGGGAAGGAACAGTTTGATTGTGAGCTGGTTACTTGGCAGTGCAGAAAGTGATCAAAGGAAGTCTGAAGCAATGTAAATCCACTTCCCCACAGTTACTGAAGCAGATTCTGCAGTGGAAGTATGCTGGGCAAGGAGAACACTGTCCAAAGTCCAGGCAAGTTCCTTCTTGCCTTCATCCCAGGTCCAGAAGATGGTGCTGCATGAACTTTGCTATTCCTTCTACCATGGATGCCAGGTCACCTTGCTCTCTTTGGCATCTCCTTTATGTCTTGTCTTGTTGCTGGACTCTAGGCCCACAAGGTTATGGATGATAATCTCCTCTCTTCCAAGCTCTTCACTTCACCACATCTTTAAAGGACCCTTTGCCAAGTAAGGCCATACTCACATCTATTTTAGGGTAACATGCAACCTCCACAGGTAGATTGGAGGAAACCTGGCAGATAGGGGAGTAAGGAGTCATGCAACTGGCTTTGTTGAAGGCAACTTCAGCTGGAGGGTTTCAGTAGAGTCTCAGATCTGGAGTTGATCCCCATTTCATGTACAAGTTCACCTTCCAGTATTAGGATGCTTCATACATGTCAGCTGATTTAGATGTTGCCTGCATGGAGGAGAAGATATTGGCCCACCTGGAGTGCATATTGGTGGAAGTTAACTTTCAATGTGGTCACAAAGATGAAGTGAGGGCAGGCAAGTTCAGTCAGGTCAACTATGGGCAAAATATTCTCACCATTTCATAGACAAATGGCTTAGCCACATCTGCATAGTCAGAGAGAAGAAGCATCAGTGTATCATGAAGCTGGGCCCTACAAATCATCCCTGAATGATAAAAAGTGACCCAGAAGTCTCAAGCACCCATCTACACAAAAATACCAAGGTAGGATAGTTCCTTTCTCTAGTACCTGCTTCCAAGTATCAGAAGTAACTAAGGTGTCTCCAGTGGTCAGAGCCTTGATGTAGAGTATCAGTTACTTTTACATTTCTGTTTCACCCTGTCCAGAAGGAAGGGGATTTATTCTAGCACACATTTCCACAGGGAGAGAGTCCTTAGGGTATGGAAGATATGGGCATCATGATAAAGATGGAATAAGCAGAAAGCTGGCGGATCACATTTTTATCCATACACAAAATGAAATTTATCCACACAAAGTTCTTGTAGAGAGCAAGATCAGGCAGCATGTAGAGGTTATAGGTCCTTCAGCAAGGTTCCATCTCCCAAGTGTCCCATCATCTCCCCCAAACAGTGTCACCAAGTTCAGGCCAAGTATTCAAATACACGAGCCTATGGGAGAAATTTCTTATCCAAACCACCACATTCAGCTTCTGAACCCCATAGACTCATGGCTATCTCATGATACTGAGTACATTTAGTACAATTTCAAAACACCCATAATCATTTTGAACAGTTCCAAAGTTGAAAGACTCTACTGAGACTCAAAGCAATCTCTTGACTCTAATCCCATGTAATATCAAGCAGAAAATAACATACTTCCACTGTACAATAGCATGACATATACACTACCATTCTAAAAGGAGGCGATTGGGTCATATATTGAGGAATTACTGGACAAAAGTAAGACAAAATTCATGGGTCAAATACAGATTCCTCTAGCTCTCTGCTGGTAACTGGGACTTCAGTTTCAAAGAATGTACATACTCTGCCTCTCAAGGCTTGCTTCCTGCAACATACATCTCTCTCTTGGACAAGTTCCACTTCCTGTATACAGCTTTCCTTGGCAGATATCTCAATGACTCTTACATCTCCCTTATCTTGTGATTTCCAATACCACCAAGGATTCAGCTTCCTAGCTTCATGCCGTGACCTCTCAGGCCCTCCTTATAGGAACTAACTCTACTACACATTACCTGATCTCAGTGGCTCTATCAAAGGGAAGACTCCAGAGCCCCCTCAATCAGGTATCTGTTGTACTTCCAAAGGAAATACCATGTGAATGACACCACCACATTTTGCTGCCAGCTATGGATGGACTCTTGTCCTCTTGCACCTCACTACCATCAGTTGTGTATGCTGAAGCAATTGGTTTTCAGGAACAAGAGCCCCCTAGGCTCTCTTCACAACTTAGAGGCTTAATTAGGTGGGGTCTGGCACCTTTCATTCTTTCAGAGCAGAAGAGGATCCTTCTCTTTCATGATGCTAGTTTCCTTAACAATTACAGTGTCTATTCCATCTTGACTTTGTTGTTACTTAGCTCTCTTTCCCTTTCTGTGCTGTGCATTTTGTATTTTTTCTGCCATTCTTGTTGTTCCTTTTCACTGTAGACCTGCACAATAGTTATCAGCAATAATCATGCCACAGACTCAAAATTATAGTGCCTTGAATTTTCTCTACCAAAGTAACTCATTGCTTTCTTTGAAATTTAGCCTCATGCAAATTTTCATGATACTAAGTATAATGCATGCAGACTATATGACAATGTATCATGTGAATGGCCTCTAGCTCAGTTATAAATGTAATATTTCTCTATGACCCCAGAACCTCATGAGCCAGGCTGTCACTGTCCACATTGCTCCCAGCACTGCTGTCTTCCAAGCTCCTACTAGAATGGCCTATAAGCTCTGCTTATAGCACCTAATAGTTTGTTTAGTACAAACTTTCAAAATCTTCCACATTCCTCCAAACTTCATACTTCAACACCTCATTCCTGATACTAATTTCTGACTTAGTCTGTTGCTGTGATAATGTATTGTGGCCAGAAGCAATCAAAGTAAGGCAGTGTTTATTTTAGTTTATAGTTCCAGAGGGAGAGTCCTCAGGACAGGAAAGGCATGGTGGCAGGAACAGGAAGCTGAATGGCCACATCTTTATCCACAAATAGGAAGCATAGATAAAGAACAGGAAGCAGAGTGAGTTCTATAAACCCACTGATTTGCCAGAACTTTCCTGGAAGGGGAACAAGCAGGGTTTAGTGCTGGGCTATCCAGACCTACAGACTGACCCACAACCAAGTTCAATCTGGCACAACAAATCCTTCCAGGAAAACTCTGGCTGGCCTAGTTAATTACACCTAGTGATGTACTTCCTTCAGCAAGACTTTCCCTCCTTAAACTCTCATAACCTTCCTAAACTGTACTACCTTCGGGGAATAGGTGTTTAAATACATAAGCCTATAATATACATTTCTCAGTGAAAGCACATCAACAGAGCAGGGCAGCCATTTTGTCAACTTTGGGACCTCTCTGGCCTTCATCAACTTTACCCATCAACATATAGAAGGTTGTGTGTGCAAGTATGCTATGGAGACACTCAGAGACCTGTGTGCAGACAGGCAAGAACACACATAGAGCTATAAAACTATCCAGGTACATGAACATATATACTCAAGGACACTCAAAGAATCCATTAGTTTTCAGGAAAAAGTGGGCAAGGACTATGTCAGGCTATCCTTAGCGACCAGGCTGTGGATTGAAGTAGGACTGACTTATTTCATCAGTTAAATGCTGTAGACCTGACAACCTTTCATGAACCTTAATAACAGGGCTGTGTATGCTGATGTGTCCCACCTCTGTGAGAATCCCTAATTATCTCATCACCTCTGACAAGAGGTTGGCCAAAGCCTCCATTCTGAGAATCTGATCATGGAACTTGGGCTTCAGTTATGTGGCAGAGCTTGCATCTGCTTTTCTCATTAAGCTGACTGGGGCTGCATGTACACACTGGTAACTGGCATGAAGAGAGAGGATGAACACATTGAAATGACCATGGTTGCAGAACAGGCCATTTATTTAGAGCATGGTTGTACTGGAAGAAAATGGACTTGGCAAGATGCTACAGTGTCTCATAAATAGCATGTACAGGGTGGGATTTACTTCTCTGTATCCCTCCACTGTATGATCCCTTGATGGCCAGGCTGGAAAGTCAGACAGGATGTACTAGCCAGCGCCCGACTGTGGGGTAGTCTACGTAAGCAGTTCTGGCTGGTCTTGTTCTTTGACAATGGATCTCACAGCAATGAGTCCTTCCAGAGGGCAGACACATGGACATGTGCCACCACTGGCAAAAGGATTCCAGGCACCAGTTCCAGCATGCCATTTAGCTTTCCATTACTGTGACAAACAATGAGGAAAACCACTTAAGGGAGGATAAATTTATTTTGGCTCACAGTTTAAGAGAATCCAGTCCAGAGTACTTGACTTTATTGTTTGTTCTCTGTGTGGAGCTTCATGGTATGAGCATGTGAGCTACCCGAGAGATAGCTACCATATCATGGCATTCAAAAGACAGAAAGAAAAGAGGGAGTGGGGCATGAGGAGGAAGTGGGTCTTGGGGGAACAAAATAGACCCTTCACAGTCACAGAAATAGTGGCCTATTTTAGGAAGCCAGGTTCTACTTTCTAATAGCCCATTTATTCATCAGTGTTGGGACTCCATCAGCTGGAGCAGGCCACCAACACTTGAATCTTTAGGGCCACTTTATATTTAAACTCTAACATCTGGGGAGGAAAGGATGGTCCTTGTTCATCAGAGAATGTGGTCATAGGATGCAGGTAGAGGCAAATCCCAGACCATAATGGTACTGGTAAATAAATCATGCCCTGAGAAGGTAGATTATCTAGTCATAAGAATTCAAGAGTTCTTCAAAGAGCATGCCCAGATTGCAGCATCTAGCTAGGATACTCCTTAGAAACAGAATTTTGTTCCAAGGAAGGAAGCCAGACTCAGCTGTATCCTGAGATTCTCTATAACTCATTCACATACTCTTTCTGGTAGTCAAGGAAAATAGACATTAAATTAAATTAAACCCTGCCATTCAAACAGCCCCTTGGAAGTCAATTCCTCTGTGAGCCAGAGGAGGATGCCACATGCCCAGCGAGTCCTGAGTAGAAGAGATGGGATTTTACCAGGGCTGGGTCACCAAGGGGCAAGAGGAGGGCCTTCATTGAACCCTATAGGCTCAGGAAAAGAGAACGTTCTAGGCTCTTGACAGCCTGACCCAGGCCTTTCCTAGGACCTTGAGGATGTGTCCACAGCCTGTCCATTCTGGGAACACCAGCCACATACACACTTGCCTAGTAGATATCCTGAGGTTTCCTGTCAAGTACAGAAATTTATAATAACTTGTAAAGCCATCTCTACTTTCTGTGGCTGGATATCTGTGTTGGGTAGTTCATCTGACAGGTGGCCCTGAGTCAAGGTCATGAGATGCTTTATTTTGAAAGTCCCTATTCTTAGGAATAAGGGACCATTGTCTTCTCTGAGTCTAGCAGTCTTTAAAGGCTAAAGAACACAAAATAAGGGTCACATCTCAGAAACAACTGAATGGGATTCAGTTAAGTGCATGGGGCCTATCTATTGCACCATGCGGCAGGCTTTAACCTGTATCCCTGCTTCTGTTAGTTCCTGCAGTAATACTAATATGCTCTATGCCTTCTTTGCACTGCCTGCCTCTTCCTCTGGTGGCAGTAGAGTACTCAGGTTAAGAAAGCATCTTGGGTTCTGCATAGCATTGGTATAGATGGGAACTTAGGCTAGGTACTAGTTCAACTTCTCCATCTCTTTGTCTGCAAAATGGAGTGGTGGTGGTGGTGGAGCTTCCCTGTGTCAAAGTCTGGATCTAAAGAGGTGACAGATGTGTGATGCTTTGAGGGCAACTAGAGTCCTACTGAACACTACCCCATTGTGCCCAATGTTTTTTCAAGACAAGAGACCAAAGTTGTTCCTCTGATGGGGATATCAGCATGGTTCGACAGCCAACCAGAGCTGCAGGAGTGATGATGTTCCCACATGGCACACTGTGCCATCAGAGTGGAAAGCTGACTTTGGTTACCACCTCCTAGGAAGCATTCCAAAGCTGGAATGTGTATGCACTACCACAGGTCCATAGTACATATCCACAAACTTACCTGTGCAAGACCACCTGGGAGTTCTCAAAGGGAAGGCTCCTAGCCCTGGCTGTGGACTTTCCATTTTGAACTGACTATCAGTTCAGTGAGTTCTGTTCCTGATGTGCTTCCTGGAATGGTGCCTCCCTGCTCTGCTGGAAATGAGGGGAGAGAACAGTCCCCTTTCCCCAAAACTGGCCAGACAGAGTGGATACTGGTGAGAAGTTATGTTTCTGGGATCCTTTTAAAGTTTGTTTTGTATTGATTTATTTAATATAATGATAATTGTTGCAACATTTTCTTGCCAATCTCAGAGAGACAAATACAATCAGCTTCCTCTCATTTGCATTTCCTAGATGCTATTAGACTCACAAAATTGTCTAAGAGGCAAAAAAGAAATAACAGAAGGGTGATTGATGAGAAAAGTAAGAGGAGGGTTGTACTCTGTGTATAATGTATACAAATATGAAAAATTAAAGTTTTAAGAAGTGTTCTGAAGAAGAGAACTATCAGGGCAACCCTCTAAGCCCCTAGCGAACCGTCAAGGAACATCACTCTGGCAGCTGCAGCTCCTTTCCTAATTTGACTTGTCAGAACTCTTTATTTCTGGCCAGCTTCCTGGAGAGAAGTGAGCAGAGTACAGTCACTGTTCATCGAAGTCCTCATAGCAAAAGCCAAGGGTGCCACAGTTGTTAGGCATGCCGGATGTCAGGGCTCTCAGGCTGGTGGTACTTTCTGATTATGTGGTCTCTGAAGACAACGTGTGGGAAAGTCTGAATGTGAACAGTCCCATCCAGAACCCTCATCTGGAATGTTCCACACTGCCCACTCATATACATTTTAAGAGCTTATAAACCTATGGAAACCTATTGTTGGGAAGCCAAGCTTTAGTCAACGAACCCATATTTTACCTTTTCTTTTTGACAGTTTGATGGCAAAAGACATAGGCAACTTCATTTTTGTTTACTAAATTAAAATGAAAGAACTGAGTTATGATAAAATAAAAAATTTGAATCGTATGAGAAATAAACTAGTCTCACTTTGGTCCAGCTACTTGAAGTGTGACTAGAAATTGTCACTGCCTTTGTGCAGCTACACATGGTCCTTGACTGTGCAGCCACATATGGTCACTGACTCTGTGCAGTCACACATGGTCTCTGACTCGGTGCAGCCACATGTGATCCTTGTCTATGTAGCCACAATGTGTTCTTTTCATACTTGGTGAGCAGGTGAGTGCAGTGTTGACTGCAGACATGTGCACAGAGGTCCCACAGTCCCACACATAATGTCATGGTCAGCCACAGGCAAATGGACTTAGCTTCAATAACATCTCTGGCAACCTGGGCTCTGCTCCTATTTAGATAGCCATCATGTGCCAAGTCAGAGTTTTAGAACCAGCTAATTATATTAGAAGTTCTCAAAGTGATTTTTGAACTAGAAAAAAAAAATGTTTTTATTGGTTGGTGCAGCTAAAAACAGGCTAAGAAATTCCCTCACACTTGCCAAAAACAAAACAAAACTCTAACACCTCCTGTTTAATGCAGAGCCCAGAAGAAGTGTGATTCCTGGAAACGCATGATGTGGTAATTTAATAAACGTTGAGACTTTTTCAAGTTTTATTGAATTTCACTAATAACAGATGTTAAAAGCTACATGCCGGACACCATTTTATGTCCGTGTTAAGAAAATTAACTTGAAAATCCATCAGTTAAGCCACTGAGGGCTCTTGTGTTTAAAGGGCAATGAATTCTGCACTTCAAACCCCACATGTCTGCCTGGGCCAGCCCAAAGAGGAGTGCTGGCTTTTTGGTGAGAGATGGACCTGGAGGCTGCCACTCCCATCTGCACTTTTCCTGGGCCACTTATTCACAGGAATGTCTAAAGGTTACACTGTGCATATCCATGGGCTCGAGCATCAATGAAGACTTTTTGGCAGAGGGTCAGAGGATCAGCAAATGAGTGTGAGGGAGAGGTACCTGAGTGAGTTTGGGGTTTGCCTTTTGCCTCCTTTCCTGTGGGTATAACAGGAAAGGTGCCTCCTTTCCCGGTATAAATACTCATGTTAACTTCCTGTGGTCAGTATTCACACTCAGGCTCCCTTCCTGTGCATGGCATATACAATTCACACAGAATAGACACAAAACTGAAGTATATAGAACTGTGCGTGTCTTAAAAGATCTAATAGAGTGATGAAGGCCATAATAGACTCACAGCCACTTCCTTCACAATCTGTGGCTTTGAGACCCGCTCTATTCCAAGCACAATCAATAAGCTTAATCAAGATCAGGACTACCTGCTTTTGATCTTACTAATGTGAACCCTGGTTTCTGTGATGTTTATAGACATAGCTGGCTCATTGTTTTCATTGCTGCATAATATTCCTTGGTGAGGTGGTCTTGCATCATGCATCAGTGTGCTATGTACTGTTTTTTTTTCCTGGGCTTATCAAAAAGAACATCATGTTGACATTGCTTTCTGTGTCTTTTGGGAATGCATGTCTACATTCCTGAATGATTGAAACATGGTGTTGATCGGTCAGAGGCTGGACTTGCGGGGCTTCTGCAGGGTGAACTAATGGATCTACCCTTGACAATGACAGAACGCTCTGCCAGGGCCACACCACTGCTCTGCATGGGCACATCCTCCCAGAGGAAATGTGTCCTCTGGGACACAGTGGCACTCATGGAATGCACAAGGGACTAGACTGTGTCACCAAGCTTGGTGGTAAAAAGCCTGGTATGACTTCAACTACCATTTTTAAGATGTTAAGGGAGAGGAAGTAGCTAGAAACTTCTGAAATAGGGAACAAGGTTCATTTCCAAAGTAGAACCTGCCCATGGCTACTTGGAAGAGTTCCCAGCTTCTGTTTGATTTTAGCCCCTGTCCAAAGACAGGAAATCAGGGCTCCTCGGTCTCTAGTCTCCAGGACTAACCTCTTCAAGGAAGGGGCTGGTCAAGGGTGTGAGTCACCTGCATGTTCTTCCGTCATCCAGTGACCATTTACCAGGTTCTGGTAATTTGGGTCTTGTGGTGGCCAGAGGAGGAGTAGGTGGGAGATCTTGCTATTCATTCACATGTTTAATCTGGCCGTTGACACTGTAGGCTTTTTTCATGCCATAACATCATGGTTAAAGGCCCATGTGAACTTTCAACCTTTGTTTTAACTCTTTGCCTGTTTGTATGAATGCCCTTGGAGGAGCACACGGAGCTCCCATCTAGTCTCTGTTTCACTGCAGAGGCTAGAAGGAGCTGAGCAGAGCATCATCTACAGAGGGAAGCTGGAGTTCCCACTTATGAGAAAGTGACTGAAGCAAACATTGTCAATGTCAGTGATAGCCACAATGCAGCTCTATGTGATGATTTAGTTCTATTGATTGACTTATGCATGAGTCACAGTATCTGTGCCATCCACTGGACATCTCACACTATTCCTCCACCTGCCTGTGTTCTCCTGATCTAACATACATGCATATGCATACACAAACACCCTCCCACATGTACACACTTACAGACAGCACCCTCAAACACATGCATGCATGCAAGCACATATAAACCCCCACTTGCACGGATATATGGAATGCACACATATACCCATAAAGCACCCCAACACACACACACACACACATACACACATGTACACACACACGCACATACACACACATGCGCACACACACACACACACACACACACACACACACACACACACACATTCTCATCAGGATTTAATGGAACCTCAGCCTCTCAGACATACGTTTTCTTCCTTATTCTGAATATTGAGTACCCACAGAACTAAAGAGACATAGAACATAATGCTTTTCATGAAACCCTAATATCACTCTACACAGTAAGTTTGCTATGTGGAAAAACTGACTCCCACGGATGTATGTGTGCGTATGCACACCCTCATAATAAAGTGCCTAATAAATGTTAAGTAAATTTGCCAAATGAATGCATATATTTTTCATTTGGAAAGGCATACTACATTATTATGCCATGTATTACAGATTTGATGTCCTCCGATGTATGCGCATATTGTTTGTTATGGTTATAATTGTGAAATGTAAGTTTGTCACTTTGCATTATGGCTCAGTGCTATGGTAAAAACAATGCTTTAGATGACAAGACCTGTTGGTTATTCAGAGAGGCTGTACTTCAACATGTGCACCACATTTACCAGTCACATGGTCACGTGGCCAACAGTGGCTCAGTCCAGGCAAATGTTCATCTCAGATAGGGCTCTGGGTGGCATACTCGTACAGCTTGAAGTGAGTTTTGAGTGCACATTGTTAGATGAGACTGTGTGTATCTGGTCTGTGCACTTTGAATGCATTCGTTTATAGTATCAGCGTTTTGCAACTGATTTGTCAACTCACTGCCTACTCACTGGAATAGTCCAGAGAACAGGATATGGTAGAGGAACAGAGGCAGGGATCTGAGAGTATAAAGTTCTTGTCTCTTTCCTTGACTTGTTACTTATCAACCAAATCATATATGATCTCAGAGACCCTAGATGCTGGGATGACAGACAGTACAGGTCCAACTGTGATGTTTGTAGACAACTCCTGCAAAGTAGTCCTTATGTCCAGCCTTAGGCAGAGAGTCTACGGGTCAGTCACTACATACCTCAGAAGCCCAAGGGCCAGGCCAGCTGACATTAATATGAACTTTGACATGTTCCTAGATGCCCAAGTCCATCTTCATGCTTATGCTGAATTCATAAGCCACGTTGCACTGGGATCCCAGCAAGAGCAGTGTCTAAGATTCAGGAATGAAGAAGGCATTGCTGACCTTCTCATTGCTCCCTTTTCTAAACATATCAGTGTCAGGAGTGCGTGCTAAAAAATTAGAGGGCTGTCTCACATGTCTCCGACCTCAGAGAATTACATGGTTTATTGGTCATTTCTGTCTCCCATGTCTAAAAGAAGCAAGGACACCAGCAGGCTGGTGGGACACCTGCACATGTCCCTGCCCCATGCAGAACTGTGACCATCTAGGTGGGTCCCTGTCTTGGGTGGGCCTCGTGCAATAAAGCAGGACTGGAAATTTAATGCCAGGCCTGCCTGGAGAAGTAAATGAGCTGTCGATCCACATAAAGTTAAAACAAATTCTGGTGGAATAAAAACACAGCCATTTGAAAAGCAATCAGTGGATTTAAAGCAAACCAATCAGTGGTTAAAATAGGGAATTGGATGGACCGCAGATGGTTTTATTGCAATCCGGTCTTCATAATGGGGACACAGCCACAGTGTGTTGAGACTAATTGGTTTGCTCATTTTCATAAATGCACTTTTTCTCACACGATAAAGCTAAGTCATTCATTAATGTGTTCATTCATTTTCCAAACATTTAGTAATAACCCAGTAACCTGTAGAAAGAGTAAGGCTTGTCACTCATGGCTGGAAGGGAAGACAAACAAAGGAAATTTTACAGTTTCTGATCTGAACAAATTTGAAATTTTCTTTTTAAACTTTAAGTTAAAAATAAAGATTGGGGAAGCAAGCAAATTAAATGTCCTTCTCAGCTTTTCTGCCCCCTCTAGAAGAGGAGATATTTTTTCTTCTCTGATCTACTCTTGCTGCATGGATCATGCCTTATGCAATCTGTGCTGCAGGATAAACAATGATCAAATTAGTGAAAGATCAGACCTTGCATTGAAATCACGCACACAAGACCAGGGCAGTGTGCCCTATGTGTCTGAGAGTTCTCACTTTTGACCCTAGTCTTCTCCAAGTGGCCTTCTTGACACCTTCCAAGGACTGCTGTGTGCTCTTCCTCTGCAGACCACAGGGGCACATGGAAAGCAGGATCCTCTCCAGCCCCAGCTCTTTACTGCCGGCCATGTGTGCAAGGATACCTACACAGCAGTGCTCTAAAGAGCTGCAGAGTTGGAAGTGAGTGGTAGGTGAAGAGGGTCCCTGTGCTCCTAATAACCTAGTCTTCTCAGAAGTCAACTGCAAACCTCTTCCCAGGTGGACTTGAGCCAAGAGCATAGAGTACAGGCTGCTCATTCTCTCAGAAAATCTTCAGATTCTCAGTGGATTCCAGCTTCAAGCCCACAGGGGTCCAAGTTCAGCCCCAGCCCCACTAGACACAGACTGAGGCCCCACTGGACAAGACTTGAAGTCTTGGAAGTGACCAAGTGTTTTCCTTCCACATGAGACCTCTGCTGGTGGTACATGGCCATTCACATGTGCTAGCTAAAGGAGACATGGGTATCACAGCAGAAGTGAGCAAAGCACCCAGATTCCCAAGTTAGGTAACATCATTCTATTCTCCTATCTGGCTTCTGGCAAAGCAAGAGTTTAGGGGATAGGAAAACGGTCATATTTTTTATTTTGAAAAGAAGGGAGGCCATATTTCTTGTCATTAAAATGCGTGCAAGGTCTACAGAGCTTATGCTGTCTAAAAAAGTCCAGTCTCTAACTTGAGTATCTGAAAACATATCTTGTTTTGAGTTTATCATTCAAACATGGTTGAAAACTGACTTCCTTTAGGTATTAAACACAGCTCAGACACACCCAGGCTGTCCTCAGTAGCTCTCCTCTGCCTTAGAAAGCTTCCCCCACCCTAAACAGTCTTCCCTTCCCCTGGAGCACAGCACTTCCCAGGAAACTTCCTGTCCACAGCCATAGCTGTTGCTTTTCCTACTGTGGCTGGCCAGCAGAGCCACAGTAGGCCAAGGGTTCCCTGCAGCTGAAGTGCTTGTTAATTTCTCTTCAATGTGCTGTTAAACAAGTTCAATCATAGAAACTTAACAAAACCTAAATGTGGCTTTTAAAAACCTTTCTTACAGAGTCCAGTTTTTTTTTTTTAAATCACAGTTCTTCAAGCCCAATCCTCCATGCCTGACTGCTGATATAACTGAAAAAGGTACACGTGTACAGGAGAAAGCTGCATACATGAGTATTATCTTCCTGTATGTGTCCATGGGTATGATGTCACAGGCGAGATGCCCCGGCTGGCTCTCTCCTCCCCTCTCTTCTAAAGAGAAAACTTCAGTTGTCTATGTTGCATTAGCTGGGAGCTCCTCCAGGGTGTGACCTGGACCAGGAGCAGAAGTGCTGAGTAGTCCTGCTGGAGGGTGAAGGAAGGGGAGGTGGAAGGGCCGACACTGCAAGCAGTAATTACCATGTAATGAAGTTAATGTTTTGTAGGATTTACGGCCTGATACCAACGTGGCTGCACATCCTCACTCACTTCTTCTTGTCATCCAGAATTTTTTTAAAAAACAACAAAGGAAAAAGGACAATATGTAAAGGATCATTAATTCTCTTCAGTCTTGATTTTGCCTTCTCTTTGGCTCTCCTCCTCTGGAGGTTGAACAAGAGGCTGTCACCAGGCCTTTCCATAAACTGCGGTTCATGGGAGGGTGAAAGTTACAACAGCTTGCAGAAGCTATCTGAAGGGCTCCCCTTTCAATTTCCCAGGCCTTTCAACTGCCCGTGGTTTTATGGCCCTCAGATCACCAGTTACAGCACCAAGAACAATGGGCCCACTGCCGGAGTGACCAGGTCTCAAATTTGCCTTGATTTGCCCGTGTGTCTTAGCAACAGTTTCTTTTCAAACCCAGAGCTCAATTGCAAGAATGAAGATGGATGGGGATGGGGATAGTCTCGCTGCCGGGACAACATGATTGGCTCTCAGCCCTGTCCCAGAACCATCTCATCCTGACCCTGCCGCCCTGCTGGCATTCAATCTAACCCGAGTGGCTGAAAGGAAGTGGCAGTGTCCTCGGGAATCCTATGTCAGGGAGTGTGCTGAGTCATCAACTCTGCTATCTAGGGAACAACGAATGAGACAGGACCCTGCTTCTGACTGAGCCCAGTTAGACAGAGGAAGGTAACACCAGATAGATCGTCTAGGGGGCAGGGGAGACAAGGCCACCATACTCTGCCTGTTGGTGGAGCATCTGTGCAAGCAGCTTTCGAACACTACTCCTTTCCCATTGGGATACTGGAAGAGTGGAGGGAAAACAAATATTTTATTCCCAAAGTGAGGAGGCTCATCCACAAAGCAGGAAAACGGTATACCAAACCGATTTAATGGACACATCTTCCAGATACTACCTCTACGTTTCACTCATCTCTTTACCCAGCTGATGACTAGAAAGCTAAAGATGGCTCAACTCTAGGACACACAGTGATGCTCAGAAGCAGGATGTGCCAGACTGGGCAGTTGGTGCAGGATGGAAAGAAGACCCCCCCCATCCCATCTTCGGCAGAAAAGAGGCAACCCAATGCAGCTCCACCTCACACTGCTTGTTTCTGGAGCCCACCTCTAGGATGCAGGCGCAATGATTAGAATTTTGATGACTTAAAGCAAGACATATCTTCCTGGAGTTCTGGAAGCAAGGTGTCCTGGACCTGAGGAGAAGCTCCTTCCATCATCTTCTGAAACTGCCTATAGCCTCAAACCTCTTCAGCTCACTCTGCCCCTCTGTCACCCAGCATGCTCCCTATATGGCTGTGTTGCTGTGTTCCCTTTACAAAGCCACCAGTCACAGAATTCAATTTTCAAACAAAATCATATCCTTGGTTCCAGGGACAGGATTAGAATATATCTTTAGGGAGCATGTACTCCAGCATATAGCAAATCCCAAACACAGATGCTAAATAATGGATTGTTTTTATGAAGATAACAAGTTCTCTATAAAGAGGTATTCCCTGAGGAGGGCTAAATACATGGGTCAGCTTCCAAGCCTGTGTTGTGCTGACATTATGTCTGGGGTGCTGTCAATAAACTTCTATTCACCCCAGAAAGAGAATCAATAATAGAACACACTGATTGTACTATTAAAAATCCAAGCTGGTGGACACATGAGGAAACTGGCTATTTATAGGAATATGGGTGAAGGGTTGCTGCAGGAGCGGGGCTGCTTTAAGACATGGCTTTCACAGGTTGAAGAGTCTCTTCTGGGCAGCTCAGCTGGTGGGAGTCTCCTCAGCAGGCTTTACAGCTGATAGAGCATTGTGGAGGGAGTGGTCAGTTTCAGCCACTCCCTGAGACTGTGAGCTATTCATTTCCTGTGTCTTAAGGAGCTTGCAATTTGAATCTTCTGCGTCCTAGGGAGCATCTTCCCAGGGTGGAGTGTTTTGATGGACAGAACTCTTCCACTCCACTTAACACTTGCTATGGAAGCTCTACATTATGGAAACCCCTCTCTGTCCTGGTTACCCTAATCCTTCAGACAGCCACATGGAAGACAAGAGCTGTTCTGTGTGAGCCCACACAGGACTTTAGCACTGTTCATGGATGGCACCCATGGCTTAGAATACACACAATCTTGCAAGGGGATCTTTTCTCCTAAAGGAACTATCGGAGAGAAATTGATGGTGACTCCACACAGTGAGGAATATTGACAAGACATCTGTACTTTTTGTCATGGCTTAGATGTTTGCATGCCTTAACATCTTAATGTTGCTACCTGACCGGATGGTGTGACAGGTTCTCGCAGGCTTGAACCCTGTGAAAGGAGAGATTGTGAGTCACATTTTAGCTTCTGAGAAACAAAAGAAAAATAACTTGACCTTGATGCTAATCCCAGCCAATCTTCCATGGATAGACCTTGTCCTGCAGACAGGACATTTCTTCATTTTCTGATGCTGTACTATCAGTTTAAATAATAATTTTTAAAATTGCAGAGCTGTGAAATTATTTCAGTTTCAGCAAGTCTTGAGTGGCTTGCTAATGGGAGGGTGGACCTCAATTCAGAGCTGGTCTATAAAGCAGAGGTTCTCAACCTGGGGGTTGCCACCCCTTTGGGAGTAGAAAGACTCTTTCCTGTGAAAAGGGTTGAAGAATTAGGAAGGTTAAGAAACACTGTTTGATGTCTCTGAGAATGACAGAGGAGGATGCACAAGATGTATGGTGTCATGCAGTCTGACATTAAGCTCCAGGGTTTTCCTAGCCTGTCCTCATGGCCACAACTTGGACAATCCATTAGTTAGGTGGAATGCTGGTAACATCTGTGAAATAAGACTAATGGGTAGCTCAAGCAGCCATGAGGTTCCTATGTTGGGAATTGACTCCAAAGAGGTGAAACTGCCACCTGAGCACACTCATTCTGAACTGGGTTCCTTGTTCCAGAAGCCATATGTGGAAGAAAGGGAGAGATGTCTTAAAGGAGGAGGCAGAGGCTTGAGTAAAAGAGCTCTCATTCCCATTCAGGGCCTGAGTATGGCAGCACTTGTAGAGCCTTCAGGCAATGGCACTGAAGAAAGCTAATATGGGAGCCAGGGGCATAAGCAGCAGAGCCATGAGCATTGCTTTCTGGGACCCCCATAGGCCTTCCAGGTCAGTTCCCTAGTGATGCAAATGCCTAGGAAGACCATAGCATGCAGTAAAAATGTTCAAGGTCATTCATTCCCAACTCTCATACAAAAATGGCTGTCCTAGTACTCTACTCAGATCCTCCAGGTATCTCAGAGTGTCCTCTGGCTTCCCACTCTTCTCCAGGAGTACAAATGTCACTCTCTATCATGACAGCATGTTCCTGCATTGCCAAGTGGAAATAGGATCTGTCTGTTTCAAAGTGCTTATCAGAGCATTACCTGTGTTCCTGGAACACATGACCATGGGAAATGCTATTACTCCAATGTGCAGATAAATCTCCAGGCTTATCTTTGCCACCCAAGGTGCCATGTATTCATAAGGCCCCACTCTGGAGGCACTTATTAATCTCAAGCTATCAGGATGCTACAGGGAGGTTCCCACAGGGAGCAAGTTCAGATAGTCTGCATGAGCAAGCAGAATGGCTACTTCAGAACAACAAGGGCCACTCCAAGGCTTCTGTGTCTGAGCCTGGGGAAGGCCATGACACCTGCACTCTGGGTTGGGTAGCCCTTCCTTAGTGTAGCATTTGAGAGCTATACAAGAAGTCACTTGTTCAGTGATTTCAATATTACTGCTGGTGGCTTCTGTTTTTTCTTTCTGTTTTCAGGTAACTACATTCGTTGCCCTACATACCCTGGTGTTGCCAACCAACACAGAACACTGCTTCCATACTAGGAGAAATGAAGACTGATTCTTTCAGAACCTGGACTGTGTTGGAAAAGATCTTGAAATTTTATTCTCCAGTGGGTTTGCTTACAAACTAAGGTTGTAGCATCACTCTCAGGGCAAATTGAGAGGGAAAAGAAAGGTCCAGGTCTGTGATGATGGGTACCTCTGGAGACCCACACTTCCTTGGCATACTATGGTGGTCAGGAGAAGCATCCATATATCCTCCAGATATGCTCTGATGAAGAGCCCCCTGCTGTGAGTACAGTCATAACTGTGATGAAGTCAAACTAGTGCTCGCTATGGGTAAATCATGTACTTATTGTGGGTGTGTTGGATGACAGAGTGCCACAGGGGGTTAGAGGTAGACTTCTGTGCCACTGCTGAATGGCTGAGGTCTCCCTTGTAGGCCTCCCTCCAAAGTGTGAGCATGTCTCCTCCCACATCCTTCTTTGGTTTATCCTGTGTGTACCTAGCTCTGAATCTGATTCGTGATCCCTCTGGGTGATAGTAAACACTGGTGTAACTCATGAGCTTGTCACCCTAACCTCTGCCTCATCTGGATGTAGTGTTTTCCCTGTGTATGCATGTGTCTTTCCAAAGTTCAGAAGGACACACCAACCATACTGGATCAGGGCCTGTGCTAGCAAGCTTTCTGTGAACTTGGTGCAAACTATAATCAGCTGGGAAGAAAAGAGCTCAGTTGAGGAATTACCTCCATCAGATTGTCCCAAGGGTATGTCTGTAGAATATTGTTTTGATAATTGATATGGGAGTGTTAGCTCATGCAGGTTGGGCCTGAGTTGTCCACTTCTGTGCTCCTCCATGGACTCTGCTTCAGTTCCTGCCCTGAGTTCCTGCCTTTACTCCCCTTAGTCACTATGGACTGTGACACAGAAGTGTAAGCCAAACAACCTTGTTCCTTCCCTAATTTTGTTTGGTCATGATGTTAATCACAGCAATAGAGAAACAACTAATATGGGGCCATCACATGTTCTCATTTAACTTTAAATCCCTCTTCAGAGGTTCCCATCTCCAAATACTGAAGTGCTGGGGTTCAGTTCCGTATATAAATTTGAGCATCCCAATTTAGCCTAGAACAAACACATAGCAAGATGAAGAAAACTTCACCAAATCAGTTAGATTTTGAATTAGAGGAGTTAACCATGGTGAGCATGTCCTGAGCTGGCTGAATTTTCTGAGCAAAGCAGAGCTCAGTTGGCCAGAGGAAGCTGGCAATGATGGAAAGTGGCAGTAACTGATGTATACTGGAAACATTCTAGGTGGTAAGGTCCTGGGAAACACCAGGCCTTTGAATTCATTGACCAGCCCGAGGAGTGTGGTCTTTTTCTCTGACCCCTTGACAAACTTGTACCCAGTTGACCACCAGGGAGCAATGGACCACTCAATCAGACACAAGTCCAAGACCTGTGGGTCAGGAGCTTTCCCTGGTCTCCTAGGGAGTAGAAATGTAGAAATGGCATCAGTTTTGTGAGTCTTATTGTGTGCTTGCCTGCTGTAATTTCTCACACAATGAAGAACTTCCTGACAATGAGAGGGAGATGGAACTCAGATCAGAGCCAGATTCTGAGGCTGTGGCTATCTGGAACCTTCTGCCTCTGTGGGCAGTTTTGTCTGTGGGTTTACCTCTCAGGACTTGTCTGCTTCCATGCTACTCACCCAGTCACTGTCCATATATTGGGCCATGAGGCTAGAGGTGAAGGACACCTCTTAGCCTTTTCTGGTTCATTGTAGCCCACACGTGAGCTGTGTATGAGTGCAGGGAGTGTTTTACAGGAAGAGACCATAGCTCACCATGAAGATGTAGGATTTGCATGGCCTCTTTCCTCTTAGTTGACCTCTTCCTGATTTGCCTCCCATGCATGTGTGCACATTTGACTTTGTGCTTGGTATGCTGTCACACTGCTCCACTTGAAAGACATGATAGCCTTCACTACATCTACAAAGGATGGTTTCCTCAGTGTCCTCCTGCCTTGCAAAGGCAGAGGAAGCAACAATCCCAAGTATGCATTGAGACCCAGAGAGAGCAGAGTCACAGCTCCGCTGCATTCCTGAGTCCCATTGGGAATTCAGAATCTCCAAGGTGGGAGAGACACATCCAGTTGGCATGGTGGGGCAGCAATGGAAACAGAACAGGACATCTTTGTCTGTGATGACAGCTTAGTGGCCCTGGGAGATAGGTTGCTATCCATGAAGAAATAGCAAGTGGGACAGAAGTACAGTGGTAAGTACTCTGCTACCCCCTTTATAAGGTTTCCTTGAGGCCCCTGTTACCTTGTTCTTATAACTCCAGAACCAGGTGACACATCAACTGGAATACATCCTATGTCTATTGGAACTGCCCACACTCACCATCCCATGTCTGTCTGTCTTCCCTGTCTCAACTGTTCTTTCCCATGGAAGCCCCCCAAAAGGCTTTGTCTAGCCTCCCCCCCGCTCCCTGTTCCTGGTGTTGCCCATGTGGCTATGTGTGATGTGCTAGATATGAGAATGAAGTCTCCCTGTGACTGTCACCTCCAGTTCTGTGGATCTTAAGGGATCCAAACAGAAGTGCTTAATGGGTAATGGAGTGACCTCTTCAATGAGCTGCAAACGAAGTACCTGAAGACCAATTCCTTTGATAGCTGTCTTCATTTGAGTTTTATTGCTGTGAAGAGATAGCATGACCAAGGGAGCTCTTATAAAGAAAATATTTTTGTTGGAGCTGGCTTCAGTTTCAGAGGTTCAGTACATTTTCATCATGGCAGGAGGCAGGGCAGGCTTAGTGCTGAAGAAGCTGAGAGTTCTACATCTTGATCTGAAGACAGCTAGAAGGAGACTATCTCTTACTGGTCAGACTAGAGTTTGTATATGAGACCCCAAAGCCCACCTCCACAGTAACATACTTCCTTCTACAAGGCCACACCCACTCCAACAAGGTCACATCTCCTAATAATACCACTTTATGGCCATACCTTTGAACATATGAATCTAAGGAGGCAAAATCTTTCAAATTACCACACCACTAATTGTAGGATATTAGGTAATTCCCCCTTCTCCTTCCAGCCAAGCACAATAGGTGATCCCAGAGGAAAGAGGATGAGCATGGGTTCAAAACAGACCTTCAACTGCTGCCGTTCTCGCTTTTGGAAGTAGAATTGGGCCTGTCTGGGAAGTACATCAGGTAGATGTGACATTTGTACTCCTGGGAATCAACAAAGGAGGCTCACCACTCCTGAATGCAGAGAGCTCTCTGTTAGAATCCCGTTTCCTTTTCCAGCCTGTGTAAAATGGCAATTTCTTTGAGGAGTAGGAGCAAGAGAGTGATCTGTGGACGTGCTGAATGTATTTAACGGAATCATGGAGGCAAGCCCTGAGTTCTCTGGTTGCAGATTACAGAGAAAACTAACAGTCCCACGAGCATACTTCTCACATGCAGACACACTGGGCCAGGAAGTTCAGGCCTCACATACTATCACATGTATAATTCTATCTCTGTGACTAATTCTCTCAGGCCTGAATGGTTCCATTCTGTTCTGAGTCACCCCATTGGTGAAAAGACCATGATAAAGCAGTCAGGTTAGAAAGGAGAGACCAGTAATGCTATGAACAATTTCAGGTAAATATCAAAGGCATCCTTAGTTCTGCTTGGCTTCAGTTTCTCTCAGACTTAGAAGAGTTTTTTTTGAAAAAAAAAAAAAAAATCCTTGGAGGAATTCTGCCAACTAAAATGGGCTTGAATGTTTTAGGGGAAGGAATCCTCACTTCATTTATGCATAGTAGTTACATTCTCTCTGTCTTTAGCGTCTTTTGTACACCTGCTTCTGAGAGCTCCTCCCTGTCTTGTCAGCTGCAAGCTGGTCCAGTCTTTGTGACTAGGTAGGGAGTTGATTACTGAAGCTAAGAAAAATGTAACTTTATCAAGATAACAGGCTGGGGCCTCATTTGCCAGGAAGAGCAGCTAAAAATAAGAGACACTCGTTAAGCAGACAAAGTGTGGAACGGTGTACTCCACAGCCCAGCAATGCGAAGCATGCCAGCAAGTGGGTGTCTGCACTGTTCTTTGAAACCCGAGCCCAGGTCTTTATTAAATTGCCTGCAGATTACTGCCTGGAATCACCGTACATGTCTAAGAACACCTCCAGCTTTTTCGTCATCAGGCAGGAATGCAAGCACCACTCTGGGCGACTGTGCTCCATCTAAGCCCAACAAAACAAGACAAGGGGATAAGAATCATACCAGTAGCGATTTGGTGGGCACAGTTAATCATTTCTCATCTTTATGTACGTATCAGGAGCTGGCAATGCCCTTTGGCAGCAGATCGGAAGGCAGCCTGCCATCAACAACAATAAATCATTTGTGAGCACATGTAGCAATTATCATCTGAAATAAAGGTGTTCAGTCCCAGTCCTGGGGAGCACCTAGGATGGATCTTAACAAACTTGCTGAGGAGCCTCGAGCCTGAGGCTTCAGTGACTCATTCTGCTGAGTATCTGGCTCATGCCTAGACAACGGGATCAGAGGTGCCCACGTCCCACGCACCACATGGAAACAATGGGCCTGTGAAGCCTGTGCTGTCAGCCCGTCTGGGAACAATAAAGCTCTTTATATCGCCCACCTTGGGGGAGATTTAGTAATGTTTTGATTTATGAAGGGCAAGCAGGAGCAGGCAGAAAGCAAGACTATGAATATCTAAGAACAGCTTTTGGTATAGTTGTTGTGAAAGTAATTTAGCTTCCAGACAAGTTGTCCTGGGGAGCAGGACAGTCCCTGAGGACTGCTGCTCACACCCCCAAATACTCAATGCCCACATCCTCACTTCCAAAAACTTTCTGGTAGAAGTGTACTGTCTTCTGCCGGTGACCACATAGCACCCTTATTCCATAATGTGATGTGCAGGAAGGCATTGTTTTTTCTTGGTACCTCTCCTAGAGGTAGTTTCCAAAGGAGGAGGAGCCCTGGAGGTATTCCTCCTGATACTTCCTGTGTTGGGAACTGGTTGAGACAGTGATGTCATCTTGAAAAAAAGTGATATGTGGTGATGCTTGCTAGATTGCAAAGGAATGTAGACATTTGTGGGGTTCAGCTGTGGGATACATGCCAAAGCCTGGATTCTGTATTTCTCAGTTATCCCCCAGGCCTCAGCTATCTCTCTTCATCTCCCCCATCTCCCCTTTTATAGAGCTTCAAACAAATCTAATTTGTAAAGATTGCTTTCAAGCAGCAATGCCTTGGGTCTCACTGTGTGCCCCTCTGTTAATGGGTAACTCACATCTTGCAATCATTTACATTGAAAGAAAAGTTAGAAACTGGAACTTTCCTCATTAATTCTTTCACCTACAGCTCCACAGTGGCCCTAATAACTAAGGTAAGAATATATATATATATATATATATATATATATATGTATATATGTATATGTATATATGTATATATGTATATATGTATATATGTATATATATTCATACATTATATGCAGATAGATACATGATACATAGTAGATAAATAAATGATGGATATATAGATGGAAGATAGGCAATAGGTAGATGATAGATACATCATAGATAGTAGATAGATAGATAGATAGAGAGATAGATACATGATAAATAGATACATGATAGATAGTAGACAAATGATAGATGGTAGATAGATAGGAAGCTTCCTTTGTTTCTAATCCACATTCTGCCTCTTTAGCACCATTGTCCCCTCTCTCTCTCTCTCTCTCTCTCTCTCTCTCTCTCTCTCTCTCTCTCCTTTTCTTCCAACTTTGGGGGATCAGACCCGCAGGCCAAGTTGGTATAGATGACCAGACCCACACTGTGGTGGATTAACACAATTTCATCTAGGTGGGAATCTAAACAGATTGACCAACCCTAAGTTATCTTTACATTTTTCTTATCAATACCACTAAATACTTAGTGGCCTAGAAGAAATCCTAGATGCTTCCTTTTTGTCTATATAGTCCCAGGAGCTGGTGAAGAACAAGATCTGCCTGTACCTCTTCTATGAAGGTGGGGTATTCCATGCCCACAGTAGGTCTCTGGATAGTAAGGAAAGCTATCAAGGTGAAGACATACGATCCTCGATGGAACCCCTTCCCAACAGTAGCTCCTCCCTCCATAATGCCTCTGAGAATCTCTTGGGAAATTATTGATTAGTGACTTTCTATCACATTTAATTGATTTTGTACTCTGACAGTTCCCCAAAACATGCTTTTACCAAGGTCAGCATTGTCCTAGAGTTCTGCTCAAACATGGATACACCATAGTTATTTTGCTCCCCAGCTCTCTTGACCATTCATTGCAGCAATATTGATGGGGAAAATTATCTACCACTATGTGTCTTCTTGGATAGGATTGAATTATAGCAACATTGCCCTTGACCACTGATCAGTGTATCTAACCAGAAGAACAGGTACAGAGGGCAGAACTATGCTAGAGAAGGACATTGGTGGCTAAGGATAGCCAAGCCTAGGCTGTAACTTTCATAGGGTCACTAGAACACTGAGGCTTGCTAAGCTCTGCCACTCACAAGGAGGTGAGCTATAGCTCTGTTTCCCAAATGCTGTTCTGCTCAGTCACAGCCAGTACCTATGGCTTGAGGTAGTTGTAGTTTGGGTAGTTTGAGCTTGTTTGCTGAAATAGAAATCTGGTTGTCCGGGAAGAGGAAGTCACCAGTCAGGTCTTGCATTTGTGAGCAGATGTGTACTGGTAGGAAAAAGCCAAGCAGGCTCTCCATTGAGTGGTTAGGGCTTGGGCATACCTTGTGCTCCAAAGAGATAATGAGGTTCCCAAGGGTTGGGGTGGTTTTTTTATCTTAGCAGGCTTAGCACATAGCCAACTACATGTGGTTGACATATAGACCATCTATTCCCCACATGCAGTATGCACAGTCTCCATAAAGCTACATACAATCTGCATACAGGTCACCTGCAGGGTTCCCTGTTGCTCCTGTGTTTGCACTACTGAGCCACAAGCTCAGCCCTCACTGCTTTGTTTATTGGCCTCACCAGGATCTGTCCAAGTGATCTCAGAGTCAAATTCCTGTCCACATGGTGGTGACAGGGCTCTTCTCTCATTGAACTCACTTCAGTTCTAGAAGGAGGTGAACAGAACCCTATCTCCCAAGAATGGATTTTTCTCCCAGAAGAAGGTTGCAAAGCTTGGTCCACCAGAACTTCCTTGCTATGCTGGAAGTGATCATGTCTGTGCATCCAGGTGGTATGGGGGGATAGGGTTTAACCATTTGGGGAAAGAGCCTTGTTGTAGAGTATCAGAGTTGACCCCTGGAGAATTGAAACATGACCACTCAAAGAACTAGAGACATATTTCATGGACACAGAAGGGGTCTGGTTGGGAGCCTGGTGGGAATAAGTCTTCTACCCAGACAAGCCTACTGTAGGAGATACTACAGTAGCCATGGTGAAGGCTTCCTCTTGTGCATGACAGAAGACTTTGGGAATCAGTTTTCTGTAAATTCATAGACCACATTTGAGTGTTTAGATTTTAAAAATCTGAGTTGGAAACTGAGACAATTTTTCTATATTCCACATCACTTATTTCTTCATGCATGCAGTGTTCCTAATAAATAATGTATCAGGGTTCCCCAATGATGTTGAAATAATATGAAATGAATGACAGACATATAGACATACAGGTAGAAAGGTAAATAGAGATGTAAATTCATAAACAGAAACAGAAAGATAAAAATGGATAGATACATATATCTATAGATGTTGCATTGATGATTAGTCAATGAAATATGATCAATAATGATAGATAAATAGAGGATAGATAAATCATAGATTGATAAGTAAGTAGGTAATAGTATATAAGTTCTTGAAATATGCTATATTGGTGATAGTGATATATTATTCATAGAAAGATATCTAGAAAAATGATAAGTAGATTGATAGATAAATGACAAATCAATGGCAAATAGATAAAATGCAGCTAGATAAGTGGATAGATGTTAGATAAAACTAGATGGATGACAGATGGTATAGATATGATAGATAGATACTTGGTTGGTTATAAATAGGTGATAGGTAGGTAGATGACAGATTGAAAGAGAGATAGATACATAGATGATAGAAAGATGATAAGTAGATGACATGTTATGAATGGTAGATGATAGAGATAGAGGGATAGGTAGGTAGATAGAAAGATGATAGATAGATGATAGATAAATAGATGATAGATAGATAGATACATAGATATATAGAAACATGATGATAGACAATAGGTAGATTGATAGATGGATGATAGATAATAGATAGATAGATGCAAAGATATATAGATACATTATAGATGATAGATGAATAGATAGATAGATAGATAGATAGATAGATAGATAGATAGATAGATAGACGATAGATGATAGGTAGACAGATGGATGGACAGACAGACAGACAGATAGATAAACAGTCCAAATGAGAATGTCACTCAAAGCTTGGGGTATTTGAACACTTGGTCCTCAGTTGACAGAACTCATTGGGGAAATTGGGTGGGCTTTCTAGAGTAAGTATATCACCAGGAGCAGGTTTTGAGAGCTTACACTGTTCTCTATTCCCACGATGGTTTCCCTGCCTCACACTGGTAGTCATTATCTGAGCTCTCAGCTTTCTGCTCTGGCTAACATGCCTTGCATTTGCTGTCAGTTGCCACTTGGAACTGTAAACTCAAACAAACTTTTAACTCTATAGATTGCTCTGGTTGTGACGTTTTGTTACAGAAACAGAAAAGTAACTAATGGAGGTAGATGATAGATAAATAGATAGATAGACAGATAGATAATGGATAGATAGGTAGATGATAAATAGATAATAGATAGATAGATGATAAATAGATAGATATACAAATGATTTATTAGCATAATTAACTCATGTGACTCTGAGGCTAAGATGCCTCAGAATCTACCACTTGCACTTTAGAGAATGAGGAGAGCCTCTTTCAGCACTAGATCAATGGTCCTGTGGATGGGTTAGGAGTAGGGGAGTGGTCTGAAGTAGGTATCAAATCAAGGGCACCCAAGAATGCTGAGACACCAGGACATGGATAGATGGATACCAGCCCAGGAATATTCAAAGAGATGTGTCCTTCCCAGCCACTGTCCTATTGAGTACATATGGATTGGCTAGTTCTCATCCACAAAGTTGAGGGCACATATTTACTCCATATATTGAGTTGGATTCTTCCAGAAACTCCCTCCTCCATACCCAATGAGCACTTTAGCTTAATTCAGATAGCATAACTGGCTACCATGTGTTGACACTGTTACTGAGCAGTACTCACAGTTTACACTAGGGTTTCATCTGTGTGGTATCCTTCATGGGTTTTAACAGATACAATATAACCACCTCTGCAGAACTCATGGAGGTGTTTTCCTGCACAAATTTGTTTTCTACCTCCTTATCCACCATTCTTCCAACCACTGGCTATGTTTATTCTTCTTTTGGGTTTTCCAGAGTGTCGTTTTTCTGGAACCGCACAGTATGCAGTGTTTGTAGACTAGCACCTCCCACACAGCAGCACTCGCCTTTGATTCCTTTACATCTTCTGTTTTGCCAGCACATTTCTGAGTAATGTTTCACTACATGGATACACTTCGGTGTATTTAGCAAGTCTCTCTGGAGGACATCTTACTCCTCCATTTTGTGACACTAGAATGAAGATTTGGTAGCATTCATGCGAGGGGGATGGATCAGTCAGCCATGTGATTGCCCTTCAAGTGTGAGGGTATGAGTTCATTCCCCAGAACCCATGGGCAAGTAGTGCAGTTTGTAATCTCAGTACTGATGAAGTCAAAATGGCCAGATCCCGGGACTTACCAGCTTGTTAGCCTGCTGGGTGAGCTCCAAGACAGTGAGATACTGTGTTTCAGTTTTTAAAAATTATGATGGTACCTGAGGAAAAAACACCTGAGGTTGTACTCTGGCTTCTACACATGTGCATACATCTACATATATATTTGCATTTGCATACACATCAACATGTATAAGTACACACAAAGCACTCAAGCATACATATAAATGCACATACACACATACATACATACATCAAACATGCACATATACATACATGCATATACACATGCAAAATAGAACAAAAACATAGCATATGTGCACACATACATATAAACACATACGCATGCATGCTCATACATATGCACATACATGAATGTATATACCTATACACACATGTTCACACAAACCCTACATTCACATGCAGGTGCTTGGATCACCACAGTTGTTCTGCTCACTTAATAATAGCAGAGTTCAGTCTTCCACTGTTTACAGAATTAGTATGTTCTAGTCTCTCAGAAACTGCCTGACTGTTTTCTCTGTAACATTAGTGACAGGTCAGAGCTCTCTTCCATGGCTCATGTATTTGCTGGTGTTCACTGTGGTTAGCATTCTGAACTTCAGCCATTTGGATGGGTGTGTGGTGGCCTATGAGGCTATTTGATCATCAGGGTTGCATGGATTGATTGACACTTGAAAAGACAATGATCTGTTCAGAGGGCTTGTGAGTGATAAAGAATGACTTTACAACCAGCCGGGGCACAGGTGTGGGCAAAGACAGAACATGGAGGAGGAAGTCACATGATCTGTGCAAGGGGAGGAGTCAGCATGGCTGAGGACTTCCAGAGTCACAGAACATGGGAGTCTGTCCTACCATGTTGAGTTTCAGGCTTCTCTAGGAAATCAGGAAAGTGTCATGAAAGGTTAGTGACTTTCTGTCTTTACTTGAGAGAGAGAGAGAGAGAGAGAGAGAGAGAGAGAGAGAGAGAGAGAGAGAGAGAGAGAGAGAGAAGAGTTGGTCCCAGGAATCTGGGCTCATCTTGATGCACCCAATACCTTGCTTTGACCTCAACCCTCTCTATCAGTGAGATGAGACTTCTTCTCTCCCTGTCTTCATGCAGGCACACACCCTCTCCCCTGATATCCTCTGGATCTCACTGGTGTGACTGCACAGTATGCATATGGATAGTAGACACTGTAACTTTAATTTTTTCAAACTTTATTTTTTTTCTAGATATTTTCTTTATTTATATTTCAAATGTTTTCCCCTTTCCAGGTCTCCCCTTCGGAACTCCCCTATCCCATCCCTCTCCCCCTGCCTATATGAGGGTGCTCCCGTACCCACCTACCCACTCCAGTCTTCCTGCTATTACATTCCCCTACACTGGGGCACTGAACATCCTCAGGCCCCAGGGCCTCTCCTCCCACTGATGGCCAACAAGGTCCTCCTCTGCCACATATGTGGCTGAACCATGGGTCCCTCCATGCGTACTTTTTGGATGGCTCTTAAATGCTTTAACTTCCCTTTTACTCACCACCCACCAGAGGTAGTAGGAAAGAAAGGATATGGAGGAAGTGGACCTGTTTAGAAAGGTCCTTAGGAGCAACTCCAAAATTGTCTGCAGTTCAGTTCACAGGTTAACAGCGCCAGCTTGATCCACTCACAAACACTTCACAGATACACCAGGTAGACACCTGGTAGAGTCAGGATAGACTCGGTAACATGACCTAGCAGAGACATTCAGGCCTCAGCCTTGGCACAAGTCAGCAGGAGGGACCAGGAGGAATGTCAGGAGTTCTCAGCTGTATCTCTCTCAGCGAAGCAAAGATCAGCAAAGATAAGAAACCCATAAGTGTTGCATAGCTAGCTGTATAAGCAACTATATGTGCAAGCCTAGCGTAGTCTCTGTCACTGTCTGTTGTTTATACCCTCCAAACATCACCTCTCTTCCACCTGTCTTGCCTCAGCTGACATCACTCTGCCAATCAGCCTGAGTCTGCAGAAGTGTCAAGAAACTTCAGCACTCCGCCAGAAGGATTTTGGTGTTTCTCTTTATGGAGTCCTGACAAATGCAGCTTAACTACGCAAAGTAAGGCAGACCAAGTAAGACATGGGTCTTGTAAGCAAAGAATCCTTCATCACATGTCCTTTCATGTGCTTGCTTTAGCAGAGCATCATTTCTCCTGTGTCTACTTCAGATAAATGTTTCTTCAGAAGTCTGCCTTAGTCTTTCACCTGTGTCCACTTTAGGAAAGCACTCCTTCAGGTGTTTGCCCCAGCAAAACACCATCCAACCAAATTTCCAAAGATCCCTTAAGTTTCCACTTCAATGCGTAGCCCTCATTTGCTGTAAGGGCCTCTGGTGGTTCTTTTATTCATTTCTCATGTTGTTTCCAGAGCCTGTTTATATTTTGTCATCCCAGGAAAATGTGTCAATAAACAAAGCCATTGGGATACCACTGGGGTAACCATTTGTTTACATTATAGAAGTCCTATAAGTACTTGTGGGTCTTTATGTTGCAACTACCCTAATGATTGTCACTGAGCAGTAGGCAAGTACCTCAGTTCCACCGCTGATTCTTGTTCTCTGAGCAGATGAGTCTCAGTCCAAGTTCCAAAACACTCAGTTTTCCTCTTCACTTGAAAATTGGAAAAAGAGACTCAGTAGAACTCAAACACTGAGAGCAGAAGCTGGGAATGTGACCCTAGAGCAGAAGACACTGTTAAACATCTTTAACAGATACTTTCAGGTTTAAAACCCAATGTCATGGCAGCCTGCCAACTAAAAGTATGCCTGAGACACATGCCCATTGCTTTACCCCCTGCAAAGCCTTCCACAGACTCCAGTTTGAGCTCCTATGGACCTCAGATGTGGTTCTGCATCAGAAGGCAGATGTGTCAGGCTTCTTAGGCAATCCCTGCTCCTCATGGTTCTGGCCTTGCACCACCAGAAGCCTGAAGATAAGCCACTGCATTGCATCCTCACCATGTGGCTCTCTTCCTGGGTCTAGTTTGTTTTATAAAACTGTCTCTATTGTACTCCCAAACCTATCCCTACACAAACATCAATTAGCTCGTGCTGACCTAATGATAATGATCTTGATGCATATTAGAGTCAGCTGATATGTCCCTAATTAGAGGAGCCTACAATTACATCTAAACCAGAGGTCAGATTCCTGGCCTGCAGGGCAAGGGAGTTACTGGCACTGATGTGTGGTGTCTTGGTGAGAGCTCTGCTGCTAAAGGCAGTGCTGGGAGAGAAACTTTGCCTTTTCTTCTGGAATCCCCAAATCCTGGGTGAGATTCTGGGCTAGCTCTCTACCTGGAAGCAAAGGACATTTCTTCTCCACCTACTTCTCAGTACCCACACCATTCTTTTCATCCCTCCATGCCTATGAACAGTGTTGTTTTAGGAAGCTGTTTCCCAGAATGCTGTAGCAATTATGAAACCTCAATGAGCTAGTTATTACTATTTTTATAATTATAGAATGTTCCTGAATCCAATATGTTGAACATGGCTTCCTGTTTGGTGGGTCTATCTCTGATGGGCTAATCTACTCATCTACTCCTTTCCTTTCTCCACCAGCTGGCACACCATCCTGTCAGAGACGTGCCCCAGACTAGACCATCAAGGCCATGTATTATGCAAAAGCTCTCTTGACCCTCAGGATGGTAGTCACAAGCTACGCCAGTGGCTTCCAGTCTCTATGGAATACATTTTGATCACACACACACAAACACACACACACACACACACACACACACACACACACACACACACACACACACACACACACACAATGATAAACAACCATAACAGAAATGGGGATGGGAGATAAGTTCTAAAACACTCCTTCTCTGAGAGGAACAACGGTATTCTGTTAATAGGATTGTTGTTGGGCACTGGACTACCCTGAATAAAATCAACCTCTCTCTCTCTCTCTCTCTCTCTCTCTCCCCAATCCTCCCTCTCCCTCCTTCCCCCTCCCTCCCTCTCCCTCCTTCCTCTTCCCTCCCTCCCTCTCTCTCTCCCCTTGTCTCTTTGTGTACACACATGCACATACATGTGCACACACTTTGAAAATAAAAATAATGTGTGTTCGATAGGAATGTTCAAGTCCATCTGTGCAGAGAGTTTCTGTTCTAGAAGCATTTCCACCTGGTAACCTTGTCTCACAAAGCTCAGAGTTTCTCAAAAGATGCTACAATTTTTAGACTTCTGAGAAGATGTAGCACCAAGTCTCTCTAGACAAAGCTAAAGTCGAGATGACAAAACCGCCTGACCACAGAGTGTCTCTGTGCCAACTGTGCTTCAGATAGTCCAGAGGTATTGGCAAGTGCACTTACTGAGAGCCTGTCTTCTAACACCATGTAGATGATTTTGATAGTAAAAACAATCTGTCAGAGAACTCATCCAAAAATGGCACTTGAATCTCAGTTCTGAGCAGTGCCTGGGCCTCAGGCATGCTTCTGCCATTGCTGATTTGTTACAGGAACTGTTGGCTTCAAAAAGACTTCCACCTAAGAAACAAGGTAACTGCTTATGGAGAAAAGACTCAAGAGATTATAGAGTTGGAACAAAATGCACAACCACACAGCTAAGCTGCAATGTGATCAACAGAAACCCAAGCTACTAGTAGAGGTTTTAAGCCATCTATTAATACCATGTAACTCTGAAAGGCCTTGTGCACCATTGAACTTTGTGGTTGTGTATATGTGCCACATTCATCCATTGCTCATGATCTGTTAAAGCACCCAGAAGATTCATGGGTGAGTCAAAATGTTGAAAAGTCCATCTATCGATTCATCAAAGCATTTCTTTCCCAGTCCCAAATTTGATGCTTTTGCCTATGTATTTCATCTAGACTTGGATTTGGGTTCCCTGGGCATGCAGTGTGACTGGATGAAAGTTTTATCTTTTAGGAAATATTGATGTTAAGTCTTTATTTTTCTTATTGAACAAGAACCACCAAAGGACAAACTTAATAAGTTTTGTGCCAAGCTCTTGAGCTGTTCTTGAGGAGTTAAAGGGCAAGGATGATCATGGGCAGTAATGTAGGTGGTAAATGCCAAGACTCATGACCATTTTCAGATGTTCTTCAGTGGACACATTATTCCAGAAAGCTGTCTATAGGAGTGGCGAGCTTGCTTTATAGGGGGAAGGAAGACATCGGGCTTTCCTTGTTGATCTTCACTGACTGGATGATTCAACCATAATTAAAGCATGCAGCATAAATTTTCTTCAGCTATGGAATGGAAAGGTTCGTTTCTAAGACCTTGTCATCCTGCCTTAAACTGTGGCCTGTGCACAACCATGTTTTGAGAAGACAGTCTTAATATGATGAAACCAGTTTGCTTTCTTCAATATAAGTGAAGGGAACTTGATGATTGAATGGATTCTGTGTCCCAAACACAGCAGTCTGCCTCCTCCTTTCTTTGAATTCTTGTGTCTGTCCTTCCCAGAGGAGGACATCATGCTCAGGCATGGAGACCACTGAGTCTATCTGAACATACGAGTGAGCCTTGCACAGAAGACCAGTCACTTGAGCATCAGGTTGGCATACAGAATGTTACTCTCTCAGGGTGAGATGATGGCTAGCAGCTGCTTTGGTTATCTTGGCAGCAAATGGACCAACACAGATCATAAGCTTATCTACTGAGGAGCTTCTGCAGGGGCTCAGCCCTACATGAGTCTGTTATTTTGAAAGGAACACAAAAATCTGCTCACCCCTTCCCAGAATGGATGCAGAAACTGGTTTTCTTGAGAAGGTGAGTACCTGACAGCAGTTGGTAGACACGTGTGTCGGCCACATGGTCTAATACTTCTCAGTATTCCCCTGTGTGGTTGTGAGATATAAGGGAGTGTGGGCACCAAACGATGCTTGTTGGATGCACTGTCTCTTGACTCTTGTCTTGTTTTCACTGAGGCTTGCTGTAAATTGTCATGCCCAGATGCAGACATGGAGGATCTCTGATTTACACTTTCAGTGCTACTGTGGATCAGCTCACCTGTTCCATTCATACAGAACTGCTCAGTCTTCAGAAGCCCACTCTAGGTAAGTATTCAATAAAGCATATGGGTTTCTAAGAGTCATGTCTTTGTAGACACATGATAGACATGGACAGAGATTTCCATCTAAAAAGATAAAATGAACGTTTCAAGACTTGGAGGGATGGGGATTTTTGCAAACTGTGGGACTCCTTTGAGTTATCACCTGTCTTGCTGTCGAGAGAGTAGGCACGATAAACCCCTCCTGGGTATTTTGTGACACTGTTAGCTCCACTGACTTCAAATCTTTGATGTGATCAATGCTCAGGGCCAGTAGCTTCACTTAGCGATGCAACTTCCTGGCTGTTCATCAGCACAGTCAATGGTTTAAAGATTGCATGTTATCGCTGGTTTAATAAAATCTCCATTAAGTAAAACATTGTTCATAACAAAATCGGAGCTGTCCATTCCTTGTGCTTTATAGCCAGTCACCATATCTTAAAATTAGTAGCAAAAGATCAAGGGAGACTCAGCAGCACCTAGCAGCCTGAAGGGTCTCGTGATGAGCAGTGACTGGCTACCTGCAAATCACACCATCTGTTGGGTCTCACTCTGGGTTCTGCCATCTGCGAGCTGTGGGTATAATGATGACTTACATGAGTTGTGAGCAGAATGGTGAGACATACTCTATTTATGAAGGAAGGCACAAGCCCCTGTGTCTTATGGAGCCTATCATAGACCATCATGATGGAACAGCAAGGACAGGAAGACTGATGAAGCTGTGGTACTGGGAGATTGACCAAGCTGACAGCACACATTCCTGGCAAGAACAGATCAATTGCAAGAAGAGGGTAGTGGACTCTGGAGCAAGGCTGTTCCTTTAGAACAGAGTTGACTCCCTATGACCAGCACTAAAGGCACCAGGATTTAGTCCACATAGACAGATGTGTGGTGTATTGTGTGCTTTCTCTATGTGGTGTGAATGGTGTGTGAACATAATCTGAGACACTGAGGGTAGCTGGTTGCTTACATGCGATGTGTATATGTAGATGGCATCGTGCTCAGGTAATGGGAACAGAATGTGTTCTGAGCACACAAATGTCACACAGACTGAACCAGCCCCTTTGAACAATAATGTTGTAAGCAGAATGTAACTCAGGGGTGAGATGATGGCCAACAACTTCTTTGGTTATCTTGTTATCACATGGACTAACACTGATCAGAAGCCAATCCCCTGATTGTTACATGTAGTGTACACATGATACATATGGGATCTGGGTTGTGCTAGTGTGTGTACATTTTATATGTTACATGCATATATGGTGTATGGATAGGAATACAGAGAGAAGTTGCAATGTCTAGTATGGACAGACCACATACACAGTATAATATAATATATATACTGTGGTTTATGCAGGATGTGTGGGTATGAATGTTTGTGGTGTATTCTGTATGTGCATATATGTGTTGTGTGAGTGTGCTGTCTATACAGTGTGAATGTGAGGCTCCTATGGTCTGAGAAGTGTATTGTGTGCATTGTGTGTGTGCTGGTGTGCTATTTATATGGTGTGTAAAGTCACATGGTCTGTGCAGCATGTGGTAATATTTTGGGTAGAGCCTCAGTGAAGACTGTGCTCAGATTCTGTAGCTCCATATTTGGGATATGGATATGACATATGGCTCTATCTTCCTTGGAGAAGCATTTTTCCTGCCTTGTTACTTCACTGACACAGCAGCCATTTTAGTATTTTTCCACCCACTACCCTAAATGGGTTGCTTTCCTGGGTTCAAGTCTATAACTGCACATGCCTTCTCTGTAATACCAGGACGGCATCCCCTCATCCCCTGACCTGTCTCAGACTTGACTTACCAGAATAGGGTCTCGTATTTCTGTTAGAGTCTCTATGAAGCCTCAGGGAGGGGAGGTCAGAAGGAGCTGGGGAGGGAAGCAGGGACAGCTCAGGTACTTTCTAGAATCTTGCTGAACATCATCTTGGTGCTGAGGGAAGCTTCCCCTTGGAACAATATGGTTCCTATACTTGTCAGTTCTTCCCATAGAGATGGGCACACTCTGTAGCCAATACATTTCAGGTAATATGTCTCCAGGGACCTTTTCACAGGCCCTAGACTGCTCACCACTGAGGCCTTAGGAGCTGAATCTAAGCATTGGAGGGGGAGCTACCAGATGTGAGTCAACACTAGACTTCTTCCTTTGTTTATAAATTATGTAGATGGACGCCAAGAACCCAGTCCTCTTTGTCCCTATCTTCTTTGGTTCACTGATTGCTGCAAACAAGTAGCTTGCCTTTGTCCAGCAATCTTCTAGGTCGGATGCCCTTAGCTGAGTCTGTTGTGGACCATGAATATCACCTGAATCTCTCCTTAGTCTATGAGTATCAAGTATATTTCCTATATCTACCCAAGGGCCCTTTCACCCAGAGAAGAGGCACAGCTCTCCCATCACATGTGTCAGTGGGATTCTTATGGATTTCTGTGATTCTATAACTCTTGAAAAATAAAGCCAGCAGGTCTTCATGCAGTGACAAAGGTCAGCAACAACACAGAATGAAATCTTTCCCAATCTCCTGGAAAGGCTCCGGACAGTGTTACATAACACACAGAGGTCATCTCTCCCTATCAAGGGCTCAGGAGGGTGTGGGTTGGGTGACAAAGACTGCTGTCCTTTTCCAGACCCCTCCCCCACACAGAGCCAGCAAGGTACGTGAAGGAATTTCCATATTTCTGTGAATGCACAAAGGACTAGACACTCGCCTTCATATTTAATAAAGATCTCTGCCGTCAGCTGCAGCCTGAGATAAGTGTAATATCCTTAAATGGTTAATCCAGGGCTCAGAGCTCAAGTGTTTTCTGCGGGTTGAGGCAGGAGGCTGTTGGAGCTGCCGTGTGCATTTCATAAACCCACAGGGAAAAAAATGTCTTTGCTTTGGCTTTTTACTCTATCTTAAATGCTTTATTTTTTCATGGGCTAGATAAGGACTGGTTCTTCACAGAACACCAGAGCTTAGCTGCTGCTCCGTCTCTCTCCGTTAAGGAAAAGGTCCTGTCTGCGCCCAGATGTCTCAGATTAAATTGTATCGCAGCGTCCTCACAGTGCTCAGCTCTAGATGAACTGCCAAAAAGGCCGTAGGCAAGAACTAAATTGCTTTGGTTTCAGTACACAGTGAATTTGGCTCAGACAAGCTGAATCAGTACATTAAATGCGAATCCCTCACAGATTTGAAAGCAGCCCTTAGCACAATTATTGACTGTGAGTGATGATTATGTCTAATTGAAGGAGACTTGAGCTACCTGTGGCTCTGCTGGCGTCCACCCGCGCCGATGCAAGCACTGCCTCTTAATTCAATGTTCCATCTTGGTAGCCTCGATTGAAGTGGGATCCTGAAGTGCCCACACATGGTCGATAAACTTTAATAAACTTCACAGGCCCAGTAACTAGGCAGAGTATATAATTCAATTTTTTAATTCAGGAAAGGAAAATGGCTAACAAGTATGTTGGGCTACAATAATGTGCGAGTCTCCTGCATACAGTGAGCCCCCTGGAAATTCGAGAATGTGTCCTTGGTTCCTGAAGATCTGATGTCACACCAGAATCTGCCTCTTTCTTCAGGACTGTCCCCATTTCTTGGGACAGAACAAGCTTCTGGCAAATTTATGAGGACAAGAAAATTGTGTGACTATTTATATTTTATATGTTTGCCTGAGGAGGTGACACAAACAAAAGGAGCTGTGCATGAATCTCCTAATGGATTCCTCATGTTTGTCCACCCGGCCTTAGGAAAATGCAATATGAAGCCATGTGCCAGTTCTACTGAAATCCCAAACATTTTGTTCAGTGTGCAAGTTGAGGCCAAAATGCCAAGGGAGTGTCTGGATATTGGTCTTTCTTGTCCCTGTAGGTCTTGTTAAAACTCACCTTGGAGACAACATGGAATCACCGTTGGCATCTGCAAGATGCCTTGGTGCTGAGTATAGCATGCATATCTGACATCTTCATACACCTTATCTCTGCATCCCAGGTGATTCCTTGAAAGACACCAACTGACATCTTTTAAAGATTATCATGAACACTGCTTCTCAAGAGGCTGAGGCAGGGGGATCATTTTGTGCCCTGGAGCTTGAGGACAGCTGGAGCAACATAGCAAAACCTTGTCTCAAAAGAAAAAGTTTATCAGATACAGTGAGAATAAAAAAATGCTCCCTATGACTTTAAAACTCCAACAGCAACAAAACCAACAGACTTACAAGCCACTGCCCATTGCCACCTTTTGTGACTGTCACATGATGTTAGGATGCCAAGGATTGTGCCTCCAAAAGTGGATGTGCCGGGATCTTCCCTGGAAAGTGATGGAGTCTACAAATGGCCTATGGATGTGATAAGGTTTGGGGCTAAATTTCTCATGATAGATTAGTGCACTTATGAGACAAAAGACTAGAGGATTTGTCTCTCTTGTTGTCACACAGGACACACAGAAAAAGCAGCACACAGGATGACATGTAGACAGACCCTTCTAGATCCTGGCTGCACTAGTTTCTGCTCAGGAGCTTTGAGTACCCAGGTTCCAGACCATGAGGATAAATAATTTGCTGACCACATTCCCAAGAAAAGGAATGTTTGTTGAACTAGCCTGAGTTCTAAAACTCAGTATTTCTAGTACTAGGAAGGCTGTGGAGAAACAGAGAGAATCACAGACTTCTCTCACGTGAAACCCAAAGGACACAAGGGACAGGGGCCTGACTCAGTCATTAGCAGTGACCCTATGTGAGTTCTGGCATCATGGTTGATATCAGTGACAGCCTAGGTCCTGTCTCCACCTACCAGATGTTCAAAGAGTGGCAATTAATTAAGTTAAATTAAATTCCAGGACTTAAAAGAGAAGACGTCCCCAGCAACTGGGCAGTTCTGAGATGGAGTAGAAGCAAGGAAGGCTGAAGCACCAGAGAGGTTTCTATAGCCTATGGCTTTTTTCTTCTATCACCACTGTGTGCTATGGTTTGATGGGATCTTATTTTCATCCACAGCAAGATGAATCAAACCTCCAGTAAGTTTTTAGAGGACTGACTGTTGAACCAAAGCCAGTTTTGGATTTCGTTAAAGCATTTTATCCTAAAAATAAATTTTCAGTTTTGGAGAAGTTCCTTTTGGGGGGACTTGATGATGGGATTTTCTGACCTAATCAAGGATGAATACCTTGTATTACTGTATACCAAGATGGTTCTTTATCAGACAATTTAGCCTATGACTTTAAGGCTCTCCCCTATGTCCTCCTTATGGGAACTGTTACCTTGCATGTGAAGTATAGAGATGGAGATACCCCTGTGACCTCAGAGTGGGTGACTTTTGTCTTGCCCTCCTGAGATATGAGAGGTCTCTGATAGCTATGATTTTTCCCAAAGTGCTTAAATCAAACAGCGACTTCTTTTCAGGCTACAGAAGGGTGACTCTTCTATTATACAAGTCCACCTGTCTATCCCCTTTTCCTGAGGATATCCTGATCCCATGTGTTCCTAGACAGCATACCAGGTTCAGGTGCTGTTTCAAATCCCATTTCACTTATACATAGTGTTATGGATTGCCAAGATGAGATGCTAGTGATGTTAGCTAGAAGCTAGATAATGTACTGTCCTTTTCAGAACTCACTGTCATGTCCAAAAGGACAATCATCACCTCAGCAAGGTCTGACCCCATACCATCTCCTCTTTACAGAATTAGGAATCGTCCTAGAACTGTGGGCATCCAGTACTCACATCAGTCACACGGTGACTCTTCTAACAACTGGGAAAGCATTCGTCTAGAGAAAATATGGCTTTTCTTTTCCAAAATGCTGTTGAAATTAAACCATGATTCTTGATACCTATGTCTCAACATTCAAACAATTCCAGTAATATATTCTCTTGCTCTTCTGACCATCCACCACTCACATGTTCTTCTGACTACCCATCTTCTCTTCTGACCACCCACCTTCTCTTCTGACCACTCACTGCTCTTCTGAACTCTCACTGCTTTTCTGACCACCCACTTGCTCACCCAATCACCTGTCTGCTCAACTGATCAGGCACCTGCACGTCCACTTGTCACTGAGGAGCAAAGTTGAAATGGTACCCAGGTAGGAAGGAATGCTGCCTGATCTGAGTCCTCAGCCATGTGACTGCTTGCTGTGTTTTCCACAGAGACATATGCCTACAGCTGCTTATTCTCAGGTACTTTAATAAGTCTCCCTGGAACTACTCTTGTCTTGCATTTTTAGACTACAAAACCACAAACAAACAACTGAAAAGACAACTGGAATGACATGCAAACACTCAGCAAGAAAAGACAACTAACAGCCATTGGATTTAGGAAAGAGTAGATATGTAAAGGATGTAGCAGTTCATGTGACAGAAAGTCTGTCTTCCTGTCTCATGCAGGGACTCTTACTATTGCCTCGAGTCATCCTCAATATTTTCAGAAGATTGAAACATCTGTGTGACATGCTGGTTTCTTCTGCCAGAGACCTTAATGGGTATTGGGTCACCTCATTCTCAAAAACATTAATTGTAAAAACAGGGCTATTGGAGTATGCTCAAATATCTTTGTTGTTGCAGAGGTTATTATGAGTCCCGCCCCAAGAGTAGACAGATATCACTGGGTCTGAAATCTGATATCTTGCCTCCCGCAGGTTCATAAAACCTGAAGGGTGAGCAAGGTTTGGACTCCATCTGATCATCTTAGTGCTCAATGTACATCTCCACCCTTTGTCTTGTTGCACATAGCCAGGACAGAATCATTACACCAATTCATTCGATAATCTACACCAAGATTCACCAGTCCTCTTGCTGACCTTCACAGAATCAGAGAACCAGACTATCCCAATAGAGTCTGGAGAAAAGGAAGTCCAAACAAATCCACTTCAACAGATTCATAAAACGTGACAAAGCAATATAAGGAATACAACATGCCGATCACCGGACCCAAGACCAGTGGGTCAGCACCCTTCTAAGGAAACCCAAAATTACAAAATAGCCAAAATATCTGCAAAAGAATTTAGGGTCTCACTGTTCAAAGAATTAAGGATTATATAGAAGAGTCAAACAATGAGATGAATTAAGAAGATCTAATAAGACCCTGACAAGACAGTGTCCAACATGAATAAAACAGTTACAAAATTGGAGGCAAAGGCTCACTGTACAGAGGAAAAAATTAGCAAGGAGATCGAAACATTGAAAAACAATCAAGCAGAAATATTTCAAGTGAAAGAGATGGTCAGTCAACTAAAAATCACACTATCACTAACAGACAAGACCCTGCAGAATAAATTTCAGGAATAGAGGACAAAGCTCAGAGAGTAACAAAACCAGACATATAATTAAGAAGCATAGATGATATTTCCAACAAATTTTGACACATTCAAGGGGCCAACCTTATGGAAATTTATGAAATAGCAGTAACAACAGGGGTAAAATCAAATGTAAGAGATAATTTAGTGAAATTATAGCAGAAAATTTCCTAAATACATAAAAGAAGTAGACTTCAAGTCACAAGGTGTACATAGAATTCCAAATAGGCATAACTAGAGAAGAAACTCTCCACAACATATTATAATCAGCAAAAGTGCAAAGTTAAGAACTAACCCTAGAGTTGACCTTTCCTCACCCAACATCTTAGCATGGCTATAATATAGTCACTATTTGATGAGGTTCACTATAGCATCCTGTCTTAGTTAGGGATTTACTGACTTGAACAGACATCATGACCAAGGCAACTCTTATAAGGACAACATTTAATTGGGGCTGGCTTACAGGTTCAGAGGTTCAGTTCATTATTATCATAGTGGGAGCATGGCAGCATCCAGGCAGGCATGGTGTAGGAGGATCTAAGAGTTCGACATCTTTCTTTGAAGGCTGCTAGCAGAATACTGGCTTCCAGATAGCTAGGATGAGGGTCTTAAAACCCACACCCACAGTGACACACCTATTCCAACAAGGCTACACCTACTCCAACAGGGCCACACCTTCTAATAGTGCTCAGTCCCTGGGCTGAGCATATACAAACCATCACATTCCACTCTGTGGCCCCCATAGGCTTGTTCAAACATATGAATCTATGAGGGCCATACCTAACTATAGTATAATGCAAAGTACATTTAGTCCAGCTTCCAAAGTCCCCATACTCAATTGCAGTCTCAACAATGTTAAAAGTCCAAAGTTCAAAGTGTCTCTGAGATTCATCCAATAACTGAACTGTAATCCCCAAAGCAAGATAAACTCTGCATCTCCATGTCTGATGTCAAAGCTGTCTTCAGATCTCTTACTTCTTTTTCATCTTTGTTGACTGCAACAAACTTCTTTCTCCTGGGCTGGTTCTACTCCCTGTTGGCAGCCTTCCTCAGCAGATAGCCCATGGCTCTGGCATCTCAAACATCTTGGGGTCTCCAAGGAAACTTCAATGTTATAGCTTCTTGTTTCAATGTCTGGGATCTACACATGATCTTCTAGTCTCCTCCAAAGGGCTGGTGTCACTTCTCCAACTCTGTACTCTGTAGCACTCTAAGCTCAGGTTGCTCCACTCCACTGCCACTGTAGTTCTTGTTGATCTTCCCATGGTACTGCCTAAGTTTGGCTGTCCTGGATCTTACTCTGTAGATTGACTTTAAACTCAAGAGATCTGCATGCTTGTCTCCTGGGATTAAAGGTGTATACCACAATGCCTGGACTTAAGCTTTACTTCACCTAGAACTTGCTCTCTCAGGCTGGCTTTGAACTAAAGAGATCTGCTTGGCTTATCTCTTAGGATTAAAGGTGTGTACCACCATGCCTGGTTCTAAATTTAACTGGGTAGGATCTTGCTCCAAAGTCCCACTCCCTTAATCTGGTATCTTCTAGAACACAGGATTCAGCTTTACTTCCTGGTGCTCCTTTCAGTGAATCCTTGAAGCATATATTTTGTATTTTTCCTTTCTCAACTTGCTCCTTTTCATTAAAAAGCTCTTCCTAAGAGTGACTATTAGTGACCACACAACAGAATTTAGACCAGGCTGTTTTGAGTCTTCCTTTTTCAAAACAACTAATCTAAATCTCTTCATCTGAGTCTCAGGCAGACAATGGCAAAAAGCAGCCACATTCTTTACCAAAATACCACAAAAACTGTCGTCTCTAGGCCACATACTGAAATTTTTCTCCACTGAAACTTCTTGAGCCAGGTCAGCACAGTTGAAATAACTCAGCAACAATGTCTTCCATATTCCTACTAGGATGGCCCATTAAGCCCCACTTAAAGTGTTCCAATACTTTCTAAATGAAAAGTCCCAAAATCCATATTCTTCTAAACAAAAATATGATCAGGCCTATCACCGCAACACCCCAGTCCCTGGTACCAACTTCTGTCTTAGTTAGGGTTTTACTGCTGTGAACAGACACCATGACCAAGGCAACTCTTATAAAGACAACATTTAATTGGGGTTGGCTTATAGGTTCAGAGGTTCAGTCTATTATCATCAAGGTGGGAACATGACAGCATCCAGGCATGATGCAGTAGGGGCTGAGAGTTCTACATCTTCCTCTGGAGACTGCTAGCAGAAGACTTGCTTCCAAGCAGCTAGGAAGAGGGTCTTAAAGCTCACACCCACAGTGACACACCCACTTCAACAGGGCCACACCTTCTAATAGTGTCACTCTGTAGGCTGAGTGTACACAAACTGTCACACACCCTGATGATGATGACAGGAAGAAAGTCTGCCAAGAAAGGCAAGGTTAACAAGCCTGGGAGCAAAACCAAGGAGAAGAAGTGGCCCAAAGGCAAAGTCCATGACAAGCTCATTGATCTTGTACTGTTTGACAAAGCTACATAAAACAAACTCTGTAAGACATTGGAGACTATAAGCTGAACACTCCAGCTGTGGTCTCTGAGAGACTGAAGATTCACTGTTCCTTAGCTATGGCATCCCTTCAGGAGCTACTTAGCCAAGGACTTATCAAGCTGGTTTCAAAGCAGAGTCTAAGCAATTTACAGGAGAAGCATAAAGAGTGGAGATGCCCCAGCTGCTGGTGAAGATGCATGAACAGGTTCAATCCTCTGTATGTTTGGAAAAATAAAAGTTTAAGTCAGAAAGAAAGAAAAAAAGAAAAAGAAACCTAAAACCAGCAACTCACATACAAAATCAAAAACATCACAATTACCCAGAGATTTCATCAACAGCCATAAAAGCCAGAATAGGTTGGAATATAACAATACAGATAAAATAGAACACCAGATAAAGCAGATAAAATAGAACATCACCTAACAAATGTACAGGAAGTAGCAACTTTCATTTTATAATACCCTTGAATGTAAATGGCCTCAACTCACCACCCAAAAGATAAGGAGTAATGGACCGGATTAAACAAAGGAGGACCAACTATATTTTGTCTCTATGAAACACACTTAGCCAGAAAAGTTACCAAAACTTAATGTCAAAAGATGGAGAAGAAACTTCCATGCCAGCCAAAAATGTAAACAAACTGGCATAACTATCCTTATATTATAGAAAGTAAACTCTAAACCAAATTGATTAAAAGAGAGAAAAAGGAATACTACATTTTAATAAAAGGAATGGTTCATCAAGAAAATATATCAAGTGTAAACATTTCTTCACTAACTATTGGAGCCACAGACCCCATAAAGAAAACATTAAAAGACCTAAAAAACCATATAGATCCTGACACAGTAATAATGGGGAGACTTCAATACTCTACTCTCAAATTCAGGTAAGCTTTTCAGTCTGTAGTTGGAATAGGTATCTTCCTCATAGATTTGTGTGCTTGAATGCTTGGCCATAGGGAGTGGCACTATTAGGGGGTGTGGCTTTGTTAGAGGAAGTGTGTCACTGTGGGGTGGGGTTTTAAGGGCTAAAATGCTCAAGCTATGCCCAGTGTGATACACACACCAGACTGCCATCAGGTCAAGAAGTAGAACTCCCAGTTCCTCCAGCACCATGTCTCCCTGGATGCTGCCATGCTTTCCACCATGACAATAATGAACTGAACTTCTGAAACTTGCCTTGGTCATGGTGTTTCTTCACAGCAATAAACACAAACTAAGACACAAAATAAAAGCAATTAAAGATATTTAAGGACTAAAATATTGAATGGTTGAGCCGCGTTTAACAGGTAATTACAGAGGGACAGATACTTTCCCCTCTGGAATGCATGGAAAATTGAGTACATCATAAGAAATAAGCCAAATCTACATAAATGGTACATAAGAGGAACAATTCCTTACCTCCAATCATACCATAGTAAAATAAAACTAGAAATTAACTACAAGAGAAAATACAGAAACCACAAAACACTTAGAGATTAAACAATACACTTTAAAGTGAACACAGCTTCATGGAAGAAACCAGAGAGGATATTTACAATTTCCTAAGGACAAAGGAAGATGAAACCACATCCTATCCGAAGCTCTTGTATGCAGCTAAGGTAGTTCTAACAGGAAAGTTTATAGTAATAAGCTTTCCTATTAAAAATCTGAGCTATAAATAGCCTAATAACACACCCCCAGGCTCTCAAAAACAGCAACCAGCTAACTCCAAACACAGTAGATGATGGCAAAAAAATAAAAACTTGGAAAGAAATAAAAGGAGTAGAGACTGAAAGAACAGCAGGCAAAAATCAAAGAGCTGGTTTTCTTTTAAGTTAATAAGATAGAGAAACCCCTAGCTTATTTAACAAAAAGAATGGATAAGATTGTGCATCTTATTAAATTAGATACCATGATACCAAAAAAGTATCACGGTAACTGTCTCCCTTGAAATTCAGAAGACATCATCTGCAATTACTATGAAAACTTATACAATGAAAAGCTGAATAATACATAAGAAATAGAACTATAAACGCATGTCATGGCCTTCTCCTCCTAAGAGGTATGGGGGGGGGAATGGCTTATGTGAGGGGGTACTGGGAGAAGAGGAAGGTGTTGTAAAGTGAATAAAAAATAAGTTCAATTTAAAAGAGAAAAAAGAAAAAGGAAATGACAAAAGATACTAGTGATGGGAATAGAATTCCATGTTCCTGGATAGGCTGAATTAATGTGAAAATATCTTAATAACATATTTAGTATACAGAATCAATGTAATACTTATCAAAACATATTTCTTTCTGGTTTAGAAAAAACAATATGAGAACTTATATTAAACCACAAATGACCATGAATAGTCAAGAAAATCCTCAGGAGTAAGAACAGAGTTGGATGTAGTACAACTCCCTGACCTTTAAAGTATACTAGATAGCAATAGTGATAAAGACAGCCTGCTGCTGGTACAGAAAGAGAGCATACCATAGACCAATGGAAGAGAGTATAATAACCATAAAAATCAAAGCTATACTCACTTAATTTTTGACAAAGGAGACAAAACAACTTGGGAACAAAAGCCAGCCTACTTGACAAGTGGTGCTGGCAAAGCTAGATTCCACCTACAGAAGAACGAATGAGATTCTTGTCCTCATCTTGTACAAAAATCAATTCAAAATGGGTCTAAGGCTTTAAATCTAAATTTCAAACATGAAAAACAAGAATATTCTGGTAAGCAAGACCTTTTAAAGTAGAACACCAATAGAACAGGAACTAACTTCAAGTATCAGATGGACAATATGAAAATAAGTTTCTGTACAGCAAAGGAAGCAACTGACAGAGGAAACAGATAACCCAGCGAACAGGGGAAACCTTTACCAGCTACACTTCGGAAAATGGCGAATATCCAGGATTTATAAAGAATTGTAGTTATGAATCACTAAGCAAATACAACTGCCAATCAACAAATGGGCAAAAGAACGGAATAGTTAGATTAAAAAAAAAAAAGAAACAAAAATGACCAATAACTACTCTTAAAAGTATTAAATATCTTTAACCATAAGAAAATGCAATTTAAAACTTCTCTGAGATCCGACCTTATCAATATCAGAATAGCTATCAAGAAATCTGACAATTAAGTGTTGGAGAAGATGTGCAGAGGAAGAAACTCTTAGTCATTGTTCATAGGGGTGCAAGTTAAAACGCCACTGTGGAAATCAGTTTAGATACTTCTCAAAAACTTAAAAATAGAACTACCATATGATTCAGCTCTTCTGCTCTTGGGAACATATCCAGAGAATTCCATGATCTACCATAGAGACATGTGCACTCCATATTTACTGCTGCTTTGTTCACCATAGTACAGAACTGCAGTCAACCTGATCGTTCATCAACAAACAGGTAGATAATTAAATGTGTATGCACACAACTTTATATGTACATATACACATATACACATATACACACATACACATACAAACATACACACATACACACATACATACATATGCACTAATGCACATACATACACAAATAGACATATACACAATTTTATATGTACACACACATGCACACACATATGCACTATTGCACACAAATACACATACACATATACACACATACATACATACATAGACAACTTTATATGTACATACACACACATACACATACATATGAACTAATGCACACACATACACATATACACACATATACACACATAGACAACTTTATATGTACCTACACATATACACATACACATACAGACATACACACATATACACACTAGTACACACACATACACAAACACACACACACAAAGTATTCATCTCTAAAGATAAATGATGCTTAAGACTTTCAGCAAAATGGATGTAATTAGAATATAAATATTAAACAGGGATCACACAATCTTATTTAAGTAAATGTCATGTGCTTTCCCTCATATGCAGAATTAGCCACTAATGTATGTATATATGTAAGAATACCTATGTGGTATAGTAGAACAGTAGAACGGGGAATAAGAAAGGGGAAACATGGAGGAAGGAAGGAGCAAATGCGGGTGATGGCATGAGCTGATTATGAGGATATGAAGCCAATGGTTTTCCTCGTTTTTATTGTGCATGATTTTTTTTTATTTTCATGGATAATTACATAAAATGTATCCAATACTGAAAATGTAAGATTTTATATGGTGGTCCACAGCTTCCATTTGAGATGTTCCCCCCAACTGTATAAAAAGTTCATTGAGATTTATAGAGTTTGGATCTGGTTAATTTTGTTGTATGTTTTTATTTATTTGCAATTTTTTTAATAATAAAGTTTACTTAAGAAGAGAGCCAGAGAGAGAGAGAGAGCTAGACAAAGCTGCTTTGATAGAAATGTGAACTCTTTTACTTTTGAAGAAATTTGAATAATAGTTTTTTTTTTTTTAAAAAAAAAAAAACCGTTTTCTTTAAAGAGATCATAGTCTGGGCCTCTTCTAGCCTTCTGGGGTAGTTGTGTGGTTGATGGGGCCAAAAGGTCAGAAAAGATCAGACAGGGTTATGTCTCCCATTCCCATCTGCCCCCTTAGAAATTTCTCGGGAAGGCTGAAGGTCGGCCTTAGAATATTCCCATGTCTCTTCATTAGTGCATGTGACTTCCCACTTAAGATCTCTGCTGGCTTCTAAATCAAACCTTCTGGCCCTGAAGTCCAGAATGATCTGCCACAACATGTTTTCCTGCATGGGCTCAGGAGCAAGGCATTTGGAAGACTGCTGGGATCCACTTTGTTGTTCAGGATCAGGGCATGGTCTCAGGACTCCATTCAGGATCCTCTTAGCTCCAGGGCTATGCCAGGCAATGTACAGAAGAGCAGGTTTCATCACATGTTTGAAAATATTTGATGAATGCTATTGTCAGAAGCTGTGTCTCCTTGGGAAAGCAGATAGCAGGGCTCTGTTAAACAGGAAGAATCAGATGCTAAGATGTTGTGGTTCAGGCACATGAGGATTGATGATTGTGTGAAGTTGGTCAACAAAGGCTGTGCAGACAGACGCACTTGCATGTTTGTGCACTAGGCAAGGGCTAACCGGTTCTAATGTGATGGACTTGAGGCTGAGGTATCTGAGGTGGAATGGGGGTGGGAAGCTGTACTTGAATGGATGAGTCCGGGAAACCATAGAGGTTCTACACAGGGTACTGCTTAGGAAAACTTGCCCTCAACCACCATATTGTGGAGTGCTGTTTGCTTTTTCTGTTCCCTCAAGAGGGGTACCAGTACTCAGGTGAGGTCAGTTGAAATCTTACTTGGTCACTTAAGGTTAGAGCCTATGATTGGGCAGTGGAAAGAAAAGGCAGGGCTGAAAATTTTAGAGAGAGAGACTGAGAGACAAAATGAGATGGAGGACCAAAGAAGATGGAAGGAGAAGATAAACCAGAATCACGTGGCCTTTACAAGCCATAAATAACTAGGAATTTAATAGCTAGACAATAGAATAATATAGAGTACATTTGCCTAATCTAGATGTACGGCTTGTATTTATAACAGCTGGGCTTTGTGTTCTTTGCGCTGGCATTTTGGGGCTGGAGATTTACCGTTGTAAATCTGGTTGACCTGTTGCAAGTCTCTAGTGTTAACATTTTACGGGGCTAAGGGAATCTGAGCAAGCAGTAGCTGGCTTTCTACAGGCTAGCCAGAGTGGGTGGATGGCCTGGGAAGTGAGGGAGGCTCGACAGCAGGCTAGCCACGGGAACCATAGAGGTGGGCGAAACCGACGATGCTGGTACACAGCCACTTTACCATGGTTTGTTTTTTAAAACTACATGCTACACCACCACAAGTCCACCAGCCACACGACGTTCCAGAGATGACAGTAATGCCACCAAGTGCCTGCACGTCACTTCTGAGAACAATCCACAGGGCCTTCCATCTTCTTTATTTGGTCCCAGGGCTTATCCTAAGAAGGAAACTTTTTGTCATGGAATATCTGTTTATTTTGTTGTTTTTACTTTTAGAAATCAGTGGGAGGAGTGGCCCTTGGACCTGAGGGTGATGTCCGAGTGTAGGGGAATGCCAGGGCGGGAAGACAGGAGCGGGTGGGTGGGTGGGGGAGCACCCTCATAGAGGCACAGGGAGTGGGGAAGGGATAAGAGGGTTCCAAAGAGGAGACCTGGAAAGGGGAAAACATTTGAAACGTAAATAAAGAAAATATCCAAAAAACTACTGAGGATTTAAAAAATTAGGACACATCATTTTCTTATAATACATCTGTTATACTTTGTGTATAACCATGAAATTGCTGTGGTACCCGGTGAGCGTAGATATGTACACAAATTCTTGATATTATCACAAGAGGAGAATCTTCCATCACCCCCAGGACTCTGCTGCTACCTTAGTCATTTTGCCTAAATAGAACTTTGCATATGTTGGATATAGATGGATCTTTAGTCATGATACATTATATTTTTTAAAGCTGAAAATATACGTCAAAATGCATTTTATGCACTAAACCGACTTAATGTTCTCTGGATTTTAAGGGATCATTTTGATCAGACAATGCTTGAGTCTAGGAGAGCCTGGCATGGGATGCTGAACCTGGCTTCTGTTTGGAAAGCAAGTCACAATGTCACCCAGATCTCATCCTTGTGTTTGTGCTAATTAACTGAAGGTCCTCTCGTGGTAGCTGTGGCTCGAAGGTCTTTTGTCTATTGCCACTGGATGAGTATACTGAAATGTCTCTATTTGTAAAGCTCTGCTGATTTCTTTCATGGAGTTTACAGGGGAGTTCCCCTAAACAGTACTTGGGCATCTCAAAGCTATCACATGTTGAGATTAGGATCTGGCTGGTCCATGACCCAGACATGCACAAGGCAGACATTCAGATGGCCCACGATAAAGGAACAACTTGACAGCATAAGCAAAGCAGTTGCTCTCTTCAGGCCGGTCTATGAAGTAGCTATGAAAATGTCATCCAGTGGCCAAGAGCATAACACATAGGGACTGAAGAGTGGCCACTAGCCACACATTGTTATCAGACGAGGCCTTTCACCAGCATGTCTGTCTACCTGTCCATCTGACTCTCCATCTTCACCTAGAAAGCAGGTAACTTGCCACTGTGGCCTCCACAGGAGACTTTTTAGGCCAAACCCTGAGGTTCCACAAACAAAAGAAAACAAAGCCAGGCTGTGCTGCGGTTGTGCCTTCTCTCAGAAACCAAATCAACATGCCCCATGATTGCAGCTTTAGTCCCATTCAGGACACTTTTGTCACTGCCCACAGGTGCACAAACCCAGAGGCCATAATGTGTTGCTGAGAAACAATGTCCCAGTATACCACAGACTCTTTATTTTGCTGAACTATCAGACGTCAGCCAGTCGAAGAGTACTTGAACAAACATGTACTCATCCACAAATTATACTCCTTAACATATACTCTGTATCCCATATTATATAAAAATATTATATATAATACACATGCATTTGCATATTAATCATTGCAGCATCTATAGTATGTTGAGTATATACACTTACTATAAAGATTATATCTGCTTGTGTGCATATGTACATATATATTTCATACTCTTTCACACACATATACATATATGTATATTTCATACAAACTACACACCAACTACTATATATTGTCCTATAGCTACCCACTTGCCTACAATGTGTATATTTATATTTTCCTAACCTTTAAGAGGGTGAACTGCTATGCTTCTTCCAGTGTAAATAATGCATTGGAGTAAAATATGGACTGTCAAACTCAGGCAACAATTAATTATACAGAGCATAAATTCTTCCTTCCAAATGACTGATGCCTAGTCCTTTGTGCATAAATGTTTCTCGGGATTCTGTTTGAACTACTAGCCTCATAACATCAGGTGGCGCAGTCAGAATAATTTTCATTAGAAAAATAATTATAGGTTAAATATGGTTAATAAAACATTAACTATAAATTTGAATATTTTAAAAGCATGTCCACCTAGAAGCAGCTTCTAATGAATTTTGATGAAAATACCATGATTACTTAAGAAAAAAAATAAACAGACCTGGTTATTACACACAATTGTGAGATGGATGAATTACAGAAAACAATTTTAACTCAGAAATAATTATTCTGGGCAATCAACTTGGTAAAAATTAATGATAATAGGAAGAAATGGGAAAGGAAGCACATCTTCAGGGATGCTGGAATATTCGGTCTCCTTTCGATCTCATTCTAGATTCATGAAACTGTAGGAATCAGTCAATCTTAAATCCCTCAAGACAGAAAGTTCAAAATCATATGAAAACACACACTTTTGTTGAAAGATTTAGCCTTGCTTCAAGGCTCCTGCTGACTCTGAGGAATGCATCCAATGTGGAGAGGCTCCAGTCCAACACCAAGGCTGGACTTGCCGGGCAGGGAAGCTCCTAGTGTCTTTTCTCCACCTGCGCCCTCTTCACAATGGCTGAGGGCTTACCATTGGGACTTCTCCAGTTCACACTGTCTGACTTTCACTTCTTTCATGAAGCCTCAACTCTGCTGTTGATTTCCATGGCTTTGGAAACTTGGTGTTGGAGTCTCCATGGTGGCAGCTAGCTCACTGGATACACTGACCTAGGCTGCTTTCCAAAGGCCCTCCTTAGCACTTTAGCACCTTGTCCCCCTTACTCACCTGTCAATCACAAAGCCAGTGAGGGTATGAGCACTCCCAGGTATGTCAGAAGTGTCCCACATGGCGGGGTGGGGTGTGGCAGCAGAGAGGTGTCTCACTTATCTTTCATACTTTCATGAGTTTCCAACATTCCTTTTGAGTTCTTGCCTGTGCTTAAAGCACAGCAGACCACAGGGCTCCCCTTTGGGAAACAGAACTTTCCTTCACACAATGGTCGATCTTCAAACTCTGTTCCTCCTTTCCTGTCTGTCCTACATTCCCTCATCACTTCACACTCTAGTGGGAAAGTCTTCCTTTCTCCAAGGCCTTTTACTATGCTATCTGGAACATTTTCCATGTTTGGACTGTTACTATCCTTTTAGGCAACTTAAAATGAATAGCTCTTTCATTTTACTTTATTCTGTATTTGGCCTGTCAAGATTGTGCCCACAGAATCAATGGGGGCATAGGCATTATGTAGCAACCAACCCCTTTCTGATTGGATTGAAAGCCCACTCTTGTACTTCTAACCACCTTTAGTTTTAACTTTCCTTACTTACAAAAGATTTATGGCTAGTCATGGCTACCCAAAGTCTGTATCTTGTTGGTTTTCACCAACAGGTCAAAGGTGAAACTGTCCTCTGTGGCAAAAGTCCTGTGTTTGCCACATCCAGCTGTGCTTGTGGATGCCACACTGCCCCAGAGATCAGACAGCTGTGCAAGGAGAAGGCGTTCATGCTGAGGTGGGTAGACACCATGCTGTGAGAGGCAGCTTCTTTCCTGATCAGTGGACCCTCACAAGTCTTCCTGTGCAAACCCTATTTCAAAAAGACAACTCAGGTCTGTGTCCCATACTGCACCCATGCTCCATACCTCTGCCATCACCTAAGCCTCAGGCAGTACCCACATAGAGAGGCACACTCCCAAGTACCACACAGGGCCCTAAAGGTTGCAAGTCCTTATGTAAACCAAAGGAGGGATATGTTCAAAGCCAGCCATGCAGCCAAAGTCTGTGAGAACATGAGAGGGATGAATTCTCCCTGTACCTGCTCCATGAGTTAGAAAAGGACTGGACTAATGCCTCCCCATATTTCTGGTCGAGATATGAAGCCAAAAGTCAGGATATGCTGTTCACCCACTGGAACTCTGGAGACTTAAGGGTGTGAGCCATAAACTATGAGCCTCATTTTACACAGGGAGAAACTGAGGCTTGGAAATTCCAAGAGATACATAGGAGGATGAATACTTGTTCCCTTCCCCTGCAGGAGGTTGAAAAAAGGGGGCCTCTATTCCTCTTCTTCCTGAAGAGTGTTTTGTGTGCACTGGTGTAGTATGGTGTGAGGTATGTGTGTGTGTGTGTATACTAGTGTCTGTGTCTGAGATGGAGCTGTGGTGTGTGTGCATGGTGTGGTGTATGTATGAGCTGGTGTGTGTGTGGTGCATGTGCGTGTGTATGTGTGCATATCACTCTTGCCTGTGTAAGCATGCAGACGCCAGACGAGGGTAATGAGTGTCCTATTCTATCACTCCACTGTGACAGGGTCTCTCACTGAACCTGAAGTTCACAACTGTTCAGCTAAGCTGAGTTACAGGTGCACAAGCCACACCTGGCATTTTTATATGGGTGCTGCGATCAGAATTTAGGTCCCCAAGCTTGTCCTGGAAGTGCTCCAATCTTGGAGCCAGATTCCCAGCTCAGCAATGGGGTCTCTGACTCCCGTAACTGCAAGCTGTTCTGACCTATACAGAGGCCAACCCTATTGTGTTAACAGCTTTAGGGGTCACCATGGTGCCATCTATCACAGCAGTCCTAGCCAGGGTGTGTCATCGGGACTGCCACCCGAGCTGCCTTGGTCCTGAAGTTCTTGTCCTGACCTCTGACTCCTGGTCTCCTGTTCTGCCTACCCTCCAGCAAGCACAGGCTATCTCTCTGGCTAGAATATCCCATTAGAGAAGAGTCAGAAATGTGTGAGGTGCGTCTCTACATTTCACAGGCATCGAAGATGACTTCACAGATGTTTAAACTTTCTCAAAAAATACATTTGTGATTTTAATTTCCTTTTCTACAGATTTGAACAATATGATCGTGGAATAAAGACATGAATAATTGCCAATGCACACAGCAGAGAGCTCTCACCAGATACCTCCAGCTAGACAACACAGAAATGAATGTCACTGACTGATTCTGACCACAAGATGCCAGCTCAGGAGGAAGAAGCAGGCTGGCAGGGATGTCTACAGCAATGAAACCCAGAGTCTTGCTTGCACAGGGTGCCTCTCATCCCACAGAATTCCAGAATTATCCAAGAATGCTGAATTCTGAGCTATCAAATCCTCGCTGAAGATCTTTAATTGAATTGCTTTAGGAATGCCAGTTTTCAATGGGAATGCCTTACCCAGTTCCCTCAGAATGAAAGCTTAAACTTAGGTGACTAGAGCTCTTTGTTTTGCAAGATCAGGCCAAGGAAGGCTGCAGGTGACCGTGAACAGGACAAGGAACTCTGGGGTGTAGTTAGGTGGGTTCATAAGTATAGATCTAACTCTGTGCTCATCTATCCCACAACTCCCCAGGCTGAATCTGCAAACAACTGCCCAACCCATGTCTACTGGAGTCAATGAAACAGCAGCGGACTTGGTGGTGGAGGAGACTGACTGGGCAAGGATTTGCACAGAGACCCCCATCTCCTAACACATCCTCTCACCAGGTGTGGGTATACAGGGGAAGGTGAGGGTGTGCAGGTGGGGGTGTGGGTGTGCAGGTGAGGTGTGAGTGGACAGGTAAAGGTGTGGGTGTGCAGGTGAGGGTGTTGGGTGTGCAGGTGAGGGTGTGGGTGTGCAGGGGAAGATGTGGGTGTGCAGGTGAGGGTGTGGGTGTGCAGGGGAAGATGTGGGTGGGCAGGTGAGGGTGTGGGTAGGCAGGTGAGGGTGTCGGGTATGCAGGGGAAGATGTGGGTGTTCAGGTGAGGGTGTGGGTGGGCAGGTGAGGGTGTGGGTGTGCAGGTAAGGGTGTGGGTGTGCAGGTGAGGGTGTGGGTGTGCAGGGGAAGATGTGAGTGGGCAAGTGAAGGTGTGGGTGTGCAGGTGAGAGTGTGGGTGTGCAGGTGAGGGTGTGGGTGGGCAGATAAGGGTGTGGGTGTGCAGGTGAGGGTGTGTGTATGCAGGTGAGGGTGTGGGTGTGCAGGTGAGGGTGTGGGTGTGCAGGGGAAGATGTGGGTGGGCAGGTGAGGGTGTGTGTATGCAGGTGAGGGTGTGGATGTGCAGGGGAAGATGTGAGTGGGCAGGTGAAGGTGTGGGTGTGCAGGTGAGAGTGTGGGTGTGCAGGTGAGGGTGTGAGTGGGCAAGTAAGGGTGTGGGTGGGCAGGGGAAGATGTGGGTGTGCAGGTGAGGGTGTGGGTGGGCAGGTTAGGTTTAATGGGCCATTGGGGGTGTGTCATTAGATGAAGGTTTCTGTGAGAAGGCAAGGATGTAAGTATACATATTCTCATGGTCTTGGTCTATATCATTGGTTCTTAACTAGTGGTTCTTGGCCCTTTTGGGAGTTGCATATCAGATATCCTGCTTATCAGACATTTGTATTGCAATTAATAACAATAACAAAATTACAGTTATGACGTAGCAATGAATAAGTTTATGGTCACCACAACATGAGGAACTGTGTTAAATGATCACAGCATTAGGAGTGTTGAGAATCCCTCGGTCTACATACTTTTAAAGAGGAGTTAGACATGAGAATTCATTTAGGTTGTGCAGCAACTACACTGATTCATGAACTCGTCCCTACTCAGACTTCTCCAGATAGTCACAGACATTGTCCAGGAGACCGTGCTTTCATAACTTTTACAGTGCTGTGCTGAGATGTGGGAGTGAGCTTCTTTCTGAGACATGCCCTTGTTTCAGGATCACCCTGGCAGGAGATGTGAGAAAGAAATATGCTCAGAGGTTCAAGGGGGGCACAAACAAGATGCAGAGCCTCATCACACTGGTCTTAAAAGCAGGCTGAATATCATGTTTTACATTTCTGTGTTTTCTTCTGTGTGTTTGTGTGTCTGAATGTCTGGGTATGAAATTGTAGATGCTGAAGACATTTAGAGAGGCATGGGAATAGCCACAATTTAGTTGCCAAATTTTTCTTGGTGATTTCATTGTCAGGGAATCAGAAGCATATGACTTAAATTACCATAAAATTCATGTTTAGAATTTAATGAAAACTGTTGTTGGCAAGTATTTGCTTGGTGTAATCAGAGAAGAGGCTGGATGCAGACCTACAAGAGACAGGCATGCAGCCTCCAAATGCTGGCAGCAGGAGGCATAGCTCAGCTGCCTGTCTGCCCCATGCTTCCAGTCTCCTGCCCAGTGACTAGGCTTTACCTGGCTATGCTCCCACTGACCATTGTCAAGAATTTCCGCTCTACTGCCCCCTTCTGGGAGCCTCCAGTCCCAAACATTCATTTCTGCGGCCCAGGGGAGAGATGTATATAGTGACTACCCACCCTTCTTCTGGGGATCCTAATAGAGCACACTGATAGCTCCTTCTGGGTCCCCATAGTTCCCTATTTTTCTGGAAGTTCTTCATGGTACCTGTGTATTCTAAAACTCTATATAGCTCCCAAGAGCCCATATGCTCCCCAGGAGCTCACAAAGCCCATATTCTATTGTACTTTCCTTATATCTAATGGAGATATAAGGAGAGGCAACCCCATTGTCCAATTGCTGTGCCTGTCTCAGTGCAAATGCCATTCAGAGTGATTGCTCTATAAGCAAGGACCAAAAGACCTCACTCCATGGATAAAATAAATTGAGGCCCAAACATGTCATCCAAACCTTCATAATGACACTTGTAGCACCTTGGCACAGTTCAATGCTCATAGGTGCTCGATTTCTCTCCCACCTGCTGCTCTAAGTTGTCTTCTCCCATAGCACAAGTTCTCTGATTCTGAGACCCTGTGTGATCTGCACAGAGCATGGGGTCCCTATGATGCCCAATTCCTCTTGTTCTTATAAGTTAAGCCTGGCTGACATACCCCATCACCTATTTTCCTGTACTGTTCACCGGGGTCATGGCCAGCCCCCATTGCCACCATGATGACTTGCTGTGCTGAGTTAACCTTTACCCTCTAATCAGATGCTGCCTTATGACATACATGCTGTACCTTCCCCAGCCTAGGCAGGAGGTGCTTTGACAGGGATGGGCAGTGCTCACTCCAACACAGAGACATAACTGGGAACCCAGGACTCCTCCCACAGGCTGCACTCCATATCTGCCACATGGACACACAGATGTCAATGAAACCCTTCTCTATTCATTGCTGGTGACATCATAAGAAGTTCCAATGGGACAAGCTCATTCTGGTTCTAGTGACAAACACTAAGACTGGACCCTGACTGCAGAAGACTCATTGGGAGAGGACAATGAAGATGACCAAGTCATCAAGTCATCCCGGTCAGCTGACTAAACAAGAACAACTCTTCAGCAGCCACAGTGTTGCCATTTTTGGTTCTGGAAGTGTTAGCAAGAGAGACCTAGACGTGGTCAGCAGCTGCAAGTGGCCACCAAGGAGTGTGATGTTATATGGAGCCTATGCAACATGGAGCATAGGTGGGGAAGAGGATCCTACATCTGCTACATCTTTGCCTACATCTGCTCTACAGGTGTGACATCTTGACCGTCATGGTAAAAATAGTGACTTTGCTGAAGGGAAGAACAGGTTGATTTTATGAAATGAACTAATCGTTTGCTCATATTCTGCCAGGCAATCCACAGTCCACCTAGCTATCCATGATATACTAGTAATGGGGATACACAGAAGCCAAAATAACCCATCACAGCAAGCACTTGTATTTTACTTTGTAATATTTTTACTTCAGATCTGGGTATAGTAGTTACTACTGCAATGGCGTAAGGAATTCCTGGCTTCAGCTTATGGGATTAAATATGTATTTCAGCTAATGACTTCAGAGGGTTGCAGTCCATTGTGACAAGGAGTGTAGAGAGGACTAGCTTAGCCTCCAACAGCAGGGTTTTCTTGGGGTGGCTGTTCACATGATGCCAGCCTGCTCTGCCAACCAAGCCCCTACTCCTAAATGCACCTGCCCCCCCAGTGATTAGGAGCAACTTCTTTATTAAGTGCCACACGCATGCAGTGTGGATACATCCAACATACACACTCTATGCAGAAAAGAGCAACAAAGTCCTTAGTTCAAGCATCATGCTAGGTTCTAGGGATGGCTGTGTGTGAGTGTGGATGAGACCGGAAGAGTGGCACTTAGAAGAGGAGGCTAGGACTCCAGCATCTACTAGTGCACAGAACCTTTGCTTGGCTGTCTGTGGCCTCCATGGGACTGTGGGGCTGAGCTGGCCAGGTTACAGAGGTTCCACATGATCAGAGAGAGGAGAGGGATATCCCAGTGGAGTGGCAGCCTATGCCTTTGGCACTTCTCAGCCTCTCAAGTTTGCATCCTGAATGCAGCTCTTCAGTCCCTTGTAAGGTGGCCCCTCCAGAAGAAAGTCTACCTGGAAGCCACATCAGGCTATTTTTTTCTGAAGGCTGCTGCATCCTCTGCAGATACATTTTAATATGTCACATGTTTATGGATAATGTAAAAGACCACATGTATTATAATTAGTTGCAACCCAAAACTTGCCATTAACTTTCTCTCCTTTTAACTCATTGACTAGAACCACCCTTTTCCTCCCTGCTGGGAAGCCACTTCCTGAGTAGAAGCCATCTCTTACCATCAGGTTCACCATTCTCCCTCTTCCTAATTTAGAGAGCTCTTTCTACAGAAGAGTGAATCCTTGTCTGGGTCTCTCATCACATTTACATGCCCTGAAGTTCCAATGAAATGATCTGACATCTTCCCCTGGCCAGAGCATAAGACCTTCTGGAGTGCAGTATCTACATAGCTGATTCTCCGTGTTCTCAGTATATTAGCTCTCACAGTGGAGTTTTACTGAATTCAACAAATACTTCTGAAACACCCTGCCCTGTGCCACATGTGGACATGATGTCTCTGCATCAGCAGAAGAGGTAAGCAGGTGGGCTTCAGCATCACTGTGAGCAGAGCTTCCTGTGCAAGCTAAAAGGGCCAAGCAATAATATCCTACCCCAAAACACACACAAGCATATCTCATGACTCCCTGAGTGACCCTTCACATTTCTTCAGAAGGGAAAACCTTGGTTGTACCCCTTCCTGCTTGTAGCACCCATACTCTCTGTCCCACAAACTAACTCCCTGTCTTCCTTGCACTGGAGGCTGCTGGAAGGAGGGTGAAGGATGACTGAGCACTGTGAAGATGGAGTAAATGACATCAAGCTAGATTCTGACTCACTGACACAGCTAGATACTTGCTGGTTCAATGCTAAATAGATGGTGGTATTGTTTTCCCCTGGAGCTTCCTTTCAGCTTTGCAACAGAAGCCCCTAGAGGCTGAGCATTTTAAAGAGACTGAGGGAAAAACAAAAGACAATGGAAGGTGCCTTTCTTTATAAATGGCCATATTATTCTTAGAATGAGCCTCTGTCCTGGAGCCCTGGAAGGTGCTGATTTGACACAATTTAATGAGGCAAGATCAATGGGGTCTTGAAGTTATCAAGAGCTGGACAGATGTTCCTGGTGGTCTTTCTGTGAGCCAGAGTCCAAGTGGGACTTGCTACTGCTTGGGGTTTGACTGAAAATTTTCATTAACAATAAACTTAGAGTCAAGAAAAACCCTGAGATAGAAAATGAAAATTGTGGTAAACAAAGGAACCATGGTTTTAAAAAAAGGGAGACAGTCTGTTAGGTGTGGTCTGGGTCAATCTGTTCCTATTCCAGAGGGGAGCATGATATGTAAGATGTCATCTCCCCCACCCTCAAGGAGCTGACCCTCAAATCACTAGTGATTCCAATTGAGAAGCTAATTTCAAAATAGGCATGTCAAACAAAACATGCTTCCCACCCACTCCCTCAGCAGACTAAACATGGGACACTCCAGATAGCCAAGCCCCATAACGAAGGCACTTATAGCCAGGGAAGGCCATCAGATTCTGGTAAAGTTCTACAGAGTAACAACAGAGACACAGCAAGTCATTATTGTCAGTTCCTCCAGACAGATGCAGGAGGGTAGAGTACTGGGGGCTGTAAGTCTGTCTGATGAAGCTGTTTATCTCCATGGTGGTGATCCACAAAGAGGCCATCTATTGTGAGAGGTGTTCCCTGCACCTTCTACCTTGAGTAAAATGAAGAAATGCACCCTTTCCCTTTGGTTCAGAGTGCACATGTGATCTTGACCTTCAACCTGTGTGTCTGACAGACAGTAACCCTCATCTTAAACCTTTTCATTCTATTAGCCACTGCCCAGTGCCCTCAGAAGTTCTGGGGGCCACATGGAATACCACTTTATCAGACACACACAGCTCCATGCATGTATGTCTGCACACAGGCCTCCGCATGCACTCTACATGTCAAGCCTAAACATGGATCTCTGCACGGAGTCACTTGCACACAACCTATGCATACAGCTCAAGACATACATTCCTGCCTATGGACATTCACATACAACCATATACATGCAACGGACACACCTGGACATAAGGGAATGAAAACATAGCCCTGGACACACTCCTGCAAAACTCTTCTGCATATAAACCTCATCACACATCTCTTGCCACACATCACAAATTGTGCTCTTTGTGGCCTCCCTGGGGTCCCAACCCCCACACACCTGGGCAGATAGATAGTCTCATGGGTCATCTCTCAGGAAGCAGTCAAGGTAACTTGGCATCGGCCATGTGTACCCCCGGAGTTCATCAATGACCACATCATGATGATCTCAACAGCATCACAAGGACACAGTGCACCTTTCCAGGGGCCTTGGCAGTGAGACCTGACACTTTGGGATGCACACAACAGCAGGTCTGAGACACAAGCCTTGATGGCCCAACTGAGATGTCTCTTGCTGAAGCACTAGAGTAGTATCTTCTGACAGCAAGTCTATCATTTCAGTGTTAATGTGGGAGATGAATAGGAGACTTTCCAGAATTCAGGCATTTAGAGTGAACTTTTCATCATGAAACCATTCACTCAAGCGCGTAGACTTACGGCTCCAGGTACATCTGGCAAAATCAATTATTAGTACATCTCCTTTCCATAGAGTTACTTCCAGGGCTGCTCTGACACCACTGGCAATTAGTTAGGGGCTTCTCCATAAAAGCTTCAACAGAATTCAGGGCTTGGGAGGAAAATCAGTTCAAACTGATCTTGGACAGAACTCAAAAGCAGACCTAGATCCCCTAAAGGGCCCTGCAGTGGCTTTACCTGATTTTCCTGTGGCTCCTTCTATCAGTTCCTAAAGTCCCTTGGTCCTATACAGAACACTCTCAAGGGTCTTGCCCCAGTAACAGTGGCTATCTGAATACCAGCATACCAGTGGCTTCTATGAAAGCAAAAGTATGTCTCTCTTTTAGTCTTTTGGATCTGGAACAAACCTGTCGCCCCTGGGGCGTGAGAAATCTTTATTGGTGACTTTGATTTCTCACACCTCCTGCCATCTCCTCCTGTAGTTACTCCCCAGAGCAAGACCAAGGTGTGAAAAGCAAAAAGGCCCTGTGCCATTCTCTCAGAAGTGAGCCAGCCTGCTAATGTGTCAGACGGACCTGCTCTGATGTGGCTGCTGGGACAGGAGAGGGCTCACCTGACTAGTGTCACAACAGTGGCCAATCTGTGGAGCAGAGAGCAGTACTCCATGCTTGGAATAAGGCAGCCCAATATTCAGAGTGATTCTGTGGAGAGGATGGTGACATGCTGGTGCTTCCTGGACTCAGAGTCCAAGGCTCTCATAGTGGGAGATAAGGGCTCACTCCTCAGAGCAGGACATTCTTAGCACAGAGTCAGTTGTTCTAGATAGTTCTCTTAATGTGTAGATCACTGTGTGCCAGGACTAGTCAGTAACCAGGGATTAAGTGTCTAATGCCACCTGTCTCAGCATTCTATGTACACAGGCTCACAGATGTAATCTGCCTGATGTTTACCCAGATATGGTCCCTGGAGTTGAGAGGGTGTGTGTGTGTGTGGTTTCTGTAGGGTGTGGCTCTGAAGGAAAATTTAAACTGAATTCTGGGATCAGTTCTGCAAGGGTTACCTCCTTGGAGACCCCAGCCGGCTTCTTTCAAAATAACAATGTGCAGAGCCCAGGGGCACCTTGAGTAAAAGCCATGCCTCTATCTGTGAGTTTCATCTCTGCATAAAGTTTACAAGATGGTTCTCAGTGCTTCTTATTAAGTGCAGCATTGACAGAGGACTTACATCAAGGAAGTCTGTATGCAAAGACTTAATTTTCACTGACCCCATATTCACCGTGGCAACGTTACCTGCCACAGTGGGTCCCGGAATGCCACTTAACTAGTATAGTGGTGCTGTTTCCATGTCCTTGTCTGCCATGGAAGATCACGAGAAGCCTTGAAGCTCAAAGTGACCAGATATATTCTTTCATGGTTACAGAAGTCCAGACTCATGGTTTCTGCAGACTATACCTCCACAGGGACCTTCTTTGTCTCTGTTTAATTCTGGTGGCTCCAGCTGCTCCTGGGCTTCTGTTGGCCACACTTCAGTCTCTGCTTGCTGCCATCCCCCAGCATCTACCCTGTGTGTCTGTCTGTTACATGTCTTCCTACCTGTCAGTGTGGAGGCTATGTAGGCTATCTCCCATCTTTTCCACAACGTGCCTATTCCTGGCTGCTGGACAAGTCAGGTTCCTCTCTAGCTCTATTTCAGTATGTGACATGAAGGTATGAAGCCATTCATGTTGGATGCCCTCAGATCAAATTCTTTAATAATTCGTGTCTCCTGGAAGATGCTTTCTCACAATTGAGTCCAAAGGATTATGTTACCTCTCTGAGGTCACATTTCAGCCACCAGGTCTGAACACATAAGGACCAATCATAGTGTACATGCAGTGATACATCAAGGATGTCCTCAGTATTGTCCCTTTCTCTGTTCCTTCTATAGGATAGCACCTTCTTTGCTGAGCACAGTCGGGGAGGCACAAGCATATTGGGACTGCTAGGGAAAAACAGCCTCTGCTGTACTTTTCTCTGTTTTCAATTACTTACCAATTATACAACAAGGTTATCTGTGCTTGGAGCATGAATGCCTGACTGAAAGACAGAGGATGTCTGAAACTACTAGAGCATGAGGATCTGAGGTGGAACAGGGGCTGAAGACCCCTGTGTATGGAGAGTGAACACAGCCGGCTGTTCTTGGGCAGCTACTGCTAAACCGTGCATCCGGTTCTCCAGCCTCGTGGAGTAGGTCTTACACCTCTAATGCTACATGCCAGTTCTGCTCTTGGTTATCCATGACTATCAAGAACCACTGGGGACAGATGTGGGGTGTACCCTACATTACCTTTCAACAGCAACTCAGATTCTTCTGGGAAACCAGAAGTGTAAGAGAGTGACAGATAGAGGAGCCCGGAATCCCGGGGGAGCAAGAAAAACCAGCTGGGAGAAGTACGAGTAATTAGGACTTGGCGTTGGCAGGAAGATGCTGCCAGGCAGTTCATAAATATCTAGAGTCTGAACAGTGTCTTTCCTCAGTACCTGGAAAGACCTACGGGACTAGAGGAAGGATAAGAAAAGACATCAGGCTGAGGGAGTGAAGACGGTCTTGCTGTTGACTTGTTTTCTCTCAAATGAACACAAGTTCTGGAGCACTGGCACGGTGAGAATGAAGCTGTGAAGTCCATTCGTGCCTATCTCGTGGCTTCAGCACACGGGCATGTCTGTCAGTCACTGGGAGCCACAGGGAAGTCTGTGACAAAACCATACGGCAGTGATTTGGAATACACATAGTTAAGCCTTAAAATCTGCAGAATGGGCCCTGCACCTGTCCTAAACTGAAACACTAGGGAACCTGGAACTCTGCCCTACAGATGTGAGTGCTGTTTGCCTTTCCAAACACTGAAACATGTGCTGAGGTTCAGAGACACTCGGAGGTCAGTGATAGTGAGTTTTCTCCTCTTATGTTTTTATATAAACATTTCACTATTGACATTTAAATCTCCTAGATTCCAAAAATATCTTAGAATCCAAGAGGGTCATTTTTTTTCAGTTATTTTATTTATTTACATTTCAAATGTTGTCCTCTTTTCCTGTCTACCCTCTGCAAACTGACTGTTTCATTCTCCCTCCCCTTTGCCTCTAAAAGGGTGCTTCCCCACCCACCTACCCACTCCCACCTCACCCCTATAACATCCCCCTATGCTGGAGCATCAAACTTCCACAGGACCAAGAGCCTCCCCTCCCACTAATGCCTGACAAGGCCATCTGCTACCTATGTAGCTGGAGCCATGGACCCATCCATTTGGTTTGTGGTTTAGTCTCTGGGAGCTCTGGGAGGGGGGGTCCAGTTAGTTGATATTGTTCTTCCTATGGGATTGCAATCCCCTTCGGCTCCTTCAGTCCTTCCCCTAACTCTTCCATTGGGGTCTTTGTAAAAGGCATGAGTGAGTTGAATAATATTGTAGATGGATGGCCACCCCTCCAAGGAGATATGCTGCCATGTGTGAAGATGTATTGGTTCTGCCTGTCTGGGTCTCTTCAGGACTTCTGTGATGCCATAATGCTCGGGTGTCCAACACCAATGAGCAGGACACCTGTAGGTTAGTCTCTAAAGATGGAGAGATCTCGCTG
>CM052716.1:2214308-2231453 GCA_028551405.1 Uromys caudimaculatus
AAAAAAAAAAAAAAAAAAAAAAAAAAAAAAAAAAAAAAAAGATGGAGAGATCTCCCTGACAAGTTCTGGGACAAAGCTACAATAGGGGTAGAGCTATGTCTCCAAGAGTCCAGCTGACAAGTGAGCTGGAGAGCAAGCAAGCTGTCTAGTAGTGTTAGTGTATGCTTGTAGTTTTGAGATAAACTATCACTCAGTAGCCTAGCTGGCCTAAAATTTGCTGTGTAGCCTTAGCTCTATAGTGTGCTAGGATCATAGGTGTGCATCACCCCACATATCTGGCTTTCAAATAATGCTCATGAGTGTACAGTATGTTCTGTGGACCACAGTGGAGATGCGAGTTTCCCCCATAACACTCCTCAGGAGTGGCTTCAGCCCTCATGGCTGTTTGCCTTCCTGCTTTCCTTAAAGTAAATGCTACAGGTAAACATTCTTCCTAGGTGATGGTTAATTTGGGGAAAAATTGAAATTTGTAAGTCAGTCACAATCGGATTAGGATTCTTAGGATCCAGCAATTGCACCTTCAAGTGCACACAGAACACTCCCGACATGCACTTCATGAGCCATGTCAGGCTCCCTTCAGGGTTGAGTCTCAGCCAGAGCTGTCTGATCAGTGGCACTGCTGCTGGCTGGATTTGGGTTTTAAGTAAAATGAGTTTCCTAAGAAAGACAGGCTTTCACTAGTGCATGAAAGCCACTTCTCTGCTTGGCGCCTTCATAAGTCATGCCACAGAGGGAGGCTGCTCTATAAGGGTTGAATTTCTCCCAAAATCGACATTGTCTCTAACAAGGGCTCTGGGCTTAGACCTATCTGTAATCCCATCACTTCCCCTGCTCACAAAAGTGTACATTTGGGTAGCACAACACACAACACTTTTCCAGTTGCTATGAGAAAACATCTAACAGAGCAACTTAGGAAAGGAAAGGTTCAATTCAGCTTAGTTTATGGACAGCCCATCATGACAGAAAGTAATGACCATGGAGGCAGGAGATGGCCGGTGACATCACACCTACAATCAGGAAGCAGGGAGAAATGAATGTTGATAGAAGAATCTTGCTTTCTTGCCGCCTCCTCCTCATTCTCCTCTTCTTCTCCTTTCTCCTCCTCATTCTCTTCCTCCTCCTCCTTCTTCTCCACCTCTTCTTCCTCCTTCTACTCCTACTTCTTCTCAAACTTCAGACCAGAGATTGATACCAACACATTTAGGATGAATCTAGAAACTCCCTCCCAGACATATCCAGAGGTTTATCTCCTCGGTAACTCTAGATGCTGTGGAGTTGTTGACATTCATCACTATAGATAGGTCCAGAAATGATCTGAATATATTCCAAGGAGTGTCCAAGTACTCTTATAACATAAAATACCATAAGCTTTCTTTGGAAATGTGCATAAGATAAGGCCTGTGGTAGTTTGAATAGATATGGTCCCTGTAGACTCATGTGTTTGAATACTTGGTCCCTAGGGAGTTGGCACTATTAAGAGGTGTGGCCCTGTTGGAGTAGATATGGCCTTGTTGGAGGAAGTGTGTCATTGTGGAGTAGGCTTTGAGGTCTTCTACACTCAAGATACACCCAGGGTTATAAAAAGTTTCCTTCTGCTGTCTGTGGATCAAAATATAAAACTCAACTCCTTCTCCAGTACCATGTCTGTCTGTATGCTGCTGTTTCCTGCCATAATGTGATGATAATGGACTAAACCTCTGAAACTGTAACTCAGCCCCAACCAAGTGTTTCCTTTATAAGAGTTGCCATGTTCATGGTGTCTCTTCACAGCAGTAAAACCCTAAGACAAAACTTCAGAAGCTCTAAATTATGTCTTAATTTTGAATGTAGAGGAGCAATCTCCATTCAAATGATGAAATATAGTCTTTGAATCTGGAGTATCTCCCAAAAGCCTACTTGACTCTCTAAAGGTGATAGGACCTTTATCAGGTGGGGTACCATGGGATACCTTTAGGCTTTTAATGGTATGTCAGCTAGTTGGTTCTTATGGTTATACTTACATGTGGGTTTGACAGGGCCACCAGATTACCCAGAAATGGGATTAAATATTCCATGTATGTCTATGACAGTGCTTCTAAATGAGATTAATGTTTAAAGCAGAAGAACAGTAAAGCAAGGGCTTCTCACCATTGTTCTGGTCTCACCCAGTTGTTGAGGGACTGAGTCTCATGAAAGGCTGGACTGTGTGATTAACTCTCCAGTTCTGACTGTCTTTGAACTGGGACATGGTCTTCTATTGTCCACTTAAACTGGGACTAGAGCTTAGGTTACTGACTCTCTTGGATTTCTAGTTTTCCAACTACACGATGAGGTACCTTCCAGTTTCTAAGGGTATGTGAGCTGGTTGGTCTTGCTAAGATTCTACATGTGGGTGCATCATCTGCAGAGTTGGGCTCTCTAGTGTACTTGTGTGTAGAGGTAACCATACCCTGACAGGAGAGGAACTGGCTGAGTTCCCCCCTGTATCTCTCTGTCTCTGTCTCTTTGTCTCTCTCTGTCTCTGTCTCTTCTCTTTCCCTCCCTCTTATTCCATTTCTCCCTCTCTCCTGGTCTTGGAACTCCTACCCTCATTGGAAAACCAGGACAACGGACTGAAATTTGTATGTATATAAGCATACACACACACACACACACACACACACACACACACACACACACACACACACACACACACACGTTTGCTCTGCTCCTCAAGGAGGAAACCATGTATGACCACCAGATTTTTGTCACTATAAAGTTACCTATAAAGACATAGACCTATAAAGTTACCTATAAAGACATATACCTATAAAGACACTATAAAGACATAAGTAAACTTGGAAAGAAGCAAGGTTTATTTTGGTGCATGGGCTTGGAGTTCTGTGTCTGATATTGAAGCCCTGGTGTTTGAGGGCTATGGAGAGTAAGCACTCCATGGTGGGGATACATGGCTAGAGCATAATATTCATCTCATAGCCAAGAAATGAAAAAGCAAAAGAAGAGAGCAGCGTTCTGTAACCTGTTTCAGTTCATGCCTCTAATGACTCAAATGACGCCCACTATGCCCTATCAGAGGTTCTACCACCCTCTCCAACGTTCCACCACATTTAGGATGAGTCTTCCCACCCTAGTCCAACCTAGAATCTCCTTCTCTTTGGAAAACATTCCAGATCCAAACAACAGTTTCAGGAATTCCTATTTTAGAGATGGATATGGCTTTTTTATATGAAAATTCAAGGCTAAGGAACAACTTAAAAGCTATTCTGGCTGCTAAACATACATCCTTACGCTACAACAAAGATAGAGTCCTGGCTACTGTGCTCCTATCACTGAGGATAGGGAACTGTCCCAAACTTTACACTTGACAATCACATTCAGAAGGGTTCTTGAACTCTTGGAAGTTATCTCTTCAAGTTATCTTCCAAGTTTTCAACCTTTAACATTAATCAAATCACCCTCTTATAAAGAAGAGATCATAATTTTCATACGACTCTGTGTCCTTTCAACAGAAAGAAGCTAGAATTCCAAAAATCTCCATCCCTGTTTGATATTGCTCAGACCTTCCAATCTGCACAAGGTTATTAATATGTGATGTCAGATAACAGGGTAAAACAAGAGTTTGCAGGCTTTTAATTTCTGAAAAAGGAACTGGGTGAGGCTGGGTTTCTGCAGAGATCCAGCCTGCCCAGAGCTTTGCATCATGCAGACTTCAGAGACGCTCCATACGAAGGAGTTCTGGGGTGGCTCAGGAACCTCAATGTCATTAGCAGCAAAGCAGTTGTATTAGTATCGTGCTCGCTGTGAATTCTTAATTGTATAAATTGCAAGGCGGAGTGGACAAGTGCTAGGGAAAATTGGGATTTTTGCATCCTTCAAAGAACCCAAATATGTAAACAGCCCATCATGTAGGAGGAAGTGTGTGCGCCTCTTATTGAAAAGGGAAAAATAATTCAGAGAGATGAGAGGATCGTGCGAGGGAAAGCTGATATTCTTCTGCTATAACGGATAGCCCCAAGTTGTAGAGGCCATTATTTCATGCATTTTCAGAGCAAATGAACTTGACAGATGGCCGTGTCACCCAAACCCCCACCTACCAACTTGATTATGCAGAAAACAATACAATAGAAAAGAAATCATTACTGAAGGAACCTGGTTAGTCCACAGAGGGCTGGGGAATGCAGAAGAACAAAATTACAGTGGTGGAATTGAACAGCAAGAATGCATTTAACATAAAGTGGGTTACTGCAAGGCAATCAGTCATGGCTAAAGCTATTGTCTGGGCTTGCTTGCATGGTATATGAAGTAATCCGTCATCTCCCACAGAATTTATGCTTAGTTTATATGAGAGAACTACAGAAGTTGCACCAGGACATGTTTGGGTAGTCTTAAGTGCCCCAACTGTGGGCCCCAGAAGTGAAACAGTGAGCCCTTTACGATGTTCCAGTGTCTCCCGTGTCACAAGATGTTTCCATCTGACATGTACATGACAGTGCTGCTTGGGAGAGTGCAGGAATCAGCTCCAGCCTGTGTGCAGCCAACACGCACATCAAAGTACCAATGGAGGAATTGAGGTCAGGATCAGGGATTCTCAAAGGTTAAAAAAAAAGACTGCTGTAAATTTAGGGTGATCACGTTGTCTGTGCCAGTATATATTCTTAGAATAGTTGACTATAAATACACAAGGATTGTCACTGAGTAACAATCACAGGCAAATGGCTCAATTGTGTTATGCTATAGGAAGGGTGATATTTCCTAGTGTCTAAGATAGTCCAGAAAGCTGATCAGAGGAGCCGTTGGCAATTGGTGACTACCAAGGGAGAAAGCCTCCTTTTCCTTTGCAGACATAGCCACTGCTAGGACTATGTCCCAATAGAGAACCAACACTGACTTTTTAAGAAATCTTCACTTCCCCTGCTTCCTTCCTGAAAGCTGGTGGAATTTAACCACATTTATTCCCTCCAGAATGGTTTCTTTCCTACCTCAAATACCCTCTCTACCCATTGATGCTCCTTAGAGGAAGCCAGCAACATTAATACAGTTTGTGCATAGCTCTGGAAAGCAAAAAGCCACCTATGCACTTTGTATTTCTACTGTCCCAGAACCCTCTCCTAGTGGACATGGAGTCAAGGGAGTCAGCCTGAGGTCTCCTGGAAGATGCTATACTTCCATGGCAAAAGGCTGGGTTAGTCTCACTCCTCTGCATAGCTGTCATCTGTCATGCTTATATAGTTCTCTGTCTCTCTCTGTCTCTCTGTCTCTCTCTGTCTCTTTCTCTTTGTCTCTCTGTGCATTTATCTCTGTCTCTCTGTCTCTCTCTCTGTCTCTCTACATATATATATATATATATATATATATATGGAATAGGCCCACATATCAATACTTCCCTGTGTATAACATCCCCTCATAACTGAACATTGGATTTATAGACACTCCGGTGTTCAATTTAATATTAATAATATGCTAAGTTAATTGCCATTTAATAGAAGCATGTGTAATATTAATATTATGAAACTATATACTGCACATAGTTATTCAATAGAGGTAACAGTTATGTTCAGCCAAGTATCAATTATTAGTATTATTGGGTTTTTTGAATCATTCTCACATAGCTCAGGCTGACTTAGAACCTGCTGTGTAGCTAAGGTTGACCTCGAACTCCTGATCTTCCTGCCTTTTCTTTCCTGGTGGATTTCCAGTGGAACTCCAGGTGTGCACTGCTATGGACATCTCTTATGAATTATTTTATAATTTTGAGAATGTTAAAATAATTTTTGAAAGCATTTTGTTATCTTCCACTATCTGTGTCTCTTCTTTCAGAGGCGATCAGTGGTGATGGTTTCCTCCTACACTCTCCTAATGAGAGGCGAACCCTTGATCCTGTGATGACAGCTGTTAGTACCTATGTCATGCTAAAGAAACAAAATTTGCTCCAGATTTTTCTGTCACTGAAATATCCCTGTTTTGAAATGCTAGTCATCCAGGATGTGTTTCCAGATCCAAATCTGAATGCAGAGTAGACAATGTTCTCCTGAGCAGCTCACAGAAAAATGCATTTGCTATTCATTCTGAACTGTGTGTGTGCATATGCACGTGCATTTGCAAAGTGGAAATGCTGCCTGCTGGGCCAACAAAAGAGTAGGACCTGTAAACAGGACCCAAAGGCTGCCTGACTCTAGAGAGATCTCCCCAGACTCTGGTGGATGATGGTTTCATATGATTTTCCAGACACAAACACATGCCTATGAGACCATGTAGGAACAGCAGCTCCACGCAGATAAACACTGGAACCTCGGCCTTCTTGACAAGGTAGGAAGGAACCCAAACCCTACATGGAGAACCATCTCGGTGGACTTTGGCTATTGAGAACACCTCAGATCTTCGACTGGTCTAAAACTCCACTCCTCCTGATTCAGCCTCCAGAATGCTGTAATTACAGTCCTGGTACACCACACCCGGCTAACAGGAAGTTTATCTGTGGTTCGCAGGATCAACAGTCTTTACTTCCATACATGAGAGGTACTGAGTTCATCAACCTGGTTGCTGGGGAACTGTGGGAAACACAGCTACACTGCCTACTTCATGCCCCACATTTACCACAGACCTCACCGTGACAGACCATGGCTCCTCCAAAGATGTCTACATTCTCCACACTTCCTATAGACAAATTTCTCAGTCTGTTTGCTTTAAGTCACCAATGTCATAATTTGGGTCTTAAATGCCTCCAAGGACCATTCATAGGAACACTGGTCCCTGGAATGTGGAGTCAGGAGATGGAGGAATATTTAGGGAGTTGAGCTCCCTTTTGAGACTTGTCACACAGTGTTTGGTGTGTCGAGAATTCAAATTGTCCATGTTTGTATGAGTGGATATTCTCAAATGTTCTGAACTTAGGAACATAAAGAATCAGCTTGAAGAGTGAGCTCCCCTGGGCTCCACTTTGAGTCTCTTTTGTGAAGCCTTTGTACAGAGGATCCAAGTTCAGGATTCTGCTCGTTCTCTCCCCAGCTCCATCCATATCTGTATATTCCCTATCCCTCTCTTCTCTCTATCTTCCCTCACTCTCTCTTTCTCTGTGTATGTTTCTCCAGCCCCCCCTTCTCCCCTCTCTTCTGTTTTTCTGTCTCTATGCAGCATGTCTTTTGATCTGAGGTTAGTGACTTTTGGGTGAGCTTTTAGCTGTAAGCTTTCATCAAAGTCTTGTGTTTTTTGTAATCTAGAAATCTCTCTACATGTCTGTGAAGCCAGAATGCCTCTTGCTTCAACTTGCAGGGACTGAGGGTGTTCTCATCAGAATTCCAGAGCAGCTCTGGGCACTGCGGGAGACAGGAGTCTAAATTCCTTAATTCACATCTTCATCTCTCTCTTCTACTCAGCCCAGAATCCATGATGAAGCTCCAGGTGTACTGTTGAAACCTCCCAAGCAAACAGAACTCTGAAGGCATTTCCGGAAGGACTTCATGGGATCACAGTTAAGGTTCCTACTATCTCCTCTGAAGCCCACGGGCTGCTGAGCATCCCTAAGGTTTCCCAGAGTGGCTTGACATCACTCCTTCATGAGGTTATGAGACCCCCAAATGACCTTGGAAACTTGGAGTGAATGCCCAATGTGTCCTCTAGTTGGGCAGGCTACAGGGCACATACTTGGACCTTCAGTGATTTATATTTAAATGAAGATTAATTCAATGCATCCTGAATTCCCTCATGACATTCAAATAAGAGCACTCTACCAGAGTGATGTCTACATACCATATAACACTTTTCCAAGTGTAAGATAGTGTTCAACCATGCCTGGTCTTTTTGAGCAATAGAATCCACTCATTGGGGAGAGGTAGACACACAACTCTGTTTTACATAAGCACATGTCAAAACTTGGATCACTTAACTGTCTGTCTGTTTATCTATCTATCATTTATCATCTATCTTCTATCAATCTTCTATCTACCATCTATTTATCTTCTATCTATCTATCTTCTATTTATCTATCGTCTATCTATCATCATCTATCTATCATCTATTTATCATTCATATAATATGTGTGTGTGTGTATGTGTGTGTCTGAATGAAGGTGCACATGAGCTATGGTATAGATATGGAAATCAGAGGCCAACCTTGGCTACCACCTGTCATGCTGTTTGAAGAAGTGTATCCTTTTTTGGTTCACTACTGTGTACACCAGGCTAGCTGTCCTGTCCTACAAGCTTCAGGGGTTCTGATGTCTTAACTTCCCATCATGCCCTAGGAACACTGGAATTATGGGCTAATGTTTGCAGGTCTGGGATTTGAATTTGAGTCTTTACACTTGTGTGGCAAGCGCCTTATGGAGCCATCTCCCAGGCCCAAAGTTTGTACTAGTGAAGTGAATGCTCAGTGAACAGAGTACAGCTGTTACTGAGGAGATGTACCAATTCTCTACAATGAGGAGTGGAAATAGAAAAGAGAGCCTGAGGCTCCACACAGTTATCAAAAAGTCAGAGCTCTTCATTTAGAAGAATGCACATATTACAGCTAAGTCACTCCCACAAGCCTAGAGACTAAGTCACCCTAGGATCCTTGTCCACAGGCCTCAACACAGGTGGCCTCTTTAGTTGAGAGCTGAGGCTTACACACAGATCCATATTAAGGTTCCATGGAAGAACAGACATCAAAGGCTAGATATCTCAATAGGAGACACCAGGCCTGCCTAGTCTCTAGTCAGATTTAGAATCCTGGACCAGCACCCTGACCAGCAGGCTCCTAGACGCAGCAGATAGGCTCCCCAGAAGAAGTGGATGTAACCTCAGCAAGGGGAGATATAAGTGTGCCCCCATCCATCAACATAAAAGCTGCTATGAATGTGGGAAGCTCAATGCTCAACAACCAGCTGCTGGAAGAAGTCTGCTTTGCCCCTGAGATTCTGTAGCAGGGATCATAAGAAAGTGCCATGGTATTAGCAGAGCTTGGCTTTCTCATGGTAACTTCAAGATGCCTGTGTCCCCATAGACTGCCAGACGGCACTAAGAGACCAGTCCTAAAAATGTGCCCTCACAGGTGCCAATCCTCTTCTCTGGGTTGGTCTGTATTCACACCTTCATCTTGAGGCCAACTATTTAGTCATCAAACAGGTCATGACCATGATTAATGGCACCAGAATTGTACATGTTCAGAATATGTCCTGACATGTCACCTCTTCTTGCTGGGCTTATAAGCTACTGGGTGGCAAGCTGCACAATGGTGTATAATTACAGAGAGAAACAAGCAGACAGAGATGCTCCCTGGGAAGAGGATGGCAGCTAATGCTGAAGGTCGGAGGTGTCTGAACAGCAAGGGCAGAGGCAGCAGTGCCCAGAGGACAGTTCTAGAGAGGGAGCACAGAAACGGGTCACCCAGACAAGGGTGACAGGTGGCATTTGGGAATAAGTGTTGAATAGTGAATGGTGGCCTGCCATCTGTACCCACAGGCCAGACAGACTAGGGATGACAAGAGTAACAAAGAGAAATAATCACATGTGCCTTGTGTGTGGAGGGATCCCAGGAGTCCACTGCAGCTGGCAACAGAGCAAGTGCAGCTTGAGAGGCTGTGTGGGAAGAGGCTCAGGAGAGGGTGGTGTTAATGGCACCTGTCCCTCGGTGCATAAAGGAGAGGAGTCATAGTCTGTAAAGGAGCAGAACACTATGAAGGGCCTTCAGGAAGGGGTGACCAGTGCTTGTTCAGAGGCAACTTCCTCCATGTGGTGACCCTACTGTCACCTCACTAGAGCATAGGTTTAGGGATCCTCAGTGCAGAATGTCTACTTAGACTCATTTCCAAATCCATTGTTCATTTCAGAATGCTGTGTGAAGGAAGGCTCTCACCAGTGTCCTATCACCTCTGCATAGCAAACCAACCAGGCTACCCTGAATGTACGGCTTCCCTATGACCATGCATGCACACACTGGCCAACTGCATGGAGTGGAGAGGGATTGGAGCCATCAGCCACAGGACAGCAGCATCATGGGATCCCTCAACAAGGATATTATCCTTTCCCGTGGATGAATATTGAGGTAGAAAACAGCTATCAGTAAGGGTGTCACAGGGCAGCCAGAGCTCCTGCTGAACCTCAACCCAGAAGAGGTAGGCTGCAAGAAAGCTGAACAACTATCGGACATGTGTTCTGTTGTGGAACTAGCACAGGGTTAACACTGCATTAGAAGCAGGGCTACCTGACCCCTGCCCTGCTGTCACCTGTGACAGTCACCCCTGCCCTAGAGCTCTCCACTATTCTATCCTTATCCATTTGCAAGGCAGCAGAGGTACAGGGCTAGAGACAGTCCAGGGAAGATCCATCTCTGCCCAGAGCATGCGTTCGCACGACAGTAGGTCAATAAAGCCATCTTCATATATCCAGAAAGTGTGTCCTTGTGGAGGAGCCAGGGACAGCTCGATCAGAATAACTTTTTAAAAATAGTGACATAAGTATCTATCATTTCACTATATATGAATTTTTTAATATTTCCAAATAGACGATGCTGAATGTGGAATTTCAGAAGATACGGCTCCACTTAGCCTGGGGGCCTTTTGATTCCACTAAAGCGTTTTTTTATCAGGTTTCATCAGCCTTATTGGAAGATGGGACAGGGCCTTATTGGAAGACGAGTGGAAATTTGTCAAGCATTTACCCATGCTATCTGTCTCAAGCACAATTCACTGAAGACTTAATTACAGCAGTGGGACTTGCATGTCAAGAGCCCTGGGATGCTGTCTTCTGGAAAAGAATGTGTGGGTGAGTGCAGGTTCAAATGCTTCACCATGAGGAGAGATGGGAAGCTTAGAGCAAGCAAGAAAGATTATCATCATTCTCATAGGAATCTGAGTGGAATCTTTCCTGGGGATGGATGAAAACCACCAGTGTTTGCATCCTGGGCCCAGAGAGATTGAAGTCGAGGCTGAAAATGAATCTACCAGTGTGAGCAAATAGCAGAGGCAATTGCTTTCCTCAAGGATAAAAGGAACTTTCTAGAATTGATCTGTGCTTAGGAGTAGGATGAAGAAAATGCAGAAAAACACATTTAGAGTAGGTTTTTTTGAACTGGCCAGGAGATTCGAATATTAGAAGGGCCCCAGTGGGCATGGGAGAAGGTTTCTACATCTGACCTTTAATGGAAGCATCCCAAGTGTGTCCAATCTTGCCTACATGCAGCCAGGGAGATCTATGACTGGCCCAACACAGTATTGTGAACTTAGTAAGAACACTGTGGGATAATTTTGCTAATTAGACTGCAATGTGAACTTTGTAGAAGACAATGCCATGTCACAATGCCATAGGGTGATATATCAGGACATTTAGTCCATGGACCACAGACTAGAAGCTTCTCTGACACTTCGAGCTTGTTAGAAAATACTGGTTATCATAACTACCAGAATTCGGATAGTCCTGATGCAAGCTCCTGTTAAAGGTTAGTATTCTGGATGCTGACTTCACCTGACTGGAAAAGAAACACCGAGTTTAAGAGATAAAAATGAAACAGGAAGTATTAGTTTGGTGTTGGAAAATGTTCCTCCATGGTAGGGGAATTTGGGAGATAAGAACCGTATAGGCTTTGACGGGGGGGGGGGGGGGCAAGAAGAGCTGAGAAAGATAGGCAGGTACCATACATCTCATGGAAGATGGGGTAGAGATAGAGGTTCAGAGGAACAGTATCAGAAGAGAAATATGAGGGAAGCTGCAGGTGCAGGGGAATAGGTCACCAAGCATCACAGCTGACTTCTCCTCTGATGTCCTAACAGTGTTTTCCAGGTTGGACTTGCAAATATGTTTATACATGTGAGAATGCTTCAGGATTTGGTCACATGTAACCCAGGGGAAGACAGATGTGCTCCTCGGGGCTCAGATCCTTCTCTAATGATGCAGACATGGACACTGTATGGGAAGTTGTAGAAATGGAATGCCCCCAGTCTCAAAACCCAGGATGCAGGCTCTTCCTGAAGCAGGATTGCTAGCCAGATGCCTGAAATCTCAGCTAAATGAAGGAAGATACAAAAGATGCCTGGACTCACTGGATAAGTCAGTCTAGCAGACAGTGAGATCCAGATTCAGTGAGAGATCCTGTCTAAAAAAAAAAGCTGGAGAGTGATTGAGCAAGACATTAAGTGTTTCACATACATTCACACACACACACACACACACACACACACACACACACACACACACACACACCCTGCTGCTGTTGGAACCTCCTGCCTTGTTACTGGCATCAGCATTCTGGAGTCAGAGAGCTTAACAACCCCATGAAAGGCTGAGCAAAGGAATTTTAGCTATTGATTTCTCTGCAGCATGAAGATATGATGTATAATCCCCACAGAGCAAAGACACAGCTGCATGTAGACCACATTTTCCAAGCAAACACTGCATGTATGACTGAGGGACTTGGAGAACCTGGTGAACATCTGTCTATCAGAATCTAAACTCATGGGAAATGTCAACAGTCTTTATGGATGTGGACAGACAATAAGCCACCACAATAGGGCTCAAATACAGGCACTGCTCACTGTAAGTAAACTGGTGCGGACTCCAGCTGGACTGGAAGTAACACCAGAACATGCCATTCCTCAACTGCAGTGTTCAAGCATTCCTGTGTTCCATACTTCTAAACAACCTCTGGTGGTAGAAATGTGTACCATCTGTCATGTCAGTCACTGATACAGCCACCATTCTGTAAAGGTAGGTCCTGCATGAGCCCATGTGAGAGGTTCTGTAGAAACATGATGAGCTAGAGCATAAAGAGACAAGGAGTTAGGAAGCTCAGGTAGAACGGGTGGGCACAGGATGCTTCTACACAAGTAAGCCAAATTATTTAAACCTCTACAGTAAGTAAGTCAATAATTGAAGTAATGACAGAACGACAATATAGGATGAAGCCTCCTGCCAGGAAACCACAGGTGGGCAGTTGTAGGCATTAAACACCAGGAAGTGAAGTCCACAACCAGAGATCTTTAGCCTTAGCCACAGGTCAGGTTGAATACATGCAGCATGAATTTTTCCCAACATGTATGCTGTTGAGTGAGGCAAAAATAAAGGGTGGGCAGTGTGAGAGACATTGGTGTTCCTGCAGGGATAAAGGGGGCTCATTAGACACCACTGTTCAAATGAGGCACAAAAAGTCCAAGGTGGAGAAGGCCTGGGAAATGCACATGACGGTCTTTCCACTGATGCACTCCAGGTAGAATAAAACCATACCTGAAATATTCCTAACCCTAAATATCCTCCTCTGTGAGTAATCTTTGCTATTCAGCACTCTCCAGAGAAATAAAACAGAATCCAGAATTTTACAACATTACATCAGCAATCAAACATTACTTGTCCTGGGAAGAAGAAAAAAAAAACTCACAGTTAAGAAAAATAACTGAGTTGGCAGAGTAGACCTTGAGAAGAGATGGATCAGATGTTGCCTTTACAACAGAGAGATTATAAACATACTCAAAGAAAATGTGACCTGATGAAGAGGCAAGGAGTGTCAGGCAAGAAACCACTACAGACTTAATCTGTATTTGGAAGTGGAAAGAGGTGCTGCTTACTTAGCTGCTTAGCTCCACAGCACAGAGGAGAGGGGCATAAGAAACTGTCCAATCTGTAGAGCAGAAACAGGGAAGAGGCTGACTGGTAGAATGTCACTGATTTCTCAGACAACATCGGGTAAGAATTTGTCCCCTCAGAAAAGTTACCAGAAATGCTCACAGGTGTCCCTCACTCAGGACAACATTTATAGATGCTCATTCAGCTCCACAGTGGAGAAAAAGGACTCCAAGTGTAGGAGTCACCAGAGCAGCCAGAATCGGCCCCTCCTGTTATCCTGGGCAAATGTTTTTGAAGTTATCTGTATTGTTTACCTATCCTAAGCCAGACCATGGCGTGTTAAGCTATAAACAGGAGGCAATCAAGATTGCTGAGCCTACTACCCTGCCAGATGAGGAAATCAGACATCGGACTTTCCAGTCATCCACACAAGTAAAAGTGCTGTCAACTTTAGCTTCTTTTTGACATATGACACATGCCTGACTATGGGGGCTTTGACAACATGACCCCATTGAAGGGGTCATGCTTACAGGAGAGACAATAAGCCTCAACACTGACCCATGGAACTTATTGGCTCTCTTACCCACAAACTCTTATCAGACTTCAAAAGGATGGTCAAGGGCTGCCCCATATATGATGTTAAAACACACACTGAAGTGCTTCTATTACTCCATGCTACTGGGCTGTGGCTGCCATTCTTTCATTTGTGTACTTATGCATTTCTTCATCCTCAGACTTGCACTGGGCATCTATCATTTGGTGACATCATCTGCTGCAAGAATAAAGGCACTGGTTCAGTAGCCAGGCAGAGATTTGCCCCCATGGTTCTAAGTGACTCAGAGGCTACCCAGGTAGATTTAGTTCCCTCAACCCATCCCAAACTCTTGATCAGATCTTCCCTATGCTGCCATGAGTGTCAGAGATGTTGTAACACATGCTTCTCCAGTGACAAGCTGCAGAGGAGAACATAGGAGGCAGCATGAAACTCTCTTCTACTGTGGCCCACATTAACTTTGTGCCACTGAAGTCAATGCTGTTGGTGTCCCATCTCTGTTCCCCAGCCCTCATAGTTTCTGAGAATTGAGGGCTTTGTTCTGCAGGTGACTAGTCACCTAGAGTCCTTTGTTCCTCAGGAACAAGCTCAGTACAGCCTCCAATCAAAGATGGGCAAGGGGTGATGGGAAAACACTGGGGATTCCTATAACAGTGAGCAGGGCACCTCTGAGCTTGTCCCCTTGGGCCCTAAAGGTAGGATTAGGCTCTTCTTGTCACTGTGGCCTGACCTCCAAGATGTCTTTTCTTGACTCCTTCCCCCTCTCCTTGAGAACCTTACTCAGCTCTAGTTGGTTTCGTGTTCCCTCTCCCTGTGCCTAGGGGTCTGCTCTTGGGGCTCCATATTGGGATGCACACCATAATTGGACGTACAGGATGCACTCGTCCATTGCAGCTTGAGTGCTACCGTGAGCTCATTATTAGCTGTCATAGGCTTATCCCTGTTTTCTCCTTCCTTACAAGCTGGAGACAGGTCCACATTCCAGGAGTCTGCAATCCCTCCTTTCTTGATTCTCGGACTTATTGAGCCCAGCTCAAGCTCAAGAGTATATCTGATCACTGTTCTGCTGCCTGTCCATGGAGTCCTAGCTGTGGCTGCATTGCCAGGGTTCTAGAAAAGGGACCTTGTTTCTTGTCTTCTTAGAGTACCACCAGCAAACCCTGGTGTCCAGCCATAAAGCGTCCACTCTCTCCCTAGTTTTGCTTATTTACATCTCCCTCAGAACTGCTAAAACAAGAAACATCCTACTGTCAGGCCAAGCCCTTGATCTTCTGCCCAGAATCCTTTGCATATCTTTTGATTAGATGATCTCAACCCTGTGAAGTTTACCATGTGGCTACAAATAGATACACATTTGCATATTTGTCAAGCTCAGCCCAGCAGCAAGTGGCAAAGCGAACGGCGGGAGGTGGAGATGTTTGCTTTAATTTAACAGGATTTGTGTGTATTTATTTCAAGATTGCAAGAGCTCTATAATTCAGAAAGGGCCTCCAGGCATACATAAGGGCCTCCAACCTCACAGACCAACAGCAGCCAGCCTGGAATCTGCCCAACCAATTGAATCAGCCTACGAGTTACATGTATGTGTTACATATGTGAGGTGCTGTGTGACTGTGTGAGCTTCACACTCATGGGCTGTTCCTTGCACTGTACCTCCAATGGGCTACACTGTGCTGCACTCTCCACGAGCCACATTGTACACATGGGCTACCCTGTGTGTGCTGCATCCATTATGAGCCACACAGTGGGTTGAACTCTGGCTGAGCTATATAGCAAGCCTGTGCTATACACTGTCTGTTAGGTGTGCCATATTGGATGTGACGTTGATGGCCCCGGGTTGTGGCACAGTAAATCTGGCTGCAGGCAGGTCATGGGGGAACCTGGATCCCAGCCTCACTCTGCTTTGAGCTGGTGAATCTCCATGATGAAATCATTGCACAGCTCCCTCTGGTTCAAAACAAGAAGGGCTCAGACTTTCTAGATTCTTCTATAGCCAACAGCTCATGATCCCAAAGGAGTTCTCTTCATTAGAAGAAGATGTCTGACCAAGGGTGTGTTCCCCAGAAGGATGCTAACCCCAGGTCATGGTGCTGCAGAACACAGAGAGGGCCTGACACTAACATCCCACCCTGACCCCACCATGTTGCTTTGTGGTTTCAGAGCTTCGGTATGGGTCCAGTCCTCACCCATTCCTATGTAGGAGATGGAATGGGATGAGAACAAGTGCCCAGCTCAAGCTTGTGTCACACGTTTGCAGGGCAAGCATTTCTGGCTCCCCAGTGACCTGCAGGGGCTCCACAGCCATCCTCCTCACACTCATAATGGGTACTACAATCACCCAGGAGGATAAAATCAGTCTGTCCACCACCGCCTATTCCAAAAGCTGTGGGGACAAGCCAACCCTTCCCTATGGACACCCTTGCTTTGTCTCATTGAGTCAAAAACCACTGCAAACTTCTCAATTTCCAAGTGAAATGTAGTAGCATCAGAGGCCTGGCTGAACACCTCCCCACTCCCTGCTCGGCACAGGCACCAGCTGCTGCCCTCAGTCAGGTTGAGAGACACGGATACTAACTGGTCACTGCTGGGATAGGACATTACTATATGCTGGCACTCCCGTCAACAATAAAATATTTTAACCTGAAAGAAACACACAGAGACATACAGATGATGCAGGGTGTCAGTGCTCACTTTCAAATCGTATTTTCTTGCGTTTGCTTTGGGGCTTTGAAAGAAATAAAATTCCTTAAAGATTATACTGGCGCTGTTCTGTCCTCCTTGTTTCCCAGGCTCACTCTCTCCTATGTTTGGTATCTGATATCCATCTCCCACACATTTACCCTGTGTATCACTGTGTGGTGCTGAATGGCCTCATGTACTGTAGTGTACCATGTATTACAAAGTCACACACACACATTCACACACATATACACACATACACACATACAAACACATATGCACATTCTGCTAGATATTCTTGCATATATCTCTACATACATATGGTTTAAATTTTTTTAGGTTGTTGTTTGTGTATGTGTTGATTTTAACTCATTCTCCTCCTCCTCTTCTCTCCTCTCCCCTCCC
>CM052716.1:2231953-2270493 GCA_028551405.1 Uromys caudimaculatus
CACACACACACACACACACACACACACACACACACACACACACACACACACACACTTAGAGCTGTGCAGTACATTTGTCTACCAATTTCTAAGTATGCCCAGTGTCACTACCAATGGGGGATCCTGGGGCACCTAGCAAATCAAACCTGGTGAACCTCAGAAGGGCAGGTTCCCCATTGACATAACTTACTCTCTCCAAACATTGGAGGCTAAAGCCCAAGAACAAGGTGTAGTCAGCTCCTTCTAAAGCTCTTCATGAAACTCTGTGTTCGTCCTCCCCCAGATGCTGGAGTGGCTGGCAATTGCTAGCATGCCTTCCACTCTGATTCTCCTGTCTTCAGCACACTGTACTTCTGTCTGCCTCTTTCTTCTTTTCTTTACTTCTCTTTTTATGAAGATATATAGGATGAGGAGGTCTCCCTAATAGGGCAGCACCATCTGAATAATTATGAAAACTCAGTATCAAAGTGACATCACACACTTAGGTCCCTAGTCTAGATTTCAGCAAATGTATTTGGGGCACAGTCCAGCCTTCAGCCTACAGGACTGAATACCTGTTCACACTCTGACTCTTCCTGCACCACAGCAGTCTCAAGTGCCTCCTGGACCAGACAGCCCCTGCATCCTGCTTCTGGATCCTAACATTGAAGCAAACTTGTGTACAAATCATGCATTCCTCACAAGCAGGCTTTCAGCAAATACATGCACTATTACATCAAACAGACACAAGTCAGATGTTCACACTGACTCTGTAGTGTGAAAATGGGCAGGTCCGGGATGTTCATTCACTGAGAGAGCTCTGTCTTTGTAGAGATAGGCATTCAGATGAAGCCAAGAGAAAGGCTCACAAGTGAAATAATCTACATCCTGGTAAAAGTGATGTCAGGAAAACAGGGTTTCCGGTGTATGGAGCCCTAAGTGTTTGTACAAGGTCCCAGGACTTCCCTGCATTGTTTATTTAAAGTCATGGAATAAATATAAGTCCCAAACCATCACAATTCTCTTACCACAAGGCTTATTGGCACTGCAAGATCAGCACACAGGATGAGCATGCTCCATGATTTATATGAACCCTGTGTTAAACTTACGAAATAAAGACAAGGCTTGGTAGACTGCACAATGGGCTTTGTGCAGGAATGAAATAAATCACAAAGCCTTTGTGAAGGATTCACCTGCCTTCTTTCTCCCTTCTTGCTCCTGGCTCCCGATAAGGCAGTTTATAGAGTCAAGTGGGAACAAATTGCCTGTGCACCCTTAACTCCCTGCAGAGAAGTTTGCTCAATTTTACCCCATTCCTTAAACGGCTTTAAAGTTGAATTGAGTGATAGCTTCAAAACTATGCATTTGTCCAGGTCTGAACACACAGAACTAGTGCCTTTGGCTTATTTAGAAACATCATCTCTGAAAGTATGCCAAAGTTAAAATCTACAGTGAAGTTATGTTGGTCTTGTGTATATGAGATCTAAATGCAACTCTATAAAGATACAGAATAAGACACCCAAGATAAAGGCTATAAGAGAATGTAGCAGAGACAGAGGGACACAGCCACATGCACAGGACAACCTGAGTTTATTGGAGCCAGCCAGGCAGGGGCAAACAATCCTTCCCAGGAAGCTGTGGAAAAAAGAGTGGCCTGTGGATACCTTACTTGGGAAGTCTTGACCTCCAAAAGCAGAAGATGCCTTCTGTTGACCCATGTCACCACACTGTAGCCCTGGGTGACAGTAACATACTTATAGCAGCTCAGTACCATAAGCCAAGAAGGTACTAAGACACATGGCAAAGGAAGCAAGTGAAGAGTCAGACCGCCTCAGGTGGCCAGCCCTCTTTACTGCTTAGAAAAAGCAAGGTAGAATCCCTTGCCATCCCTCATCTGGCACCAAGGAAGCATCTTGAGTATCATGTAGGGTTCGTGTCCAGTAGACAGTGCTGTGAGTAGCCATGCCCTTCTCTGCATACAAACTTGTGTTAACAGGCACTATTTCTGCAGGGACAGACTGGAGGTGGCTCCCTCAGTGACTATACACCTCACACCTAGAGAGCAGGAGCAAGCATCTTGTGTTTGACTTTAAAAGGATTGGCAGACAGTCTCAAATGCATCTACTGAAGGCTGGGTACCAGGCTAGACATGGTGAGGCTGAGTGCTTTGAGCAGCAGAAGTGATACAGGAGTGTGGCGGGATGAGCCATCTCCACATGTGGTGGGTAAGTCAATCCTGCATGGTCTTCTAGCATGAAAACTCATGAAGGAGACAAAGAGGAGTGCAGGAATCCATGTCATTCCTCCTGGGCCAGGGCACCCACCATGACAGACAGTGCATGCAGCTCCAAGTTTCAGACGATTCCCAGCCTGAGATGAGTCTGAAGCCACAACATTGCCAACATCTTCTAAAGTACCCCTTCCAAAGGACCAGGTAGCTGTCCTCTCCATCCCATTGTCCACCTGGTTGGAGTTAAAGCAGAGGGATGACTGGACTGGCAGGGCTGGGACTCACTATAATATCACTTGGAAAAAGAAGAAGGCATCATGGACTGTAAATGCATGCACTCACGTTTGCCACGGGTCTAAGGATGTTACCAGTTACAGTTATGTACAGGAAGACTCTACTGCAGCAACTTCTCCAAAACACCCAGTACTGAGCTATGGTTGAAGCCAGTACTTGAGTACAAGCACAGGCTGTGGCTTGGAGCCTCCTACACCTTAGGGCTAGGGGACTAGTACACTGATTTATGTCCAGTGAAAATAGTGGCCACTGCCCAAGATAAGCAAATACAAGGGTGGAGAAGGCATGAGAGTAACGGGGTAGAAGGGCAGTGAATGAGCCAGCCGATGGGCACGTGTCAGGAGTGTGTGGTGGGGAAAAGAGGTGTTGAGTCCTTACTTCGATACCCTCATTCCTCAGTGAGTCCTCCCTCAGTGTGTGCAGTGGACCTAGGCTTCATCAGCGGAGTCTGTGATCATCATCGCTATTTTAGGCTCCTGGCTTCAGTGGGAGGGTAGTAACCTCATCAAGGTCAAAGTGATCGTGCTGGGGCCAGCATTAGAAGCCATGCTATCTGGGAGGAGAGCTCTCCTTTCCCTGTCTGCTGTCAGCTAGTGGAGCTGTTTCCTTCCCTGTAGGAGCTTCCAGACCTGTACTTCCCTGTTTGACTTTCAGAGACAAGGTCAAGAGATCAAGTTCCCAGTAATGGATACAGGGATCTGTTTTCCCACCGCAGGATCGTGAGCCCTCAGCAGTTTGAAGTGCGGCCTGCTAAGCACTTGTTGTCCTAAGTGACACAGATGCTGAGCAGCTGAACATCATGTAAGGCATGAGGGGCGCGGCCAGAGGCCTCCCCCCAGGTCTCCTAGATTCCCTGAAATGTGATCCTGCTGGGCCCTGTGTGATGGGGTTAGAATTCTTCCAGCTCAGAGCAGGAACATAAGATGACCACAGGACACTCTAATTGGAGTACATCTGAAGAGATAAGCACCCCCATTTGTAGGGTGCTTTTGTTTGGCTGAGGGGAGGAAATGGTTCACAAATCCAAATAAAGGGAGTATGAAAAAAAAATACACCATCTTTCCAAAATAGGAACAGGCATGGCGAAGGAAGGAGAGAAACAAGGTTTCAGAGCTCTTGGTTTGGGTCTCCCCCAATGGACAGCTAGCAACTCTCCTGGAATGCTCAGTACTAGGGGCCTACAAACACGTGGCAATCCTTGGGGCACAGAGGGACAGCTGAGCGAGAGGAGGGTCCAGGCAGACGGAAGCTGACTCTGAAGCTGCTTCTGCTGTGGCTAGACTACCAATCAGGACAGAATTTACAGGCGATGATGTTCAGAAATGAACAAATAGTGAGGGATTCATCTCAAAGGTCTCTTTCATTCCTAAAAGAATTTGAGACCTCTGTAATAAGGAAGAGCATCACTGTGCTAAAACAAAATTGGATGTAATTGATTCTATAACTAATAGAATGTTCAGGGGCTCCCTGAACGACATATGGAGCATCTATGGAACCACACTCCAGTCACTTCCACCTGGATCCTTGGCTTTGTGCATTCCAAGAGTGCCTGGGAGGGATGTCCCTGTTTAGTGCCTCCCACACTCCTTCCCTCACAGCGCTGAGAGATACATCTAGTGAACTCAACAAGCACCCCCAAAGCCGGTCTTCTCAGTCCCTCTCAGTCCCTCACTGTCTAGATAGAAAGAGGCCATGGGACTGGAGTTACATTCCTGAAAGCACACTGCAGACTCCAGTGTTCTCAGCTTCACCAATAGCCAGCCTGGAAGGCATGTGCCACCTCTTGCCTTTCCCATCCTGCTCTGCCTCCTCCAGCCTCCAGGCACCAACATTCCGTCCTCCTGCTATGCTTCATCTGTGGCATCTCCCTCCTCTTCCTCCCCTTCAGGTCTCCTTGCTCTCAGATTCCTTCCAGTTGTTCCTAAACTACAGCCAAGAAGGACCTCTGCCGCCGTAATGGAGTCATTACCAAAGCATGGGCTGTCTGCATCAAAACCTTAGAGCCAATGTGTGCAAGTTAGTCATAGGCTTTTCTGGGGATGAAGGAGATAAAGGCTTGCTTTTTGTTAGAGTGATCTGCCCCTGTTTCCTCATTGTCCTGGCACATGGAATCTATGGGTCCAGGCAAGGCTCAAGATGGCTGTTACAAGATTCTCACTATAGGCTCTCCTGGAGTTTCCAAGCACATCCCTCAGCAGAGGGCCTTAAACTGACTACTGGTCATGTCATCAGATCCAGAACTCTGTTCTGATGATGTGGGAAAGATGATGCATTTGAATTCACCAGTGGTTGTGTAAGCAGTTTCCTTAGGTGTGATGCTATTTGTACTCTTAAAAATGCTTCTCATTTCAACCTACACACACACACACATACACACACACACACACACACACACACACACACACACACACACACACACTTCAAAAGATACATGTGTATTCAGTTATATATGCCAATTAAGATGAATAGACTGTAAGCTCACTGTCTTAGTCAGGGTTTATAATCCTGCACAAAACATCATGACTAAGAAGCAAGTTGGAGAGGAAAGGATTTATTCAGCTTACACTTCCACACTGGAAGTCAGGGCAGGAACTAACACAGGGCAGGAACTTGGAGGCAGGAGCTGATGCAGAGGCCATGAAGGGGTACTGCTTACTGGCTTGCTTCTCCTGGTTTGCTTAGTCTGCTTTCTTATAGAACCCAGGACCACCAGCCCAGTGATGGCACCACACACAATGGACTGGGCCCTCCTGCCTTGATCACTAATTGATAAAATGCCTTACAGCTGAATCTCATGGAGACATTTCCTCAAGGGAGGCTCCTTTCTCTGTGATACCTCTAGCTTTTGTCAAGTTGACACACAAAAACAGCCAGTACACTCACTATTTATTTTTATAACATCTGAATAATGGGAAGATTACCAGGAAACTTTCTCTGAGAGCCTGCTCAAAGGCATATACTCATGATCTGAGCTCTCCTCCAGATCTCTCAATATGTGCCTGGGGATCAATAAACCATGGTTCATGTTCTCCATGTGTACATTTATAGGAAGTGGTTGTGGGGCACTGGAGCAGATGCTGTTCTAGAGTTTAGTTCCCAGCACCCACACTAGGGGGACCTGGAACAGTACCTACAGGAGATCCGATGTCATCTTCTGACCTCCACGGGCACCTGCACTTAAACTGGAATATACACAGAGGTAAATAAATAAATAAAATATAACAACATTTTTACTTTAAAAAGAAATAAAAAATAGAAGCTGCAGTATGTTGTAACAAAGGAGCACTGAATAGTATTTCAATCTGTGAACCAGTATTCCCTGTGCACACTGGATAGTGAGGATGGGGAATATCTCATGCCACATCTCATACCGTGTCACTCATGCTGGGTGACGAGTACTGACGACACAATGTGTCAGTTCACCTCAGATAGGGCAGCAGAATTGCAGGAACTGATGCCCGTGTGTGTGTGTGTGTGTGTGTGTGTGTGTGTGTGTGTTGTATGTTGTGTGTGTGTGTGTGTGTGTGTGTATGTGTGTGTTCATATGTGAGGGTGAATGTGGAGCATAGGTTAACCTTGGGTGTTTTTCTGAGAACACACAGGTGCCCTCCTTTATCTCTTTCAAACTTACCTTTTGAGATAGGGTCTCCTGATGAATGGGAGTATAAAATGCAGCTAGCCAGGTAGGCAACAAGCCCCAGGCATTCCCCATCTCTGCCTCCCTGAGATAGGGCCTATGGGCACTCATTGGCATACACAGTTCTTGAGTGCTGGGGATCTTAAGTCAGGTCCACAAGTAAGTCAGCTTGTGCTTAAGCCATAAGCATCTTACTCCAGGCATTGCTCCAGACCATGGACAGTTTTGTTTTAGAAAACAATTTCACCATCATGTATTCTGCTGTGTGAATGTGGTGCCAACAGTGTGGCAGGATAGTGGCAGGAGGGTTTTCAGTTCCACACCATCCCGTAGCTCAAAGAAGGGGCCCTATGGATGGCAGTGATGATGACCCTGGAATCAATATCTCTGATAGCTTTGCACTATTAGCTTGACTAATTAATGTAGATGCAATGCTCTTACTAATCCAGATTCATAAATTACTTCCTTCCCAAAACAGACACACAACAAGTTCTCTCTCCTGGACAGTAGTGAATACTTTTTAATGTGATTTTTGCCAGTGTGGACAGCCAGCATCCACCACCTCCAGTACATTCTACAGACCTCACCAACAAAAGACAGCCACAGACTGCAGGAGCTTCTGTCCTGCCAGGGAAGTAGATGTCACACCCTGTATGCCTGATAAACAGAAGCAGAGCAAGTGGCGACCTGGCAACTGTGCCTGCTGACTTTGGTTCCCCGGTGTGATGAATCATGGGGCCACTGATCCTTTTTAGCTAATTGCTATCAGCTTGTGAGATTTTTCCTCCCGTGTTCAATATCAATTTTCACAGCCATAGGAGATAGCACTGCTCCCCTGAGCCCGTTGGCGACTGGCCGATAAAACTACAGCAGCACTTAACAGTTTAAAGGGGTGTCATCTAATATGCAGGGGGAACACAGGGGCACAGGGTGGAGGAGGGATGAGCTTGCTAATGCATCCTGGCTGTGACCTTCTCTCAAAGTCATCCTTCCATGTTGACAAGCTCTGTAGACTTTGCAGTGTGAAAGCTTGGCCTGTCAGAGAGCTGCCAGGTCTTCCCAGAGATGAGAGCAGGGGCCGGATTGCTCTGCATCACATCTTCAGAACATCACAGAAAATAAGTTGGTGCTGATTACTGTGCTACATACAAGTACAGGACAGGTTGTGCAAGGTGTGCTGCATCAGCAAAAAGGGGGTCCCATAGACCCTGCCTTTCCTCCAGAATAGACCTGAGACCCATCACCCAACCATTTCTTTTGTTTTCTCTTTCTTCCTTTCTTTCTCACTTTCTTCCTTTCTTTCTCACTCTTTCTTTCTTTCTTTCCTTCTTTCTTTCTTTCCTTCCTTCCTTCCTTCCTTCCTTCCTTCCTTCCTTCCTTCCTTCCTTCCTTCCTTCCTTCTTTCTTTCTTTCTTTCTTTCTTTCTTTCTTTCTTTCTTTCTTTCTTTCTTTCTTTCTGCAATAAAGCACACAGTCTCTCTTCTTCCAGGAGATGCACTGTAGTTCTCAGATGTTAGAACCATCCTGCATGTGAAAGAGCCTTTATCTCCACGGGAAGCCAAGTAGTAAACCAGTCACACACACACACGCACACACACACACACACACGCACACACACACACACACACACACACACACGCACACACACATATGAAACCTGAAAGTCACAGACTGGCAGGTATGGAGACAGCAAGGACTCTCCTGGGACTGAGCTAATGGTACTCTGCGGTCTTGAAAATCTCAGTATGGAGATGGCTGGATTAGTAAGGATCGGGAATGGTAGGAAACAAACTGATGGGTGTTTTCTTTCAAGAGAGTTGGCTCCTGATTGAGGGCCAAAGAAACCTATGCCTCTGAAAAGCTGCTAGGTGAGAACTTCCTGAGCCTTTCATGATGCCCTTGCACGAATCTGCCCCCTACCACTCCAGCCTCACTCAGCAGCCACGGCACTCTGGATGCCTGCGTCTATTTTCTCCTGGGTAAGTGATGAGTGGTCCTCTGATGAGTTTGTCACAGTTATTTCACTAGTTCACACTCGTTGTGTGTGGAGAAAACACTGCTAATGGTGCTGTTGTATCCACAGTCCACAGGTCTTACATAGGTTTTATAAAGCATAGGCATTTATGCTAAGCATGTCATAGGCACTGTGTTCCTAATCCTTGACCCTATGGATCACTTAATTATTGACTCTGTGAAACATGACTGGAGCGTGAGCTCACAGCTCTTAAGGAAGCCAAAGGCCAGAGCAGAATAGAGGCACAGAGGCTGGTCTGTGGCCTCACACTATCCAGTGTACTCTCTCAATTCTGAGAGAGAGAGAGAGAGAGAGAGAGAGAGAGAGAGAGAGAGAGAGAGAGAGAGAAATATATATGTGTATGTATGTATGTATGTATGTATGTATGTATGTATGTATCTTGTCTATTAATAACACAGGGAAGGCCTAGATCCCCACTGCTTCCACTTTTGATGGATCTACTAATAGACAATCAAATAGTCAGATAATTGCAGGCCAGGGAACACTACACACTTAGAAACCAGAGCTTCCAGTGACTAATGCCAGATAAGTGAAACAGGCTAGTCACTCACCCTCCAAAAAGGAATCAAAGAACATCTTATGCACCTTCTATCCCCGAGTGGTTAGGTACAACACTGCCATGCCCCAAGAGGGGAAAAGCAGAAAGAAACTCAGCATCCCTGTGTGCCAAGACTTCCTTCTGTGTCTTCCACTATCAGCACTTGGACTTTGAAGGACATGACTTTGTAAGGAGAGAGGAAGTATAACCTGGCTACCAGGCTACTTGACCTCCTCTATTATGGGCAAAGGTCAGGGCATGGGGCATGCAAGCCCAGGGCAGGGAGGGAGGGATCCTACTCCTGCTGGTCTCAGGATGAGATTTCTGAGGTTTAGACATGCCTTGACCCCACTCTTGCTCCAGGTCTGCTCCCCATAGCTCCATTGCTCCCCTGGCCCCTCAAACTGTATCCTGTTTTCCTAGAGCAGAGTAAACTATAAAAATGGAAGTTATTTTTACTCACAACACACTGCTCTTAATACTGACATTGTGTGGTAGAACATGTCTGCAATTCCAGGACTCAGAAATTAAAAGCAGAATTGTGTCTTAGAGACCAGCCTAGGCCACATAGTGGTATCCTGTCTCAAAAGGTCCATCTACTCCAACAGAGAAAGAAATAGAAGAAGTACTCTGTTTGTCTTGATTGCTTCTTCTAGAGAAAGCTTCTGTGTAGATAAGGGGGCAGGGTGCAACAGACCTTCAAGACAATCTGAATTATTACCTTTTCTTACTGGGGCTGAGGGCCAAGTGTCTCCTGTGGATATAACATTCTTGCTTTATCTAGACCACCTATTCTTTCAGTCCAGGATTCCCTGACCTATAACCAGATGCTGCAAAAGGTGCTGTGAAGACAAGGGATTGGTTGAAGCACTTCAGAGCTCAGCCATTCTGCAGAGGAAGTTTGTGTGATGGACAGCAAAGTGGCACCCTAGTCCACTTTCTCCATGGGGCAAAGATATGGTCCAAACAGTTCTACCATTTCCCTACATTGCTTGAAATGAAAAATGGAAGACAGAGTGGAGCCTTCTTTGTGAAAGAAAGAGATCAAGGCTTCCCAGCAGATGTGAGATTCATGGAGGGGGGGGGCCAACAAAGCTCCAAGTGCGAAGAGGAGGGTAGAGCCCCATCTCCATGTGAATTGGCCACACTTGAAAAGAGGAAACCTCTTAGGAGCTGTGATAGAGAAGGTGTCTTAGTCTGAAGAGAGGAATCAGGAAACTACTGAATAAAACACATGTCTCCTGTGTATCTGGAAAGACTGTGTGAAGGTGACTTTATACCTGTGTGTCCAGAGCAGGCTACAGCTGTAGACTCAGGACTGCCTCAGTCGTGGCCTCACTCCTCCTGGACCTTATCCTTCAAGACTACAGCCTTTGCCTGACATTTCCAGAAGCTGGACTGTCCCCAGGACCCATAGAGCTGATACTGATACATATCTTTTCCCTGGAAGGGCCAGAGTAGGACCGCAGTACAGGCAGCAGTCTTGAACCCTACACTGCAGCAGTCCTGAGCTCTAGGCTGCCTTTACTCTGTCATATGGACAGCTTTGGATATGAGCCTCAAATCCAGAGATAGGCCTGGTGGTGACAGAGCTATGGCCATGGTGAGCCACAAAGAATGTACAACCTGGAACAATAACAATCAATCACAAATGGCTGTGTTCTTTATTTGTTTCAAACCTGGGGTTGTGTTGATGGAGTAGGAGAAGTGAGCTCTCCTAGTAAACATGGTCTCCAGACCACTAACAGGCATGTATCAACACCCTCTTCTCCTCTCAGGACTTCATTATGACTCTCTTTGGCTGATGCTTTTGCTGCCATTACATCCTTTTTTAAAATGTAGTGTGTGTGTGTGTGTGTGTGTGTGTGTGTGTGTGTGTGTGGTGTCACAGCTGGAGTGTAACCATCAGAGCACAACCTTCAGTCATCAGCTCTTTCCAGCCTGTGGGTTCTGGAGGGGGAACTCAGGAGGTGAGGCTTGACAGCAAGAGCCTTAACCTGTGGAGCCATCTCAGCAGCACACAGTAGGGCATTATATCTCCCTGTCCTCACTTAGGAATCATGACATATTTGAAACCATCACTGAGACATTCCTCTGCAGGTATGAGCTTTCACTATTGTTACAGTTTGCTCCTTTAGGTTTTTTGTTTGATTTTGAGACTAGGAGTCACCATGTAGCCCTGTCTAAACTTGAACTCACTTACTCTGTAGAACAAACTGGCTCCATACTCACAGAGATCCCCCTGCCTCTGCCTTCCCAGTGCTGGGATTAAAGATGTGTCTCACTGTGCCAGCCCTAGAGTCGTGCTTTTAAATGCAGTGTGATGCACCACAGAGATACTCAGTAATTACAATGCTTGTCTTGCAAGCCCAAGTATGTGAGTTTAGTCCTTCGAACTCACATATGCTGGACATGTTGGTGCATGCTTGTGATCTCAGTGCTGGGAAGGGGATAGCAGAGAACCACTGGGCTCATCAGCCATAAAATCAGTTGAATCAGTGATCTCAGGCTAATGAGAGACTCTGTCTCAAAGGAGACAGAAGGTACTCCTGCAGACAACACCCAAGGCTGTTTTTTAGTCCATGGTGACTGGCATTGTCTCTGATTTATATCTTTATGTCCTCCAAGATCCTCTGTGGTCTTCTCAGGATGTAATGCACCTTCTCTGCAGCAGTCAGGACCAAAGTATTTGTACAGCACTGGCCACTGGTCTGTACTCATGCCCCGCCCCTGTCTTTAGCTCAGACTGTAATCATTCATATCTTCTGGTCTGTAGTCTGGCCACAGAGTAGTAGAAAGAACTGACGAGGTTTAAGCTGGCTGAGCAAGGAAGCCTCCTGCCCCATTTCCTTTCTAAGAGGGCAGTGGTCTGCTTTCTATTACTGTAACAAAAGGTCTGGTGTGGGCAGTAGATAAAAAAAATTATTTATTTATTTATTTATTTATTTATTTATTTATCTATCTATTTATTTATTTATTCACTTTATATCTCCATTGCAGCTCCCCTCCATCCCCTCCTCCCAGTCCCACCTCTCCTCCATTAACCCCTCACCTTCTTCTCAGAGAAGGGGAAGCCCCCTTTGAGTGCCACCCCATGCTGGGACATCTAGTCTCAGCAGGACTAAACATATCCTCTCCCAACCAGGTAGTCCAGTTAGGAGAAGGGGATCCATGGCAGGCAACAGAGTCAGAGACAGCCCCAACTCTGATTATTCAGAGACCCGCATGAAGACTGCGATGCACATCTGCTACACATCTGTAGAGGGCTTAGGTCCAGCTCCTGCATGCTCTTTGGTTGGTGATTCAGTCTCTGTGAGCCACCTGGACCCAGGTCAGTTGACTCTGTAGGTCTTCTTGTGGTGACTTTGACTCCTCTGCCTTGTTCAGCTTTATCCTCCACTCTTCCACAAGACTCCCCAAGCATCACCTGATGCTTGGCTCTGGATCTCTGCATCTGTTTCCATCTGTTGGATGAAGCCCTTCAGGAGACCATTACACTAGGTTCCTGTCTACAAACACAGCAGAGTATCAACAATAGTGTCAGGGGTTGGCTCTCTCCCATGGATGTGTCTCAAGTTGGGGGCAGTCATTGGTTGGCTGTTGCCTCAGTCTCTGCTCCACTTTTATCCCTGTACATTTTGTAGGCAGAACAAATTTTGGGTTGAAGGTTTTGTAGGTGGGTGGAAGTTCTGCCTGGCTATAGGAGGTGGCCACTTCAGTTTCCATATCTACCTCCTGGTAGGAATCTCAGCCATCCCATAGACTTTCTGGAGTTCCCCTCATCTCAGGCCTCTGACTAGTCTCAGAGATACCCCCCACTGATTTCCACTCTCACTCTCAGTCCTCTCCATCCCCTCCCTCCCCAGACATCCCTATTCCCTTTCTCACCCCCTCTCCCATCCGGTTCCCTCTTTCCAGTTCCCTCTGTTGACTATTTTGTTTTCTCTTCTGAGTGAGACTCACAAATCTTCTCTTGGGCCCTCCTCATTACTTGGTTCCTTGGGTCTGTGGATTGTAGCATGGTTGTCTTGTACTTTATGGCTAATGTCCACTTGCAGGTGAGCATACACTGTATGTGCCTTTATGGGTCTGGGTTACCTCACTTACAAAATAGGTTTCTTTAGCACATAGTATTAGAAGTTGGAAGCTCAAGAGGCAGCCTGTCTGGAGTTTGGCTGGGGTCACCGTGCCTGCATCACAAAGTGACAGAGCAATGGGAAGATGGCTGCCCATGGACAGAAGGGAGGAGACAGATAGCAAGACAGGAAACCATAGACATCCAGGGCCCACTTCTGTGTTCCTGGGAACTTACAGTACCCCTTGAGAATGAATTAATGTCTTCGCTGACATATGACTTCTTTGGAGTCTCCACTTCTTAAAATCCTCACTAGCTGAGTTTCATTGCACTAGGGGCCATCTCTGAGTATGTGAAACTTCAAAGGCCAACCATATACAGACTCCAACATGTGGCAGGACTATGGCTGGAATACAGCAGCTCAGCATGGCCTATCCTTCTGTCCTGAGTGGCTCCCTAAACAAAAGGCTCAGAACCTGCCGCATGAGCAGATGGTAGGACAAGAATGGTCCTGGGCTCTGATGGGAGGCCACACATGTACACATAACAAACACACACACACACAACAGAAACATAGAGACAAGTGCACATACCACACTATGCATGCATGTTTGTACACACATAAACATAGATATGTAAATGTGCATAGATAACACACATATATATATACAACGCACAGGCATCTGATCTTGCATACACATGCATGCATACATATGGACATATGTATGTACATGCACACACTACACAAGCACATACACAGGAGACACACATGCACATATGTATATATGTACACATGTATGTACATACGCATCCACACAAACATGAAGATGTATGGGACACATACATATGTACACACACAGGTACATGCATGCATATATACACACAAAAACATGCTCGACAATATGTACTTATCACACATATGCACAGCATAGACAAACACATAGACATGTATATTCACACACATGCACATGTACACTCAGCATACACACATGACACACAGGCATGTTTACTTGAACACACAAGTAGGTACGTGTATATTTGTACACTCACACACCTAGATGCAGACATACCCACATGCATGCACATACACATATGCACACATGTGTGTTTATGTGCACATGTACACATATCACTAACACACAGAGCACCAGTCAAGCATGGTGTACTGAGTGACTAAATGTGTAGTATTCTAAGCAGAAGCACAGACTTAAGCTCAGGAGATTCAACTACTAGTAATACATACTGTGTCTTCAATCCACACTTGACCCTCCTGTTGATCACAGAAAAGAGAAGGCTTTTAATGAGCAATGGTCTTATTTTCCAGAGGGACTGGAACTTTGTACAAGGTCCGGCTTTTCTTTAGCTCTGACAGCCCAGGAAGTGGGAAGAATGTGGAGACCACAGTGAGAGTGACTCTCCCAGTCCTGAACCTCTAAGCCATGCACACTGCCCCATACCAACCCTCCTGCATGCTGAGAAGGACACTGAGGGCCCCCTGTGGAATAGGAAGAGTGCAGAGGTCAAGAGATCATAAAGCAGCTCCTAGACTGGAGCTGTGTGTTGGGTCTGTTTGTGTAGTTCTATCCACACAGGCTTTGCCCAATGAAATTCAGTTCCCCTCAGCAACCTACAAAATGATTCAACTGATTGCAGTCACATTGTGTGATCTCGATTGGGTTTTCCTTATTTTCTATAATGTGAGCAAAAAGAGCCACACCTCCCTAGTGGTGGGAAGATTGTGTGGCACTGGAGCTCTGGAGGTCTGGGGGCCCAGAGGACACTGCTGCACAGGACTGAGGCAGCTGCACAGGGGTGAGGCAGCTTGCTTTCTTGTGTCTTTACTTCTTCTGGGGGAGCTTCAAAGTCAGGCATTCTCCAGTGAGGCTAGGCAGCAGAGTCCTGCAAGGCCCCTGTTTCATAGGGCCTGCCAATCTCAGGCCACCCTGCCAGGGAGGTGTGATTCTCATTTATTAATTTTGTTAATGGCATCGTCCCCTCCCCACGTCCTTGGGGATGCCCCCAGGCCCTGGACCTTTGTCTTTGAACATCCTGGAGTTGAGCATCAAGGAAGGTGAAGAGGGCCAGGAGGGTCCCCTGGCACTGTGCTCATGCTCTAGCCTCTGCAATTACCAGCCACCTTGCTGGCAGACGGTAATTGAAAAGTGCGAACCACATGGGTGCAAGTCAATAATGGCGACAGTGCACAAATGACACTCGGAGCTTTTGGTGGCCGCCTCAGCGCTGTGTTGGCTTTTCACCTTTTATCCTTCCCAGCATCACGGCTTAATCCACTCTAATGAGGTGAGCACCACTGCCAAGACCCAGTGGCCTCACAGCTCCCTTCTGGCACCACGTGGGGGTTGCAAGATGCAGGAAGGAATGAGAGAGACCAATGGCCCTTTGACGGATGTTTCCCTGGTGCCTCTGGCCTTGCTTCCACTGGCCACGCCCTGCCGTCCTGCAGCAGACCTGCGCAGTAACCTGCTCTGAGCTTCTGGGTACCAACTCAGGGTTGCCTTCTGCGCATTCAACTTAGTGGCACACATTTCTCCTAGCTTGAAGGACGCGGCTGGTGCCCACATGTCACTGTTTACAAACAGCAGGTGACTGCCAACAACGGTGAGAGTGTGAATCCCTCTCACTTCTCCTTACCCATCTGTCCATGCTGTAAGGACCCTAGAACTGTGTGCAGGGGCAGAAACCTCGGAGGAGAAATGCGATGGCACTGTTCACAAAACACACCTAGGAGGATGGAGATAAAAACAGACTTTAGCGATGCAGCAGTGTGCTCTCAAAAAGGAAACGCACGGGTGCTGGTTTAATTGGTCCAACCCATATGTTCTCCATCGCGGCTCTCTGTGGCAAGGTGGTTGTCCCTGAGATCAGATGTCACCTCACCACTCCTGCACCTGCCCGACCACCATCCCGGCTCCACTGCAGCCTGTGTTAATAGCTCGGTGTCTTGCTGGCTCCACTCTGCTCTTCTGTGCCTGTCTCCAAAACCGCCAGGCCACTGCCCTTCCTTAGGAGGGTAAGCAGACCCATGGCGGCTCCCTACCCCTCAGATCGCTGAACTTCTGCGGTTGAGCTGCTCTGCCAGCCTTCTGTGAGCAAGCTTCACATTTTCACAGTTCATACGGAATTTTAGTTTAATGGCTTTTTTATTGGTTGAAAGAGAGGAGAGAGAAGAAAAGGCAATCAGGGCGTATTGAAAGCTCACAGGATTAACTGTGTGGTCTTAGTAAATGTACACAACACAGGCAAAGAGGGAAAAAAATTTGGCTGTCACACAGCTCAAACCCCCCTCCCTTTTCTTCAGGCTTAATCTGATTTTTGCCAACTTCCTTTGATCTGCCAGGGCCAGGCAAGGCAGGTCCACACAAACAGAAGGACTAAATGTGGAGATTAGCCTCATCCTCCCGCCCGGCTCCTAAGGCCTGATTAAGTCTGGCCTCTCTCAATTGTCTCTGAGCTGGCTGCCAGAGTGGCCCGGCTCAGAAGGAGGCAGGATGAAGGCTGATTCTGTAATGGACACTGTTTTATCCCGGTGCTCTGAGAAGATTAGGCCTGGGGGTGTCACATTAGCCATGATCTCAGGAACTCTGCTCGTCTCTTGCCGGTTTCAAACACCTCTGCTCTGCCTTAGAACAAACAGGGAGCTAGGGCCCCAAGGCCCCATGTCGGGCATGAATAATTACCCCTGCGAAGTGTTTGAAGATCACAAAGTGCTGTGTAAATTACTCAGTTTGGGCTTCACTTGGGGTGATTTGCGGTGACTTACTGAATCTTTTCACAGTTCAGAATTAAACTTTCTCCGGCACAGAACGAAGGTTGCCTCATAACTGACAGGCCTCCTCTCAGATCAGCCCAAGAAGAGGCCCTGCCAGAGTCAAGTGGTGCAGGAGGCAGAGCGACCCTTCCTGCCTCTCAAAGGGACTTCAGCCACCTGTGCCTGATCAGCATTAGCTAGAGCAGCAACCCAAGCCTGAGGCGGGGAACAGCCTGCTTCACACACATCATTCAGTGTGGTTCTGGCAAGATGTCCTGAGTATCGTTCTGACTAACACAGTTTACTTTCTGTTTCTTTTAAAACGTGGTATAGTTCTGTAATTAGCAAGGCAAACAGGGTAAAGGAGGAGGAGGAAGAGGTTGCGGAGAGGGAGTTGAAAGAATCTAATTGAGGAAACAATATCATTAAACAAATTTCAATTACAGAGAATTAGCCCAGGTGGTAGGACTCCTTCAGAGCCATTTCTAGATGAGAGTGGTATCCACCCAAGTCATTCTTGTGCCAGCCCTGTTGGCACCTGCTGAACAGAGCAGGACTTTTGATTCTGAACACATTTCTACCATAGATTGTCTGTGGCCATGTATGACCAGCAACAGATAGATTGCCACCCATGTATTCTTTGTATTTTCATAAACAATAATTATAATGTAAACAGCAAACTCTAAGATCAGAATTCAAGGTGATCTTTAGCCTTGCTAAATATTTTGGACGTAAAGTAAGAGCACAGGTAACTGCCTCAAGGGACTTCTTTAAAAAGGTATTTTTCATTTTAGTTGGGACTTTTTAACAGATTTGTTTTTTATCACTATTGTTATTCGCGCATGTGGTGGTGGTGGGGGGGTATGAGTCCAGGTGCCCACGGAGGCCAGAGGAGGAACCAGACTCCCTGAAACCTGGAATTGTAAGACTCTGTGAGTCGCCAGACTTGGTCTCTAGGAACTGCAGGAGCTGTGCACACTCTTAACCACTGAGCCATTTATCTCCCTGTACCCACTCACAAGCACAGGATACTTTTCTCCTAGAAAACTATGGCTCCGATGATCTGTTTTCTATCAACACAGAAACTTGTAAACAGAACTCTGTACGCAGGATGTTGTCGTTGTCACTAGCTAGGAAAGGGAAACTCAAAATTAGAGATGGAAATACTCAACCCCTCCAGTGAAAACTGGTTAGCATGCTTCACAGGGATTCCTGTTGCTTTCTTAAGTGCTTCAGCCTGGTAGTACTGACTAGATATTCCTGATGAAGGTTTTCAGGGTGCATTTCTGAAAATGTCAAAGATGCCTAGGCTGTGCCAGAAGAGGGTCCCTCATCCTCCATGTTGAAATGTGTTACTGTTTTTGGGTTATCACTAAGACATGTTGTCAACTAATAAAGACAAAGAAAAAAGGCTAACAGGTAAAACTCGAATATAGGAAACACTGTTTTAAGGCAGGATAAGTAAATAAGAAAACAATTCAACATTATTTATAGTTCTTATTTGCCAAGAAAGGTAACATCATAGTCTTTTAAAACTAGACTAGTTAGTGGCAAACTGTATAATTTGCTTAATAGCAAAGGCGAAAGCAATGCCTGGAGGCTGGGTCAGCTTCAGGCTTGTGTTCGTTCACTGAAGGCTCCCAAACTCATGACTGGTGTACATAGAACAAAACTGCCGAGCTTTTGTAATAGAGAGTCTCATTGCTTGGAAGCTGGGTGGTGGGAGCAATCTCAACCACTGTTTTGGTTCTCAACTTCATTTAGATATTGGTTAACGTTCTATGGCCATCTGCATGTAGCACCAGCTGGAGGTGTCTGGGAATCCGGGACCTCCTCAAAGCCATGAGGTGTGCTCAGTGTGGAAGAGAGGGGAAGAGTTTGCAGCAGTCATAAATGGATTCCTAGCGGTCCTCACTGCCGTGGCTTTCTCTAAGGCAGTGCTCCACAACCTTCTCCTAATGTTGTAGCCCTTCCGTACAGTTCCTGATGTGGTGAAGATCCCAATCATAAACTTATTTTCATTTCTACTTAATAACGTTACTGCTAAGGGTCCTAATGAAAACACCTGTGTTTTATGATGGTCTTGGGCATCTCCTGTGAAGGAATTATTCAACTGCCAAAGGAGTAACAACCCACAGGTTGAGAGACTCTGCCTAAGATCTTTACCACACTGATTCAGTAGATCTAGGAGGTGGGGCCATCAATTACACTCTTTATCAAGAAAACTGGAGTGACTAGGAGATTCAGTCTCATGACACTCATAGTGGCAGAGCTATACATAGTGTTAGCCTTAGATTCTTTGCTCCACATACCAACTGCTGAAGCTCTTGGATAAAGGGAGGAAGACCACCATAACACAGGAAGGGCTGGGCCAGGCTCTTTAGAGATATCAACACATGAGCTGAGCCCAGTGTTTCACAGCTGCAAATTATGGATGCACCTGTTTCCAGGTAGGGGTGGGCAACAGCTGAAGGTCACAAGCTCAGAAGGGCTGCTTTGGGAGACATTGAAGGTCAGAGGCATTTGGAGGCAATAGCCTATCTCTACCCACCAGAGCAAGGCAAACAGCTAAGTGACTTCAGCCATGGTGCAGCAGAGTAAATACAAAATCAGGTGCAACCTTCAAGCATTGAACATTCATCTGTTTCTTCATTTTTGTTTTTTGAGACAACATATTGTTTTGGTACCTAGGCTGGCCTCAGACTCCTGATCTTACCTGGTCTTCCTGCTAAGTGTTAGGACTGGGAACCAAAGGTGCACACCATTACAGCTGGCTCATGGGAAAGATTTCTGAGTTCTGAAAACCCAGTTCTAGCAATGGATGCTTTGAATATTCCTCCTGATTGAATGTTAGTGTGGCTATGCTATGAACCCAGGACACTTCCTTTCAGTCTGTAGAGATGACTTAACTTTTCTGTGTCTCAAACTGAGTCTTTAGTGAAACATAACCTGTCATTTGTCACAGTCTAGTGTAAATACCAGACACATACACTGTGACCCAGGTCTAGGAATCCGGGCTAAGAACATGCAGAGGATCCTAACCTGTCCCTGTGGGCAGGCCCTTTGGAAGCAACTCCTTATATTCCTCACTCCTACTTGACGTGTGGAGATGAGGTACCAAGGTCCCCAGGCTCTGACCATAGGATTCCTGTGTAGAAGTGACATTACTCCTGCACAGAAAATGGCTGGGCATCCTGAAATCCAACCCCAGCCCGTCAAGGACAAGATGAAAGTAGCTTATCCTCCTGGGCCAAGCTGTGCCCAGTGGATACACAGCTTTCTCATGTTCAGTTCATTCAGGTGACAAAGAAAGAACGGATGATATTTCTTTCTATATGGGCATGCTCTAAGATAATGGGCCAGATCCTTCCTGGATCCTGCAATTGTACTTGGGTCTCAGTGGATGCTCCCTTTGGCAGGCAGTATAGCCCAGTGTGTGGCTCACACAGGGACAGCACTATGGTGAGTCACAGGGAAAAGGCAGAGTTCATAGTTCTTTTGAGATCTTCTCAAAGCAGAAGAGGACTCCATGCAAACATGGCATTCTCTCCCACAGATAGTCAAGCATAGTGATCTTTATCTATACAGACTTTGAAAAACCTGGGTCTGCCATCATTCTCAGATAGGAATCCCAGCTTTACATTAAGACAGGTGTGAGAGCTTCAGTGTGCAAGTTGAGTTCATGTGCCTCAGTTTCTTCATCAATATAGTGGGAATGATGGTGGTACACATCTCTTAGAATCAGCCTGACTTTTGGTGTCAGGGACAGAATATGTTCATGCAAATTTTAACTGTGCCAGGTACCTGCCTGTGCACGCAAGATCACGTGTAGATAGCATGAAAAATGTAGAAGAGTGAAACATACCTTGCCACCGAAGGCAGGAGGCAGGCAGTAAGGAACCAGAACAGCAGGATGGAGAACTGAGATACAAATGCAGCATGCAGTTATAGTATTAGTTACCATCCAATGAGGAGAAGAGAGGAAGATGGGTGGGTCCCCCAGCCTCAGGGGAAGCTGGACTGAAGGAGACCCTGACAAGGTTTGAAATGAAGAGTGGCATGGTTGATGGCCAGGCTGTGTGAGTACGTATCCATCAGTTTGTCAGTGCTCCTGGGAGACACAGCTGAGACTGGAAACAGGGTATTTGGCTGCTTTTGCTCTGTACAAAGGCTATTGATGAGTGGTGAGCCCTGTGTACACGTACAGAAGTCAGAAGTCAAGTGTCTGGGAGGCAAGGTGGAGAGGTGAGAAGGTCTCAAAGCCAAGCAAGTGGGGACTTATGAGGCTCCATTGGATGGTTTCACTGAGAACGGACAAGAATTATATAACGGTACTTAAAACTAATGATGGTAGTATAATGCTATTGATTACCTTGCCCAAGCAAGCATTGTGTAGCACATGCTGTCCCCAGTGACAGTATATGTGTCATCTCTATTTGTATACTCCATATTTAATCTCACTTTTTCTGAAGAGGCTAATTGAGTTATGTGTAGAGAACTTGCTTGGTACATGACACTGTTCTGGGCACTTTATCGATTCCCACCATAGCAGTCCACTTAAGATCATTCATAAGCTTACATGATGAACAGCTTTAGGGAGCTATGTAGAAAAGCCATGGGCATTCCATCCCATGCACATGCTGGTGGGCATCTGCATGGGAACCTTCCCAAGTCTGTTGATTATTTCAAACAGAGATATACCAAGATGTGTTTTCCAGATTTTACGAATACTTCTATAACCTCTAGTGTAAATAAATAGTTACATTAAATTTACTAGCACCAGACCTACTATTATCCACAGAGGCTTATCGGCCTCTGTGATGCAGTCTATTCTGTTATCACAAGAGTTTCTAATAAAATCCGTATCACTTTCTTGCTTCCAGGGGCTGTAACATTGGGGTCTGGGTCAGGGTGTCAATCTCAGAGTCCTTGAGCTTTCTCTGCCCGTGAACAAGTTTGAGAACTCAGATAAGCTGCTATCCCCTGAGACCTAGACTAAGACCGTAATTTTTTGAAAATTAGTCTTAAGACCAAAGGGAAAAAAGAACAAACAGAATGAAGAATACAAAGGTATGTTGTGTATTTGCTTTACATCTGGGACACTCACTCAGATGCCACCTACATCCGGGGAACCCCAGAACACTTTGCTGCAGGGATGATGCCCAACTGTGCTTCTGCACGGCTGTAAGGAGATGCACTTTCTCCACCCACCTCCATAAGGAAGCCTGCAGGCTCCTCTTCAGCTTTACCTCTTTATTTGCATGTTGCTATTTTAAGCTGTCATGTTGGACACCATCTTTTTTTTTCTTTGCTGCTGAAGGGACAGTTCTTTACCATCAACCAGATGCCATGCCTTGATTTAACCATGCTCTGCTATTGGCTGGAGCACTCCTCATGCCCAGGAGCTGCAGCCAGGAGCGTGGGAGCCTCCTTTGATTTCTTAATCCTCAGCTCCTCTGCATGCTTCTGTGCAGGAAGCTCTTTGGGTTCAGATTCCACCGCAAGAATCCCCGGAGATAGGGATGGTGCTCGAAGGAAAGGAGGCAAGGTCAGACCTCAGAAAGGAAACACTCTGCCTTTGAAAACTGCAAGGGTCAGTTCAGTAATTAGCCAGCTGAAGTGAACCATGGCCCAGACCCCACCAAACTTGCCAGCGGCTCTTTGGTAATGAGGAGGGGTCTTTGTCTGTACATTGGCTGGTATGCTGACACCTGGTCTTTTACTCCATAGCATACTCTCGATCTGTAAGGTTTATTAATAGAGATTAATCAATAAAGATAGACATAGAGTTCTTTGGTGCAGCACACAAGGTCAGCCAAGTGCAGGCACTGCCAGCCTCTCACTCAGCCCCTGATCTTTAATTGATATCCCCGGCTAAAGAGGCCACCAGAGGACAAGTGCCATCTGCCACCCAAATCCTGAGCGTCTTCTCTTCAGGCCTGAGGCAGAGCCATCCTGAATTGAGCCATACTGCCCTCTGGGATAGGTGAACAGGGCAGCAAGCTTACACACAGACCAGTTTCTTCACACTGAGGATGCTCCAATGTTCCAGGGATTGTGCTCGTATACGCTTCTCCTCTTCCTTCTCCCTTGGTGACTTTACAGCTGTGACATCAAGGGTCAAGATGCATTTTGAAGTTAAATTTATGTTCTTACATGTTGGTTTCACCACCTTGCAAGATGAAGCTGTCATATTGTGCCATGTGATTTTTCCTGGGGAGACAGAAACCAAATATTTGTCCAGAGAGAGGTATCAATGTGACACACAAAATAAAGAGTATAGATTAATGAACTGGTGAGGTTCCTGGGGTTACCATCAGAAGCTTGGGCGACCCTCAGGCAGATGCTTTACTGAAAATCCCACCGGAACATATGCAATGACTTGGGAAAACTGAATTCCTGGATTTCCTAAGACTTGCAGGTAGTTTGGACAAAGACTCTTTGTTCCAGAAATGGATCCATTTCATAACCTCAGAGTAGAGGGCTTTTTAAAACTGTAAGTCTCTGCTTCCTGCACATTTCCAGAGTCTTCTGAGCCACTGCCCTCTTACTAGGAAGGAATGCTTCAGTTAAGAGGAAAGGCCTGCCCAGAGGAGAAGCAGGAGTAAGCACCCTTCCTCCTCACTCCATTCAGACTGTTCTCAGAACACAAGAGAACTGCACTGACCTCAGGCCTGACCCTCCTTGATGGTTCACCATCATTTCTTGATCCCTAGGACATGTGGATAGATGCCAGCCTTCGTTCCATAGGAGCCAAATGTTCTTGGCCTGCAGTACCCTGCAACCTGAGCAGGGGAGAGGATGTCTGTGGAACTGCAGGGCTAGGGTTAGCACATGTGCAACACCCCTCCCCCTTTGTCTAGATGTTCTGCTGGGTATGTATGCCATGTCCACAACCCAAGGAAACTGGAGGAAAATTGTACAGAGCACCCTCCAGAGCCAGCCTTCACTGCAGGAGATCAGGAAACCACACCAAGGGCCTTACTGTGCTATGTAACTCAGCAGAGTAATGTCAGGCTAGGAGACCTCCTCTTTATTGGGTGTGTCTCTTTCTTGTTTGTTATTCTTATCTTTTGTTCAGTGATGCTTAGTGGAAACTGCAACTTGATAAAAGAATTATGTCACTTTTCCCCATGAATTGTGTCACTTTGCCCCATCCCTCGTTCTATGATGGCACCCTCGTGCCCTGCTCCGTTGTTTAGCATGGTCCACACACCCCACACCCACTCATACCCATTCACACAAAACACCGGGCTTCTGTTTCCTGTACGATTCTGCCTGTTTGCTGTGGATGAACAATTTGACTGAGTAACAAAGTAGAAGTGTTTCTTTTTTTCTTTCTTTTCTTTTTAAATTCCCTTCCACCTTCCCTTCATTCCTTTAGTTTTCTTGTGTGTGTGTGTGTGTGCTTGTATATGCATATGTGTGCAGACTAGAGTATGCCATCAGGTGTTCAGCTGCATCACACTTCTTATTCCTGTAAACCGAGGTCTCTTTGTGAACCAGAGGTCCTCTAGTCCTCAGCAGGCACAGGGCTGGGGTTGCAGGTGTGCCCAATTCTGCTCAAGTTTTTATGCTGGGGGTTTGAACTTATTCCTTAGACTTTGCAGCCATGTGCTCTTCCTACTGTGGGCCTCCCCAACCCTAGGCTGCACTTCTGCACAACAGTTTGTATGGGAACAGTCAAGCCGAGTGCTGGTGGTGGTTTTAGGCTTGTACTCACACCCACCCCTGTCCTCCTCATGGTCTAGAAGGAGGCTGTCATCTGCCTAGTTTTATAGTTTAAATAGGGAAGGTTCAGTCAGCTGCCCCCCCCCTTTTGCTTGAACTTTTCTGCACCAAACACCATGTAAGCTCACCTGCACAGTAAGCCCATAGTCCCACAGTCCCACAGTCCCACAGTCCCACAGTCCCACTGTCCCACAGTCCCACAGTCCCACAGTCCCACTGTCCCACAGTCCCACAGTCCCAAAGTCCCACTGTCCCACTGTCCCACTGTCTCACAGCTCCACAGTCCCACAGTCCCACAGTCCCAGAGTCGCACTGTCCCACAGTCCCACAGTCCCACAGTCCCACAGTCCCACTGTCCCACAGTCGCACTGTCCCACAGTCCCACAGTCCCACAGTCCCACAGTCCCACAGTCCCACTGTCCCACAGTCCCAGAGTCGTACTGTCCCACAGTCCCACAGTCCCACAGTCCCACAGTCCCACAGTCCCACAGTCCCACTGTCCCACAGTCCCACAGTTCCACAGTCCCACAGTCCCACAGTCCCACTGTCCCACAGTCCCAGAGTCGCACTGTCCCACAGTCCCACAGTCCCACAGTCCCACAGTCCCACAGTCCCACAGTCCCACAGTCCCACAGTCCCACAGTCCCACAGTCCCACAGTCTCACATGCTGGGAAGGACTTTCTACCTCTAGTTCGCACCCCTACCACACCGTACTCTTCGTACCCCAGAGGATCTGCTGCTGCTCTGTGGGTAAATGCTGACTTGGGCAATGGTGAGTAGTTTTGTCTCTGTTATGTGCTTTTTCCAGCATAAACAACCAAGCCTTGGAGCTGAGGAGACAGCACAGCCAGAGAAGAACTTGCCCTGTAAACACCAAAAGCTACATATAAAGCCAGTGCTGGAGAGATGGGGATAGGACACCTCTGGGGCTACCTAGCTAGGCATTGCAGCATAGAATAAATTCATAAATTCCAAGGAAAGTGAGAGACCTTGTCTCAAAAGTATATGATAGCAGTGTGGGCCAGTGCCCTGAGCAGACCTTGGGTGCAAACTCCTCAGTCAGTCCTACGACAACCAGAAGAAGCTCCACTTCCAGGTGCTCCAACATACCCAGGATCATAGGATCAGAGGTGAGGAGGACACAACATCTGTCCCAACACCGGGAGTAATTGGGACCAGTGGGATCCAGGTACCCAGGAACCCCACTGGACCAGTGACACAGGTTCCTTCCAGTCTGAGCTGGTGCCCTGAGCAGACCTTGGGCACAAACTCTTCAGCCAGTCCCACAACACCCAGAAGAAGCTCCACTCCAGGTGTTCTAACATGCCCAGGATCCCAGGATCCCAGGATCCCAAGATCCCAGGAGCTTGGTCACACCAGGATCTCAGGGTCCCAGAGGCAGCTTGACTCCCAGGAGCTCTGTCACACCTAAGATCTCAGGATCACAGGATCCCAGAATCACAGGATCCCAGAGACAGCTGGTCTCTGAGGAGTACTGACACAACTAGGATCACAGGAAGAACAGGCTCCAGTCAGATAAAGGGAATGCAGGAAGCACTAGAGATAACCAGATGGCAGGAGGCAAGCACAAGAACATAAGCAACAGAAACCAAGGTTACCTGGCATCATCAGTACCCAATACTCCCACCATAGCAAGTCCTGGATACACTATCACACCAGAAAAGCAAGATTCGGATCTAAAATCACTTCTCATGATGATGATACAGGACTTTAAGAAGGACATAAATAACTCTCTTAAAGAGATACAGGAGAACACAGATAAACAGCTGGAAGCCCTTAAAGAGGAGACAGAAACATCCCTTAAAGAATTACAGAAAAACACAAACAAACAGGTGAAGGAATTGAACAAAACCATCCAGGATCTAAAAATGGAAACAGAAACAATAAAGAAATCACAAAGGGAGACAACCTGGGAGTTAGAAAACCTAGGAAAGAGATCAGGAGTCATAGATGCAAGCATTACCAACAGAATAAAAGAGATAGAAGAGAGAATCTCAGGTACAGAAGATACCACAGAAAACATTGACACAACAGTCAAAGAAAATGCAAAATGCAAAAAGCTCCTAACCCAAAACATCCAAGAAATCCAGGACACAATGAGAAGACCAAACCTAAGGATGATGGGTATAGAATAGAGTGAAGATTCCCCTCTTGAAGGGCCAGTATATATCTTCAACAAAATTATAGAAGAAAACTTTCCTAACCTAAAGAAAGAGATGCCCATGAACGTACAAGAAGCCTACAGAACTACAAATAGACTGGACCAGAAAAGAAATTCCTCCTGTCACATAATAATCAAAGCACCAAATGCACTGAACAAAGAAAGAATATTAAAAGCAGTAAGGGAAAAAGGTCAAGTAACATATAAAGGCAGACCTATCAGAATTACACCAGACTTCTCACCAGAAACTATGAAAGCTAGAATATCCTGGGCAGATGTCATACAGACCCTAAGAGAACACAAATGCCAGCCCAGGCTACTATACCCAACAAAACTCTGAATTACTATAGACAGAGAAAACAAGATATTCCATGACAAAACCAAATTTACACAATATCTTTCCACAAATTCAGCCCTACAAAGGATAATAGATTGAAAACACCAACACAAGGAGGAAAACTACACCCTAGAAAAAGCAAGAAAGTCATCTTTCAACAAGCCTAAAAGAAGATAGCCACACAAACATAATAGCACCTCTAACAAAAAAATAACAAGAAGTAACAATCACTTTTCCTTAATATCTCTTAGCATCAATGGACTCAATAAAAAGCCATAGACTAACAGACTGGATACGTGAACAGGACCCAGCATTTTGCTGCATACAGGAAACGTACTTCAGTGACAAAGACAGACATTACCTCAGAATAAAAGGTTGGAAAACAATTTTCCAAGCAAATGGTCCCAAGAAACAAGCTGGAGCAGCCATTCTAATCTTGAATAAAATCAACTTTCAACCAAAAGTTATCAAAAAAGATAAGGAAGGATACTTCATACTGGTCAAATAGAAATATTTAAGGGGTAACTTCCGCAAATGTTATAGGTATCTGATGAATCTCAGTGCAATGGCCTTGGGAAATGTAAAGGAATGTTGCTCTTTGCTCAGAGTGAAGCTAACATATCTTCAAGGGAGAAAATTGGAGGTATTTTTATTTTTTGTTCATATTAGGGAGATAAGTCCTGTATATTTTAGAAGACTAGTATTTATTTTCTCTGAATTTAGTCAGGAGTTGTCAACTTATTTCTAGTTGAGTGTGACAGTAGTAAGGTTTTCAAAGCCTACTGAAAACAAGTAACATTAAATTTGTGATTTATGAGATTAGGTTATGTGCGCTATTTTGACTGAAGTCAACTTTCCTTTCTCATTTCAAAGGAGAAAAACTCAATGACCTATAAAACTGTAAGAGTTGATACGTCAGAAATAATTTCCAATTGCATAATGTTTTTACAAAGTGAATTAATTCATTGTAATCATATTTATAATGTGAAAGTATAGGATGATGATAATATTGGCTTCTAAAGTTTTAGCCAAAAATAGCATTTTAATTATTATAGAAATGTCTACAAGTAATTTTTTAATTTATTAATTCTGTATTTAATATTGATGTTTCTCATAATCCACCATTGTATATAATTCTGTGATAGATATTCCACAGTACATACATATTTTTGTCAACATAAATTCCTAGAAATTAGTTTACTAGATAAAATTTTATGCACAATTTATACTTTGGTACTTGCTGGTAAACTGTTCATTAGAAGTACTGTATTGATTTGTGCTGCTATATGAAACATTTCTCTAAAATTCTCTAACAATTAAATTTTATTATTAAAAAATAAAAAAAAATAAAAGTATAAGATAGCCAGAGCTTGAGAAACAGCAACACCAGAGTTTTACTCCTGGCCTCTGTATACATAACCTCCCCCCCTCCAAATGCGAAAAAATGCTCTTTCCCCAGCCATCCCTATTTAGTACATTCATGCTTCTTCTGTTGTTACATTGGCCAGGAATTTATTTTTTCAAAGTCACATAAGAAGAATAAGCTGAAGGTAGAAGCCTAGATTTTCCCTGACTTGAGGGAGTGTGTCTCACAGGGGAGCCCAAAATCAGTCCAGTTGATGACAAGGACTAGCAAGTCTTTGTCAACTTGACATTGAAACATCAGTGTAAGCATAGGGAAGGGAAGGGCTCCGTCTGGGGTGTTAGTATGGCTGACAATGCACTTGGAATCTCCACAAGTGCCTCTCCTCTTGTGAAGATTTCAGCACAGGGAGGAGAGAGTGTGCCAAGGTTCTGTTACATGGATAAGGGCCAAGGCATTCATTTAAACTCGATTTAATCTATTAAAGGTCCATAAAGAGTTACAGTCTAAAGTACGGGGGTCAGATATAAGCCCCCGCAACATATGAATTTTGAGGAACACAATATAGCCCATAATATAAACCCACAAGCAATGTTCCCACTTTGGCTTACTTATCTGATAACAGTAATCATCAAGTTCCATCAGCTGGACTTTGGACACTCAGTCCCTGTCCCTCACTGAGTTCTGTATAGCTTTCTCTCATAATCAGGGACACCAGCCCATGCTTATAGACCATGCATGCACTGAAGACCCACCAACCATGTCCAGACCTGCCTTAACTTCACTCTTAGAAGCCCAGCTGCCATCTCTGTTTTCAACATACATGCCTAAGAAGCTTCTCAATCTTAGTGAAGTTTTTGAATCGAGGTTTTGATACAACCCTGGCTGGCCTCAGACTTGCCATGATCCCCCTGCCTCTGCTTTTTGAAATCTCATATTCCCTACATTCATCATCACACTTAGAATAAGCTCCTGCCATTATTCCCAGACCATCTCCCACCGAGTTTTCCATCCTGGAAAACTGTAACTACATAATTCATGTTGCTAGAACTAAGATCTTGCAGCCATTATTGAAACTTCCCTGCCTGCTCCATATAGCAACAAAGACACTGTGTCTAAAATCTTCAAAATATATTTGGACTATAACCACTCCCCTCCACTCTCCTCTACTTGTCATATCTCACTGCCATTGCTGCTACAGTTTCCTAGCCCATCTTTCCATGTCTGTGATTGAATATCTGAGAATAATTAAAGCAACATTTTAAAATGTTGCCAGCATACTGTTGTGTCATATTCAATTAAAATCCATATTATCAATTGAATGGGCATTAATTATCTCCAAGTTGATCTCTAGACTATTTCCCAATGAAACTCATGAGAGAGTGGTGATAGAATAGATAGATAGATAGATAGATAGATAGATAGATAGATAGATAGATAGAAGATAATTAGAAGATAATAGATCTGGCAAGTTGGATTCACTGCATAACATGTTCACAAATTAATTTAATGTGGTATATGAATAAATGAACATAAGGTAAAAAATACACATGTAGAAGAACTCATGAAGTCAGGATTGCTGAAGGCTTCTTAAAGAGAGAACACACACACACACACACACACACATACACACACATACGCACACACCCCAACACACTTTCTGCATCGTTAAAAAGGAAGTTTGAAAATTCATATTACATTAAATTATTTCAGAAATTGTTAGTAATAAAAAACCAAAGAGAGACACAGGCACGGGTGGTGGCAAAGAAAAAGAGAAAATACATTTGTAATACAAATATGGGGGGAGAGTTTGTATCCAGAATATAAAATGATGTCTTGACTGATTATGAAAATAACAGGCAATCGCATACAAATAAATCAAGATGCTACTCAAAAGACCGCACAAAATAACTAATAAGGTATTCTAAGCCATGCTTGTCCTCTGAGTCATTTGGATTGAGGAAGCCTTGATAAGTCAATCCTGGGCCTGTCTCCATGGTCAGACATAAGAAATGGACAGTGGCAAAGATCGTAGAAGATATAGAGTAACTCAGATAGAGCAGGAAAGCCACCATCTCTACGACTGAATGCTCACACACTCCATTAGGAGGTGCTTTGCAACTGGTCTATAGTAAACACAGATGACAATGTTTTGGAATAAAAGTTGTTTGATGCTGTCCATACAATACCATTCTTGATAAACCAAACTAAAAACAGCCCACATTAGTCAGGTGTCTGTTCTTGTAACAAAATACCTGAGGGAATAAACTTGCCAAGAAGAAAGGTGATTTTAGCTTGTGGTACTAGATTAAGTAGGACTTTTGCTTTGGGCTTTGGGGTATATAGATAAGTCATGGGAGACATACATGGCAGAGCAAAACTGCCTAACTTCTGAACCTGGAAGCAGAATGTGGAAGAGCCTAGGATCACACAATCTCTTCCAAAAACTCGTGATCTAAAGTTTTCCCACTAGGACCCGCATTTTTAAGGTAGCTCTACCTTCCATACATCACACAGTCACTGAAACTTATGTACGATGTCAACTTCAGGAGCACATTTATTCAAACCACAGCATAACCCAAATACCATTCCAACACTGGAACCTATAGATGGATGTTCAATCGACTATAGAGTAACCCAAGTGCCATCGCCAGCAGTAGGATAAATGGACTGTAGTGTTCAGAGAACATGGTGTAACACAAGTGCCATGCCAACAGTAGGATAGACAGACAATAGCATTCATAGAGCATGGTGTAACACAAGTGCCATGCCAACAGTAAGTTGGATAGACAATAGTGTTCATAGAACATGACATAACACGGATGCCATGCCAACAGTAGGATGGATGAACAGTGGTGTTCAGAGGTTGTAGAGTAACTCAAAGGTCACCCCAACTGGTAAAACAGATAGATGTAATATTTCAAGATTATAGTGTGACCCAAGTGCCATGCCAGCAGTAGAACACCAGTGGACTGTGGTGGTCAACCCTAAAGTAGAAGGGAAAAAACACAATATATAGTTTTGTGGAAAGGCTGTGAGCAGTCATTACCAGGGTGCTTGCTTCCTTCTGTCTCACAGGACGTAGCATCCCTCTGGAAACCATCCACACTTCTTTTCAGCTTCACAGCTTACACTTGTGGTCAAGCCAGCTGCTGTGGTTCATCTTATGCAAAGACATGATATTGCTTGAGGAATGAACAGTGCCACTGTAGTGTGTACTTTCTCCATCAGAGAACCTATATGCAGTGAGTGTGCAAGGCCAGCTGAACACCTTTCCTTCTGGGTGAGAGGAGATTTCATAGTGGCTGGTCTGGGAACATATCATTTCAAGGTCACCACTTTGCAGTAGCAGATTACAACAAAGGCCCTAGTGGAGGGGTGTAATAATCCCTAGGCACCAGGGTGAGCTGTTTATGGCTCCTCCACAGTCATTAGGAAGTTATTCATGAGTGGACACTGAACCATGTTTCCACAAAATGTGTGAATAATTTAAAATGAGAGTCTAAATATTTGTGTGCAAGGGTTTGCATATGACTCTTTCCATAAAGACAGCTCCACCACTCTTTGAATTTGGTCCAACACATAGACGGCTTCAACAAAAGCACAATAAAATGTTAGAGTTCACTTTTAAACAATGGTAAATAGAAGTTCTTGAGGGAAGTGGATAAAGAAGCATTTACACACATCTGTACCCATAGACAGAAAGACAGACAGACAGACAGACAGACAGACAGACACACACCACACAGAGAGGGGGAGGAATGAAGAAGAGAGAGAGAGAGAGAGAGAGAGAGAGAGAGAGAGAGAGAGAGAGAGAGAGAAATATTATTTAAAAATACATCTTAAGCTGTGTGTTGCAGCCACACATTGGACCGTGTAACTGAGTAGAGGATATGAAAACTCAGCAGGAGTAAAGTTTCTGAAAAATCAACAACCAAAAACTAATTCCAAAACAAAAATGTAACGAATTGAAGGTGTTCCTGATAGCACTCAGCTGTGCCCCGTTGTATCGAATGTCCTCACTGCAGCCTTGGCTCTAATTGTGTGACATCATACCTTGGACTACACATATAGTCACGTATGTAGTCATATAATACTGCAACACTGTGAAACATCAGCTCAAGTATAAGAGTTCCCACAGCCTGGGATGGTCTGCTGCGCTCTTACTGTACATGTGGGGTTTTACTCACCTACAGAAACGTAATAGTTTAATTACAGAAAAGCAAAGCTTTTAATAATGTCATTCCTCAGAAAATAAGCATCAAACTGATGTGTCTGTGTGTCTTCTGTATATGACAGTGAGCTGCACCCATAAAATCTCAACAATATTATGACTTAAACAAGACCTACACAATGACAACACAGGTGACATGCCAATAGGAATGCAGGAAATCTCATAATGCTCCAGCCCCAGATGAATAGCAACAACCAATTTATGTCTGCTGAGAGAGTGTCTTCGTCAGGGTTTGTATTTCTGTACAAAACATCATGACCAAGAAGCAAGTTGGGGAGGGAAGGGTTTGTTCAGCTTACACTTCCACATTGCTGTTCATCACCAAAGGAAGTCAGGACTGGAACTCACACAGGGCAGGAACTTGGAGGCAGGAGTTGATGCAAAAGCTATGGAGAGGCACTGCTTACTGGCTTGCTTCCCATGGCTTGCTCAGCTTGCTTTCTTATAGAACCTAGGACCACCAGCCCAGGGATGGCACCACCACCAATGGGCTGGGCCTTGCCCCTTGATCACTAATTGAGAAAATGTCTTACCACTGGATCTCATGGAGGCATTTCCTCAAGGGAGGCTCCTTTCTCTGTGATAACTCCAGTTGGGGCAATCATCTTCTCCAGAGATAAGCCCCTTGATAGGTTACCCACTCCCAAGTGTTCATCCCTAAAATGTATATACATGCAAGCATGCAAACAACAATAAATGAACTCATATGTGCATGCATGAATATATATATATATATATATATATATATATATACACACACACACACACATACATACACACACACACACACACACACACACACACACACACACACAGGAGAAGTTGGGATGGAAACAGGGAGGGGTGGGAATGATGTAAATCCATCTCTCATGAATGAAATTGTCAAAACAAATTTTAAATTTTAAATTAATAATGAGTCTATCTCTGGATTGGATTGAATGAAAATGTTTGGTTTTTTGAATTTTCCGTTTTAACTGCTAATTTAAGTTTAATAAAATTTGAATGAATTTTGGATTGGTATTAGGACAGAATTTCCAACAGTTTTTTGAAGCAGCCCTGTTTTAGTTAGGGTTGCTATTGCAGTAAGAAACTACCATGGCTAAAAGAAGTGTGAGGAGAGAAGGGTTTATTTCAGCTCACAGTTGCACATTACAGTCCATCATCAGAGGAAGTCAGGGCGGGAACCTGGAGGCAGGAGCTGATGCAGAAGCCATGCTTGCTGTCTACTGGCTTGCTCCTCATCAACCTGATTTCTTTTAGAACTCAGCACCACCAGTCCAGAGATGGCTCCACACACAATGAGCCAGGCCCTCTGACATCAATCGTTGATCTGGTAGGGGTATTTTCCCTCATACCAAATTACTCTAGCTTGTGTCACTTTTAGAGCAAACAAGCCAGAGCAGGTCTAACTATTCCTCTGCCATTTTGTACTGTGTACTTATATAAATAGTATTATAGCATCGGTGAGCATACAATCAAAATAGCAACATCCTCCTAACAGTGTTTAAGATGCTTTGCATTCTGCAGAGTCAAATATCCAGACAAGATTTAATTCCCAATATACAAATCATCCATGTCATTAATATGCAAACCTTCTTTTGTCTTTAATAAAGGATAAGATCATATGTAAACTTAAGAATTATCTTAAACTTCTCTATGATTTTTTAAATCAGGAACTGTCTGACTTGTATGTGTATTCCAAGTGCCTGGATTTCATAAATTTCTCAGGATAAAATCAGTGGTGTGAACAAAGTTGAAGAAACACTCAAGTGGAGACTTTCATGCCACGTCCCCAGACCAGTGCCCAGGGCTTTCACTATACATGGTCTCCAGTACTTCACTAACAGTTCAGACATTTGCTATGGGGTAACCATCTGCCAGGCTAACTGGGGACAGAGCCCCAGTACTACTAAGAAGATAAGAAGCTACCAGAGAGAAGATTGCACTTAACTCCTCATATATCAGTGATTCTTGACTTCAGGAAACTGTTCCTTTGGGATGCCCACTGCAACGTCTCTTTGAAGAGTTTGCTTTGCTTTACCAACAACTTCTGCCCAAACTCTCTATGTCTTTTGACTGAGTGATTTTCTTCAAGAAGACAAGAATGAGAAACCCTGTAATAGCCAGAGAGATGAAGCCAGTACACGGCTCACATTCATTACATGCTGACAGTTGAAATAGCCAAGAGACTTGGGTGAGGTAGGTAGAGGTGTTTCAGGTCTTGTTTCTGTTTGGGATATTAAAAGAATTGACCATCAACTAAACTGTGTAGCTTCAGTTTCAGGCTGTAAGACACACATTGAACCTAGTTGCAAGAGGCTGAGCAGCCAAGACTAGAAGCCACCTTTACAGTTCTGAAATAGCCCTGGACTCAGAGTTACAGCAAGGCAGCAGGAGAGCCATGACTTTCTCCCTGAGCCCACCCATGTCTGAGCTGTGTACCTGTGCCCATCCAATGTTCGATATCCAGGATGCTCAAAGGGAATCCAGCTCAAGGTTAAAATAAGGCCAGCCAAGAACTCTGATCTCCTGAGAATTGGGCAAAGAAAGGCCTTCAAGGCACTCTGTCACAGCCCTGAGCACTATCTGAGCCCATGTGTTTATGATGTTGATTAAGCATGTGTACTGGCTGGTCTTGTGTGTCAACTTGACACAAGCTGGAGTTATCACAGAGAAAGGAGCCTCCCTTGAGGAAATGCCTCCATGAGATCCAGCATTTTCTCAATTAGTGATCAAGGGTGGGAGGGCCCATTGTGGGTGGTGCCATCCCTGAGCTGGTAGTCTTGGATTCTATAAGAAAGCAAGCTGAGCAAGCCAGGGGAAGCAAGCCAGTAAGCAGTGCCTCTCCATAGCTTTTGCATCAGCTCCTGCCTCAAAGTTTCTGCCCTGTGTGAGTTCCTGTCCTGACTTCTTTGATGGTGAACAGCAATGTGGAAGTGTAAGCTGAATAAACCCTTTGTTCCCCAACTTGCTTCTTGGTCATGATGTTTTGTGCAGGAATACAAACACTGACTATGACAGCATGGCTCTTTCCTTTTCAGCCTGTGTCTAGAAACAGAAGGCTTCTCATGGAGAATAGGATACCAGGGGCCCAGAACACTGTGGTCCTCAAGCTCTCAGAGTTAGTGAGCAGAGAGAGCAGTTTGTCTTATAAGTGAACTCATTACATCCTAAGCTGGGAAGGATAGAAAGCAATTCAAAGGAAAGATCTCTGCCTCCTCTGAAAACCTCCCATCCAGGGTAATGCTTGTGACTGAGAAGCTGACATGGGAAACAGGGCATGGCAGAACCCACAAACCTGTCCTGCATGTGTCACAAAGAAAAGGAGACCCCATGTTGAGAAGGGAAAATGCATCTGGGGCCAGGAGACAGTGGGTGAGAAGAGAGGCACCCTGGCACCCTTAGTGAAACCTGATCTGTCAGTAACCATTCTACTAGCCCAAGCATGACAATGCACTGTGACCATGGGAATATTCTATACATTCTATATATTCTATTCTATACTATTCTATACTATACTATACTATACTATACTATACTATACTATACTATACTATACTTATTCTATACTAACTCAAGCTCCCCTACTGACTCTCACTTCTCCCTCCCCCTCCCATGAGGGCCTGGCTTCTATAGGCCACTGAACTGTTTTTTCTCCGAGTTTGCTTCCTAATGATATCTGTCACCCACAAAGGCCTGAACATGAATGAGATGAGACATGGCTTCACTGAGCCAGACTGACCTGAATTCTCATTGTAGCATAGCACAGTATAGACCTTTGATGAGCCAACTGATGGTGGGGGAGGGAGGCTACTCTGAGTCCCATGGCAACTCCAGAGCCAAACAGGTCATAGATTGGGGTAGTCACAACAGCCCCACCTGCACACAAAGTAGAGCTGTTCTCTGAAAAGCCAGGTTCCCTGAAAGATCTGCTGGGTATGTTACAAGAGCCTAAGATCCCTCAACACAGCAAGCCTCCATTGCCCTTTTTAATTTTGGTTAGGAAAGCCACTAAAATCAACACACACAAAAATCAGTTGGTTTAAGACACTATCTGGAAGGGGCTTTGGGAAAGGATGCCGGGGCTAGTAAGATGCTAAGAAGCCAATAACCTGCCTACAGGCAAGCATGAGGACACAAGTCTGATCTCCAGCTCCAATATATATATAAATAAAACTAGACACATTGACATGTCACTGTATTCACAGTGCTGAGACTGCCATGGTGATAGCAGAGACAAGGGGATCTGTATGGCTTGCTTGAGTCAGCCTAGCTGAGCCAATGACCTCTAGGTTCAGTAAGAGACCCTGACATCTATAAGCAAGAAATTGGTCATTGAACTCTAAGAAACTAAGATGGAAAGCAAGGGAGATGACTCAATGGGTTAAGAAGCCTGATGACCTAAGGTTAGCCCAGATCCCATAGTGGAAGGAGAAAACTGCCCACCCAAAGTTGTGTCCTCTGATCGTCAAACAATCTCCGTGATACTGGCTTGCCTGTACACACACAGATACACACACACACACACAGACACACACAGACACACACACGCTCATAAATAATAACAATTATTTATTAGTATTATTACATCTTAAAAAATAAAATATAGTAAGACTGAGGAAAATACCAGTATTGACCCTAGCCTCATATTCACATACCTGAACATACACAGACATACATGTTAGAGGAAAATTATAGCCAAGTGTTGTGGTGCACTCCTTTTCTCAATACTCAGGCGGCAAGGCAAGTGGATCTCCAAGTTCAAGGCCAGCCTGGACTACAAAGTGAGTTTCAGGAACATTAGAGCTAGGAAGAGAAACCCTGGGTAGACAGACAGACAGACAGACAGAAAGGATACAACAGATTCCATGTGTAATTTAATCGCAAAATTAGGGACATGTTAAGGACTAAGCCTGATGAAGGGCCCTCTGGAGACTTATATCTTAAAATCATAGGGCACTGCTGAAAGACATTTTTAAGAAACAAAGACATGGAAACATATAATATGCTTGTGGGTTGAAAATTCAGTACTATAATGCTAATATATCATGAAATGATGGATTCTATGTTGTCTCTATCAAAATCTCAACAAAGTTGTTTTTGCAAAAATTGAAAAAATTTCTCTTCTGAATTCTAATGACATCTCAAGGACCACATATTTTCCTGACCACCTTGCAGAGGAGCATGGATTGTCCCATACTCCTGATGTCAAAGCGCACCACAAAGTTACAGGGAAGAAGTATATTTCAGGGTGGCATAAAAGCAGAGTATATGGCCCAAGGAAATAAAACAGATGTCCCAGAAATGAATCCTCAAATACATGGTCAAATAATTTAGAAATTATCCTAAAATGACTGAACAGGAAGAGAAACTGCTCAACACAGGCTGCTAGAGAAAGATGTCGTCCGTGTGTAAAGATAGAGAACTGCTGGTCCAACCGTTAACTTAACTAACAGCATAGCAACACACACACACACACTGTTAAGTCAGAGCCTAAATGTGAAATTACACATTCTAAAACTCTTGGCAAGAGTAGTGTCAGAGCCAAAAACTTGGCATGATTTCTTGGCTATGACAAAAATTATGCATGTAACAAAAGGAAAAAATACAGTGAGTCTGACTTTAGAACATCATTGTTAAACTGAAACTGTATAGGGGCTGGAAAGATGGCTCAGCAGCTAAGAGCACTGCCCTTGCTGAGGATCTAGATGCAAGTCCCAGCATCTGCATGGCTGCTCATAGCTTTCTGTAACTACAGTTCTAGATGATCCAGCGCCCTCTTCTGACCTTGTTGGGTATCACAGGCACATGGTGCATAGACACAAATGCAGGCAAACCACTGACACAGATATAAAAATAGATAAATCTTTTTTAAAGAAAACTGTGCATCAAAGGCTATGGTATGGTAGAACAAAGAGACAGTTGCTGGATTAGAAAAAATATTTACAAACCATGTATCAATAAGAGTAAATGTCTAGAGCATATAAAGAGCATTTTCAATGAAATAATAAGAAAGTAAAAGGAAGGAAAAGATTTGGACAGATGTTTATCCAAAGGTGTAGCAAGGGAGCCCAGGAGAAGATGTGGGGAAAGGGAGCTTTGTGCAGTGATGTGGTAACTGTGGTAACTGTGTGA
>CM052716.1:2270593-2313188 GCA_028551405.1 Uromys caudimaculatus
GGCTAAAGTGTCGGGTGAGGGGGGGTAAATCATCTCTGAACCAGAGACAAACTTCTCAGTTGCTTCCTTGTAATGAGCTCCTATGTTGGCTGCATCCTCACAAAGAATATTGTGTTTGTCTTTTTCATAGAACTGGAATGAGTTGAAATACATTGAGAATATCTACCAGCTGCTACTTGGACACAGGGAGGTTAGGAAGCAAGCCAGCTGTACCCCAAACCATGGTTGATCCCATTAGACACCACAGGTCAACTTAAACCAGAAATATCCTCCTCCTGAAACCCAGCTTCCCTCTCTGGTTTATGAAATGCAAATTCAATAGGGAGAGGCACATCTCTCCTGGAGTAGGGTCCAGTGCTGCCCTACACCTGCTAATGCCACACAGAAATAAGGGCAGGAAGCCAATGTACTGGCTTTTGGGGAATTGCTGCCCTTAATTACCCCAAGAAGAAAGCACGGGCTCATTGTATCAACAGTACTCACTTGGCTGGGCGGCTTCCAAGCGAAAAGAGATGGTGAACACGGCAACTCGGGTTTACAGTGACTCACGATGCTGTATGAACACACCGCTAACATATCAGGGTGCTAGGCATGTGTGACTTAAGTGGCAGCTCTGTCAAGGGAGGCCATATTGGGGACTCCTCTCCCTCCTAAACTCTCCCAGTAGTAAAAGTAAAATTGTTTGGAAGGTAAAGTTGGCGTTGTCCTCGGAGTCCTCTGCTACTTCCCCACCTTGCTGTCACTCCTGGAATGCCTGTGGGGTTTGGCGCAGATAAATGAGGGAAGACTCGTAGTATGGTGCACAAGAAGCATTTATATACTCCCAAGTGAGCTTTCATTTTGTTTTCTTTGCGCTCCACCAGAGTTTTTGTGAAAGCAAAGACCATCTTCCCATCCTAGTACACAGACAAAATGGCCTTTTATTCTCCCCATCCCAAGACCCCCAACCCCCCAGCCTCCATGCCCGTGCTCTCTGAGTCTATACACTAGGGTCTGTGCCACCTCAGGGGTCTAAACAATAGGCGCTGACTCCTCCCCTCACCCAGCTCCACAGCCAGCAGCCTATCATTTTTCTGTCTGTTTTGGTTTCTGATAAAGATATTTTGAAGAGCAGGTTATAGCGCTCTGAAGTGAAAAGGTAGAAAGAGATCCCGTTGGTAATTGCTCTACCAGCAGCAATTGGAGACTTCCATGGTAGGTAGAAAAGTCATCTTGGGGGCGCCTGACCATGACAAAAGGGAATTAGTGTGCCTGAAATGAGCTGAGGGAGCTGACCTTCTCCTGTTCTTCCAACTCTCTCCCCTCTCCCCTCTCCCCAGTACTAAACTTAACAAAGATAAGCTGGACCACTTCCCGTGTGACTCTTCCGTTTTTGGGCTCAGCAGGAAGCACAGTTTTCAGGCTGTGGCTTTTGTGAACTTTTCTAAGGATGACTGTCTTTTCCAGTCCTGGGAGAATTGATTAGTGGCTTGCAAACAGCCCAAATGCACATGCTATGTTATTCTGAATCCTCCCATTGCCAGGCCACTAAGCACAGACATTTGGTTCACACAGTAGACATTTTATATTATTAAGGTGACAGGCCTTCATGAAGATTGTTTGCTCCCAGGGGATCTCTCAAGATGCAAGAGAGTCATTTCTAACAAAGACAGTCTTGAGCAAGCCAGGGACATGAGTCACACTGTGTTTTGTGGCTCTGTGCCATCTTAAGCAGGGTTTCATTAGTGCATTCATTTGCTAACAGTTCAGTGAATGCCCAGAGCACTGGGTTAGATGACCAAGGTCCCAAGTGACCATGATAGGAGCTTGGCCTGTGAGATTAGCACCTGTAGAGAGCACTTAAGCCCCTAGAGGACTGCAGATCAGAATATAGGCTCAACTGAGAAAATAGCTTCTTCTTAGAATGACCCTGGGCAGGGGATTGCTCTCAGCCCTGACTATGGGGACGTGTTGGCAGAGGGGAGAGGCTCCCATGTAAGAAAGCATGGAAGATGGTCCAAAGGTGACCTCATCGGTGCTCCTACATGGGGCCCTCCATGTCATTCACACTCAGACCATACACTCCTAGAGAACTGCACACCCCCTTCTATGGACGGTATGAGCAGGCATGCACACATACACATGATCAATGCCCTGGCAGAACAGAATTTCATCCAACATGGAGTAAGATTATGTCTCCTTTGTGGAACTAAAATATGGGGATCTCAAGTAGAGACTGGAGATGCCACATACAGACGGGAGAGACTGAACCTCAACTGAACTATGAAAGAAAGTAAGGCAAAGGGTAGCAATGTGACTGGTGTGAATAGAGCAGCCAGCATCAGGAAGGAAGACATTGAGGAATCCCTAGATGAGGAATAAGAGCTAGCCAGAGGACAGAGAAAGAGGAAAGGGTGGCCGGTAGAAGATACGATCAGGGAACACTGGAGGGGATGATCTCAGTAATCAGGCTTCATGACCCAAAAGAAGGCTAGAAGTCATGGGATAGGCCAGGCATGGAACAAGATGACTTAGCATTTATTCTCTGGTGGTTTGGAGCAATGATGTGACTACCTTTCTCAGATAGCAACTGTCACCTGAGTGTGACTCATATAGAATGGGAGTGTTTGGTTAAACCACACTACCCAAAGGTCGCAGGGAGAGGGTAAGAGGGCTGGTATCTATCAGGCATGGTGCCAATCACTACAGTGAGCAAGGTGAGACTCAGGGAGTGTGAAGGGTGGTGGTAGACCTGAGAGAAAAGTGGAACGATGAAAAATGAAGGCTTTCTCCAAGGCTTGGGAGCTAACCGCTGACTGGGGGTGGGGAAGGAGCCTTTGTACATGCAGGGGCTAAGGACAGACACATCTGGGATGCAAAGTGGGGTCAAAGTCCTCGTTCATTTCCTTCTGTTAGGATAGGGGTAGAGGTGCTCCGACTATGGAACTCCATAAATGAGTGTTGGAGAAATCACGAGGGGGAATCCCAGTGGTAGGGCTGCCTGCCCATCAGAAAGGCCCTAGCACCCAGCCCCAGTTCCATCCAGTGTTTGAGATCTTTGGAAACATACAGCTGAGGAAGGCCACCAGGACCATACACAGCAGAACCAGAAAGGCACCCAGCAGGGTTGAAGAGCCTGGGCATCAGCTTTCCTAATGTTTCCTCAAACATGGTTTCTGTTAACATCAGAGTTGAATTGTGGGCAAAACGGGTGGGACTTGAGCCCATTTTCTCGAAGGGAAAAGTGGATCATTCCTCTCAGTTTCAAGGTTCTAGATCGTTAAGCGCGGCTTCCTTCAGAAACTCTTGTGAGGAGCCATCTTTTCCTAGATCAAATCTTTACCCTGGGATAGCTTATCTTGTCATCTGCTTTGGGATATTTGTGTCATTACTGTGATTAAAATTGAGATAAATAAGCCACACCATGTGACAGCAGGTGAGTCAACCCACAGGGGACCCTGGCTATTTCTGTTTACATAGATCGCCATTGTATGCACTTGTCCCAGGCTCCCCTCAGTTCTACAGTGTTCACCAAGTGGCAGTGTTTATCTAGGCTGCCAATGTGCGTAATAGAGATAATTGCGAATTGAAGTGTGAGTTCCCAAAGCTCTCTGGGCAAATAGCTGAATCGGTCAGAGACAATGGAATCCTGTTGTAGACACAGTGGCCTTTCTCATGTGCAACCTGCTATCAGAGTCTTATCTAGGCAGAGATAACGAACAGTTCAGATAAAAGTTGAACTCATTGAAGAATGTACTGATAATTGTATTTTCTAAATCAAGTGACTTACATTGGGCCTATTTAATAGAGGACATACATATGGATGGCATCAAACTGAGTCAGGGCAGAGAACCTCTGTGCCTAAGTCATCAAGCTGTAAGAAGCACGTGCCGATGCCAAAAGATGCTCAGAATGGAACGGGCTGACAGGAGGTACATTGTGTGCTCATATTTGAGGCTGTGTCATGAAGTCATGGAGTCCTGTGAATATCCCTTCCATTACACATGTTGCTACTCAGTTCTCCTTCAGCTCTCCATGAGAGACTTTATCCAAATGGTCTGACTGTCTATTAACAATTCCAAATGGGTTGTAGGCTCATAGTTCACTTTCCACTGAAAGCAGGATTAATCCAGGAAAATGACTATCTAGGATGTACTAGCAGGATCCTGGATTTTAGGATCTTATCCTTGACAGGAAACAGAGTCTGCTTCTTATGGAAACAAGCAACTCACTTTAAAGAAAGGAAAAAGAGCCAGTTCTGTCGATGGTGCAGAAGCAACATGCAGATTGCAATAGAGATCTCAGGCCCAGATCCATCAAACACCAGGTTGAAAGTGTACCAGCAAGCGAGCTGCTGGGCTCTCAAAAGTTTTACGATAAAAGTTAATGCGCTTAAGATAATCAGTCTCCACTGTGTGGAGCCTTCAGTAATTTTGCTCCTGTCACCAAAGGAGCCTCAAGGGATGGACGGCCGCCCGCACCCGTAATGAAGCACTTCGTGCCCAAGCAGCTGTCACCTCACCTGTTTGCCAGCCCATAGGAAGGCTGGGAGAAATTCTCCAATTTAGCAGGCAAACTTAAGTCATTATTAGAAATGACAGGGAAACCTGATGAAATTGTACTTTCAATTGGAAAACAAAATTGCAATCAGACCAACATGATTTCCTCGTGGCCTGACCATGCTAGTGCCAGCCGAGACATGGGCAAATGTATTTAAAAGTCATAATGGAGCATTACCACGCCATCTCTTTTCACTGGCCCTTATTAATATAAAACTTCAATTTGCATGTAAATGTGGTCAACTTTCATATCATCAAAATACATGAGGCCTGGGAAGGTAATGAATTGAAGTTGGATGCGGCAATTACTGACGTTTATAAAGAATTTTAAAGAGGTCAGTCCAGTCTTGGCTGAGAAAATGAGGACATCAACAGGGAATATTGTCAATATAGCAACCGGGGGAGTTGGAGGCAGTCCCAGGTGTTGGGCGTGAGATGATGATTAATAGAGAGACAGCTAGCGTCCTCTCACCCAGAGCCGGCCCTGGTCAGACCCAGGCTTGAAAGGGCTCTGGCTGTGTTCTCAGAGTTTCCTGGTCATGCTGCACATAGGTTCCAGGGGAGATGCGGGAGCAGGGCTGAGTGTTTAATTGGGCTCTGCGTCCTTTGAGCTCCTCTCCATCCGTGGTGATCAGTTTAACTGTTTCTTCTCACCTCAGACTAGGGTCGCAAACGTTTACATAAGGGCCTCGCCTAATGGCTCACCAAAAACCTTGACTTCCTGGATCAATCAAGTTAAACTGCCTTATTGTGTCATGATGGCAATTTATAATTTGCCTATTTTACTTTTTAAAGCAGGAAACATTTTTCCGGCGGCGTGTTGCATAAATCCTTGACTCTACAGAGCGGGCTTTTCTTTGCCTATTTATACAAACAAGTTAACAAGCAACATAATTTTAAACGTGCCTGAGAAAATCAATGCCCAGATAGAAAACCTGTTCTGATTTTAGAGTGTTTAATTGCAGATAAAGCAGGTGAGAAGGCTCAGCAGGACCCACCCCTCCCTAATCTCCTGATGATTGGGGCAGGCTTCTCTGGGCAGGAGCACTAGAAAAACATTGCCCCGCCCCTTGGAGGCGGGCCCGGGATCTGGGCTTTCCACTTTTTATCAGCTTGTGACACTGCCCAAGGTGCACCTTATGCAGTTCTCCAAGTGAAGACAGACATTCATTGTGAATAAGATTGCTTCAGAACTACACAGTGTTTTTAGAATAAATCCATGTTCCGTCTGTTTCTGGCTTTTCAGTGACTCAGGGAAGATTCCTGGCAGCAAGTAGGATCCATCCTCTGGAAAGACACTGTGAGCTCTTCTTGAGCCTGGTTCCCCAAAGGACATTGGGGTTTTTTGTTTTTGCTTTTGTTTTTTTCATTTTTCATAAGTTTGGGGCTCATTTTTTAAAAATATTACGTGTGTGTGTGTGTGTGTGTGTGTGTGTGTGTGTACGAGTGTGTGTGTGCGAGTGTGGTGCATACATGTATGATGTATATGTATGCATGTGTGTATTTGTGTGTGTATGTATGAGTGTGTGGAGTGTGTGTATGTGTGTGTGTGGTGTATATTTGTATATAAGTACATATGTGTGGTGTGTATTTGTGTATCAGTGTGTATGTGTATATGTGTGTGGCATATACATGTGTCTAGTGTGCATTTGTGTGTCAGTGTGTATGTGTATATGTGTGTGTGGTGTGTATTTGTGTAGAAGTGTGTATGTGTATTAGTGTGTATGTATATATGTATGTGGTATATGTGTGTATATGTGTATATATGTGTGTGTATAAATAAATGTGGGTGGTGTGTGTATATAAGTGTGTATGTGTATATGTACATGGTGTGTGTATGTGTGTGTGTGTGTGTGTGTGTGTGTGTGTGTGTGTATGTGTGTGTGTATACACTTCCACAACAGAGTGTGGAGGTAAGAGGGTCCCTTTTAGGTTTTTTCCTTCCACTATATAGAGTGAGGAGGTTAGTTCTTCAGGCTTGATGTTGTCCTGTTGGGGGCTTTTTTAGAATCTCTCTATTCCAAAGTGTGCATGTGAATATGGATTCTAAGCTATGGTTAGAAATATGTGATAATTGTATCCACCCACATATGATTTGCTGTTTCCAAAACCCAGGTTCAGATATTGGGTTCCTGACTCTCAATGCGGATTTGAAGCAATGCCAATATTAGGAGCCAAGCACACTTGGGCTTGAATAAAGCATACCCATTATGACACCTTGGTATGTCATTATAGCTAATGACAGACACTAGAATGTCCTATATCATAAAGGAAGAATTTTTGTTCTCACTAGTAAATATGGCTTCCATCTTGTGGGAACCATGGTTAGGGGTGAAGTCAGTCATCGGCTGAACCTGTGAATCCCCTTCCACGCATGCACTCTGGGTTTGGATGCCTCACATCTAAGAGCTTCAGTATTTCCAGAAGGTTACAAAAGTTAGGATGTGTGTGTTCTCTTGTTTTTAACCTCAATGTCTGTCAAATGAGCATTTGTTTTTGCAGAGTACTTGCCTAGAGAGGAGTCTGAGTGGCTAGGCAGCATATGTCGGAGGAGATGAGAGGAAGGAGAAGGGATGAGTGGTGTGGTCACCACGCTGCTGAGATGGATCCTGTTTCAACATGAAGTGTGGCCTCAAAATACAGTGAGCACAGTGCATTGGAGAAGTGACATGGAGGTGGAGGGAACTCTACGAAGTGCTCTGCTTAGGCCCCTGCCTGTCACCTGAGAAGACAGAATGAATGTGTTTTGCACGTCAGCCTGAGAAGGGTGATTGAGTAGGCTTCGCACATCAGCCTATCTGTGTCTGTATTTCTGTGTAGCTGACCCAGCCCTTCCTCTTCTGTAGCAGGGAGAAGATCCATTTATATCTGTCTGATCTTTTTCATACTTTGGGAATCTAGAATGTCTTGACATGGAGTTCGATGTGTTTGCCATCTGCAAGGTTGATCTGTAGCATGGTGGTCTGGTGGAGGGCATCAAGATATGGAGCAAGAAGCAGCTTGTGTCTCTCCCCTGCTTTGGAGACCACTCATGCCATTATAGGGACCCCACACTCCTGACCTCCCAAAAGTTCTGCCTCCAAACACCATCAACATAAGACTGCAGATGAAGTTTCTAAGACAAATTTCTTGGGATATCCCAAGACTGGGTAACCAAAAAGATACCTGACATCTGTGAGGGGCCTTCTCTAGGTATTCCACAGACCACGCCACCTCTCACTTAGGCCTCTCTCCTCCTGCTCTGATGTATGTCAGGTCTTCTAGAACTCTGGCACTCAGACCTGGGTACAGTTGCTCACAGCTCCTGCCTAATTCAACTGCTTTCTCCTCCCCAGCATCCATTTGACTGAGTCCTTGCTAAACAGGACAGAGTTCCTGTTTACTCTGGACAAACTTGCACACAGCAAACGTTCATTGAAGCTGTTTAAATGTCTCCATGTTCCTTCCAACCGACTGAACTAACTAGCCCACGGCAGGCCCTTCTTCCTCAGTATTAAGAATTATGCCTTCCCTGCCCTCTTCGATCAACCTTTTGAGAGGATGTTTTCAAAGTAATGAAGCACAAGCTGGCCTGCCTCATGTGGTGGTGGTCCCCTTAAGAGGAAGCGCCTGCCTTCTTTAAATGGGGATAGTTATTGCTTGCTTGTCTTCTTTCTGCTCGCATTGATGGCCATACTATAGAACTTGGAACTCACAAATCATTCTTCCTACACAGAAGAATTCACAGCTGTTGTTCAAGATCAAACAGTGGGAAGGATGCAGGGAAAAGCCAATCATTGGGAAAATAGGATCGATGTGGGAAAGCATTGGATTTCTGTAATTCTTCGTTTTTTCTCATCACTTAAAAAAAAATCTACTTGTTCATAACAATAGCTCAAATAAATCACTCAATAGGTGGCAGTGCCCTGAGGGGGGTAGAAACATCCAGCCTTCTTCCCTGTCTCTCTTACATTTTAAGTTATATGCAGCCATTAGTTAGAGGCAATGTTCTGCATGGAACATAACATGTTATCTTTTCTTCTTCAATGGTGTCTCCAACACCCCATTCCTCCTGTGTTGTGTAATCCACTGTAGCTTCCATGTGTGAAAATAGAACAGTGTTGACCAAACAGAAGGCTGTGGAGGACAAGAGCCACTCGCTGCACAGAGAAATGCAGCCCAGTTTCTGAGATTTTATGAACAATAGACAACGATAACTGATCAGAAGCCAAGCTGAACATTCTCATAGTAATATACCACAAATCTTAAGAGTAGGAGGCTAACAATCAGGTACTCTTCAGGATTTCATAACTCAGGAGATGTAAACACACAGGAAAGACATTGTCCTCTCTTCATGTGATCGTAAGAAACGATATTCTACTCCATGATGGGACTTGCTGTGAGTTACTTACTTAGCTGAACTTTTCAGAGGTCATTATGTTATGTTTCTGATTTCTGTCCTTCCCAGATTGCCTACAAAGACAGCTCAGTTCTTGTTTAGTGAAGGGACAAGAATCAACGTACCTGCCCGGACTCACAGTAATGGAGTTGGCTCTTGCTCACTGCTGAAAAAGAACCTGGATTTGTTTCCTCCCAAATCAAGGAAGAGACACAGACCCTCTGAACAGAACGGATTGAGGTCCAGCAGTATGCAGTCTCAGGTGCCCATGGCAGTAGGCTATTGGGACTCGAGTGAGGGGATCAGAAGCTAATTTCATAGTGAGGTGCTCCCAGGAGCGTATGCACAGGGGCAAATGCATTGTCAGCTGACTAAGTGATTTCCAGAGTCTGCTGAAGACACTGGAAGTGTGCAGCCTGGGCTACATAGCTCCAGTCACCATGCTGTTCTCACAGTTCTCTAAGTGTCTTATGTTTCTCAGGATGTTGTGTGCCTGGGAGGGTGCTGCAGGACAGATAAACAGGAGTGTTCCAGTCTTCTCTGAGGACCGTGAGTTTTGCCAGAATGTGGAAGTCCATTTGGATGGCTCTGGGGTTTGTGTTACATTTCAATGAACTTTTATCTTACTATGGTCTTTTAATCAGTTTCTGAATCATCTGATAGCAAATAGATTCAGAGAAGTACTGGTGCCATTGCAGTGAGGGCTCTGGTGTCCCAGGCATGCAGTGAAGTGGTAGCAGTGGTTGACCTGATTCATGTTGGCCCAGATTAAATAAAACTGGAGCCTTTACTCTTCCAACTTAGCTGAGATTTAAACTGGTTTGTGGTCAAAGCCAATGAAAGATAAGATGACAATTACAAGTCAGCAGTTTATATGGCTCCTGTGGAGAGGGTCCCGCTTCTGAGGAACAAAGCTGCCTGAATTCATACACAGGGGTCAGGGACCCGTCATGTTCACAGACTCTGGCTAGGGGGGCTCGATCCGCTGAGGAAGTCACAGAATTATTATGTGCTTGGAATGGCCTCTTAGCTCCACAGAAAATGCTCAGATGTCTAATCACCCTTCTGCTTAATGTTTTTATACAAACAAGGTGAGTAAGGATAATTTTGCTCCTATCATGCAAATTCTCTCATCCTCTCCCTTCCGTCCACTTCATTCTTCCTCCCAGATGCTTGCTGTTTATCTTCATGCCACGGATTTCCCACATTACACACACACACACACACACACACACACACACACAGAGAGAGAGAGAGAGAGAGAGAGAGAGAGAGAGAGATCTCCAAAGTCTTCATATGAGAGAAAATGTGATGTTTGTTACAGTCTGTAACATAGTTTCTTTAATATGAAGACACCCAAAGATCCTTTGAACTTACTGACCATACTAGCAATTCCAAGAGAGAGCTGGGTAGCAGCAGAGTGCAGTAGTTGTTCCTCACGTCACTGAAAGGTAGAGCTGTTGCTACAGCCCACAGGAGAGGTGCCTGCATGGGGTGAGCTCACCTTAAATTCTCAGAGCGAAAAAAAACACAATAAAAATATTTTAGGAAAAACAACATAATTAAAGTTTGCAAAGGGAGACATAATTATTGGAGTCTAGAATCTACCTGTATTAACAGGGCTTGGGGGAAATTGTCTACCTCACTCCCTTTGCATCTTATTTCTGACATAAAACTCCAGTGTTAGTGGCTTGATACAACATGGTCTGCTTATCTTATATTCCAGGAGTTCAGACATGAACATGAGCCTTACTGTGCTACCATGCAGGTGTCAGCACTCCAGCCCAGAGGCTCCCAAGGAAAACTGGATTATGGCAGTTTTCAGCTCTCAGATACACCCACACCCGGTGTCCTTTAGCACAGTCCCATTACCTCCCCCAGCCATCCCCTTTCTCTAGCTGTCCCTCCAATGTCCCATCTGCTTTTCTGACTACCTCCTCTGCCAGGATCTTTCTATCCTAAGAACTATTATGATGATGTTGGGCTCTCTGGAAATCTGACCTTCTTGGTCAGACCAGATTCTTGGTTCCACATACAATTTCATCTCTTTTTCTGTCTGTGTAACAACAATTTCCTGGGGGTAGAGTCCAGGAACCAGGATGTGGGTAGACTTTTGTGCTCTACTCCCAATGTTCTAAAGTTAACCTCAGGAGCTATCAGAGGTTAAATTCTCACCAACACTGTAGTTTTCTGAATGGAGAGTACTGAGTTCCTTTGGATGTGAGGTTCTCTATATGATCCTATGTGATCATGAGGAGCTTGTCACTAAGACAAGGGATAATATAGAAGTGACTCTAAGGGGCAATGTCAGCACCCTAACTCCAGTTTGTTTTAAAGTTACACTTCACCCCCAGATTAGACACTCATCTACATATCCGAGGTGGGACATCTGCCACTCCAGTCAATGGTTCTCATCTGGCTGAGCAATGAGGAGAACAGTGAAGGCCTGCAAAATACCACAAAGGCCAGAATCTCTGTTCATCACATTACCATAGCTAAACACAGTACCAAGAAGCTTGCAGAAGTCCAATGGGCATTTATAAATCAACAGCACCACCAGCTTTGATGAGGGCATGATTTGATACAAATATTGCTGTTGTGGAAGTCAGTGGATTATAAGTATAATTAGGTAGCTTGGATTTCTTACTGCAGGGGACAATGCTCTCACAATTACTATATTTGAACGTAAACTCCAATGTGTGGTTCTCCTAATCCATCTCTCACCCCTAGCATCTATATCAACACCTACCATGTAGCAGATCATATAAACCACCTGCGGAATAAAAAATAATCACTTAACCTTAATTTTTTCATATGCCCACGACTAATGAATTTCTCAATCATTTAGCAATTATTCAGTAGGTTTTATAGATAACTTAATTGGTAGTCTTCCTTAATGGATGGATCTTCAAAGTGTCCATCACTCAAAGGCTGTGATAAATCCATCAGTCAGAATTTGTATTTGAAGGGAATCCAACTGTGTTGCTTGGGACTCCAGCTTTGAGGTGATGGTGAAAGCTGAGGCTATGAAGAACCTCCCTGGGACTCTGACACACAAATAAATTAGTAAATTGTGTTCTTTCTTACTGTCTACTCTGTGTGTTTGGAAGATTCCTGGTTGTGGGACTTTGGTCATCCCTAAATACACAAATCATCATGTACTTAATGGGAATTTAAGTACATCTTCTTGGGAAGGATGTCCACGCCCTGTGCTCTCTCGAGTCCTCTGCTATGATTGAGCATTAACAGTATGTCTCTCTTTGGCTGTTCAGCTTAATCAACACTAGCCTGTTCACAAATGTGCTGCTTTGTGACAGATGTCACTAAGTGAGAAGACTTAAACTTTCCAGAAGGCACCAGACATGCTTCCTCCTGGGCAAGACTCTTCCTTCCTCACCTTGCCTCTACTGTAAATCTGAGCTCATTTGTTCTCAGTCCTTTTAGCTAGCCTTTCAGTTAAAAATCACCAGTTGGGGCTGGAGAGATGACTCAGTGGTTAAGAGCACCAGAGGTCCTGAGTTCAAATCCCAGTAACCACATGGTGGCTTACAGCCATCGGTAATGGGATCTGATGCCCTCTTCCGGTGTGTCTGAAGACAGCTACAGTGTACTCATTTACATAAAACAAAATCTTAAAAAAAAAATAAAAAAAAAAGAATCACCCGTTGGCCAGGTCTCTCTTAGAGACAGTATGAATATGAAGCTATATTTCAGTAGTTGTACTGGGCAGAGAGATGAAGGGAATGCATAGGAACTAGTCATTCACCACAGATCACTCTTAGCAATGGTGGCAAAGGTGACAACAGACTAATGAAGAGAGCTATCCTATGGAATGACATTGACACTAAGCACCGAAATTCAAGAAGGCAGAATGAAGTAGGGAGTGGGGAAAGAGTGAAGGGGGACAGTCTATCCCTGAACATAGTGGATATGTGGGGATAGAGTGTCCAGGGCATCACAGGGGAGGCTGCAGCAAGGGGCAAGGGAGAGTTCCTATGTGCAGAGAGCATAGCAGAGACAGGGACCCAATCCAAAATTCAAGAAGGGAAGACAGCAAGGAGCACAGAGTGGAATGGAGCACTTCACCTCTCCAGCTTAGAGGAAAGATCTGAGAAATGGGTGCATGGGAGCAGCTAGTGCTAAGACTCAAGGAAAGCATGGTTCCTTCACCCATGGGGGAGGAGGGTGCAGGGATGCAGCTAGTGCTAAGACTCAAGGAAAATATGGTTCCTTCATCCACAGGGGGAAGAGCTGAGTGGGTAAATATGTGGAGAAAGAGAGAGGCCATCTTGGAGCAACCCACAGTTTAGTGAGAGTCTGAGGAGGAGTTGAAGGTCCCCGCATTGTTGCAGAATTGTTTCACTCTGTGAGAGAGGACATGGCTAAGTTACTTACACTGAATTTTTTTTTGTCATAAAGAATTCAAAACTTGTTTCCCATGATACAGAGTTGGCTTGCTCATAATAACATTCACTAAATCTATTTATCTCGGGCTTTATAAACTGAACAATCAACAGTACTCAAATATGTTTATCTCTGTGAGCTAAGGAGTGTCCTTCCATTGAAACCCCATATTCTTGAATACCAGGAGAAATCACGATAATTATTCCTATGAACACACGCATATATGTAGAGCCAAAGCAACATTAAGCTTATTAAATTAAATGAGTTAATTTTTTTTACCATCACAATACTTCCAGTTTACTAATATCATTTTCAATTATCCAGTTTCTGATGAAATTAATTACAAAGCCCTCTGATAACAATTGGACAATAGACAGGTGTCTTGCCCGTGTGTTTCTCTTTTGAAAGGGTTTATGAATGTTGCAGGATTCAGTCTAAGCTCCACTGTATACCAATCACAATGCAGAGCTGAATAGTTTTCTCCCTTGCATACATAATGAAGCAGAAACTTGGTGATGTATAAATCTTAATGCCACCCCTCTGCAGTGTAAGCACTATGTGTTTGCCCCTTCACACAAGCTCTGCATTTGTAAGAAATGACAGTCTCCTACTACCTAAAACCTCCCCATGAATCTATTCCTAGGGCAAGTATTCATGAGAACATTTAACCTGATATTCAAAAATATGGATGGAGTTTAAATGAAAGAATTCTCCTTCTCTCTCTCTCTCTCTCTCTCTCTCTCTCTCTCTCTCTCTCTCTCTCTTTCCCTCTCTCTCTCTCACACACACACACATACAAACATACACACAGACACAGATACAGACACACAGACACAGACAAGCACACAGACATACACACAGACACAGACATACAGAGAGAGAGAGAGAGAGAGAGAGAGAGAGAGAGAGAGAGACCCTCTGCATGTCATCCATTCTGTCAGTTCTCTCACTACCCTACACTGAGTTGTGTTGACAATTTGAGGTAACCAAGGCAACCCTCACTTACCCAGTGAGCACCTGACCAAGCAGAATCTTCCCACAGAACATGTAAGGTAGAAATGATGTCACACACCTATGTCAGGTGCAATGTCAGACATCACGTGAGTGTATGGAGTAGAAGAACCCAACAGAGACCAATGTCAGCAACACTCACCTCTTGAACAAAATGGTTCTGACAGACCGCGTTGCTCTAAGTGTGGATTTAGAGACACAATATTCAGGGACAGTGTTTTCTGTATAATGCTGGTGATCAGTTTCTATAGTAGATAGCTAAATTGATAAGAAAGGGTGACGATGGTGATGGTGGTGATGTTGACGATGTTGATGGTGATGGTAGTGGTGATGATGGTGACGGTGTTTATGGTGATGTTCAGGATGGTGATGGTGTTTATAGTGGTGTTGATGCTGTCGAGGATGAAATATTCCAAGTTGTTTCAAAGTGGTAGAGATCTTAAAGATCACATCTTCCAATTTCCTCCTCTTAGTGATAACAGAGACAGAGGCAATGGAGCAGTTTATGCTTTATTTTACCATGAAGGTCCTGCTCATGATACCCTGAAGTTGATTCCTTCTGTATTCTCTCTAGTCTATGTCTGCTACAGAGAAGGTGGAACCGTTCCTCTCCTGTAGCAGTCTTAAGCTGGGAGTGTCTTGTGCAACCACCTAAGCCATGGCTAGAGTAGAAGATACCCTTGTCCATGAGGCAGAAGTTATCAGTTGTTTCTGTTTGAGGAATTTCAGTTTCCAAGAAAAAGGCAATGAGCTTCTGGCCCCTGGAATACCTATATAACTATAAACTTATATACTGTATATTCCAGTTTCAAGGGATCACCTGCCACAGGTAGGATCATCTTCACTGTATCCAGCTGAATTTACCACTTGTAAACAAGGTGACATCAGATTTTTAAGAAGCAGTGAATGCTTAGCACAGAGAAATTTGAAATGATTGCACTAACTCCTGGAATGTGTCTGACAGATGAATCTGGCACCGTCATGGTAGAACTCCTTGGCAAACACTATTTCATGAGAGTCACCAGAGGGAACAAAGTGAGGATGGAGCAGCCAAGCCTTTTATGGTCTTGTACAACAGGTTTATTTCCTTTTCTACTTGTTAGTCCCTCTTTCGGATAAGCATTGGTGACATCAGAGCTCTCCATTTAACTGAAAGATAAGGAAGGACATGGTGTCCCCATTTGAATACTTAGAGAAATGTGAATGTAAAATCACAAACTTCTATGCCAGGAAAAGCCAAAGGCTACCTTTCCTACTGTTACCCATTGAATTTACGTCAGCCACAGATGAAAATTTTATCTCTTAAATACAGACATATCTATCTCAATAAAAAGACACACCTGAGAGAGCAAACAAATAAGCAATAACAAAAGGTAAAACATTCAGCTTTTTCAATTGCCTAGAGGTAGCACAAAAAATAGAAATTTCAAACAGAAGTTGGGTGGTAACAATTTACAGAGATACGGCAAGAGTGACTCCCATAAGAACAGGCTATCCAACAGGGTAACCCCTGTGATAGCTAAACTTTATCATCACCCTCTAGTGAAGGTTTATTGCTGTAAAGAGACACCATGACCAAGACAACTTTATAAAGGCAAACATTTCTTTGGAACTGTCTTACAGTTTCAGAGGTTGGAAGCATGACAGCATCCAGGCAGACATGGTGCTGGAGAAGGAGCTGAGGAACAAGCTGCTTCTGCCACCATGCCTCCTGCCATGGTGAACTTTACATCTTTGAACTGTGAGCCAAAATAAATCTGTTCCTCCGTTAAGTTCTTCCACATTGTGTATTGGTCACTGTGATGTGAAGTCATCACTACAAATGCCTATACCGAACATGAGATTTCTAGATCAATTCCCACCTCAGGGATAAAGGGATCGTCGGGGCACTGGGAACACTACATGGTAAATACTCTGACTACTTTCATGCTTTGTCCCAAGTCATACATGGGTCAACCATTGCCTTGATGGTAGAAGCACATAGATGCCTGTCTCTTGATCTACTTGAGTGGATCATCTCAACTCAAGATTGGCCAAGTTCTTAGCTGCATCTGCTTTATAGACAGGTCATCTTCTTGGCCCATGCTGCCACCACACAAGTGTATCTCCTGGTTCTTCCCAGAACACGCCCTCAAGCATGTTCCCTTTTCAAGGAAGGGAGTCTAGGTGTCCTAGTCCAAAGCAGTTCCTTAATGTTTCATGTTCTTAACTCTGGCATTAATTCTCTTTCTAGTGACTCATAGCAATCACTAGTATGAATGGGATGTAGAATATCTCAAACATTGTGGGCCATTTCTAATAACTAAGCATACTACTGCTCAAAATAATCCCCACTTTCCACCCCACCGCAGTTTTCATCTGTGTGTCCATCTTCTCAGTGTCCTGCTTGAAGTCACAATATACTCCTATGGAAAGGGCTGTGGAGGAGAGAAGACAAAATTCTGAGGGCACAGAATAAGAGCAGTGGGCGAAAGAACTCCTGCACAGCATGAATATTTGAGCTCTCTAGTACCTGAGTAAAGTGCCAGGGATGGTGGATCCTTGTAGCTAACTGGAGCTTGCTTGACAAGCCTAAAGTTCTGGTGAGAAACACTGTACCAAAGAGAAAACGGACTGCTTCTGAAGAAGGTCTCCTGGGGTTGATCATGGACTTCTACACACATGTGGACACACATGCATATGCACCCACATATATATATACACATGCATGTATACACACATGCCCATATACACACACACTAAAAGCAGACAAACGGGTCAAGAAATCAAGAACACAGAGGTGTGAGTATGACGTCTGAATTTCTGTTTCATAGCCACTTCTGCTAACTGCACTCACCCTGTCTTTTCTCCTTTTGTGTGTTTTGGCCTACTCACCAGCATGCCAAATGTTCAGAAAGAGATACAGGAATGTATTAATTAATTGATTTGTGAGTGAATGAGAAAATGAATACACTTTTATTTTTTTGGAGTCAGTTCTATTCAGATATATTTAGGTAAATTCCTTTTATGATCTTGTCCTTCCCAGGTTATCCATCATATCTAGGGAAAGAAGCTGCCACATTCTGAATAGGCTACATGATGCCAGTCTCCCACATTCTGCCCTCTGCTCCTCCTGCCTGAAGAGCTGGCAGGCTTGCCTCCATGACCATATCAAAGGAATGGCTTCCAAACTCTTGTCTTGAACTTGCTGTGCATGGGCAGATTATAAAATGCAGGATGTTCAATAGGAAGGAATTCAGGAAGCTTTCCAGCATGTTCCCCTCAGACTGTCTGCCCCTTGAATGTCATCAATCGTGATGGAAATGTTAATGATTGGGGAATAGGGAGGATGCCATTCATCTAACCTTTTGATGAGGACAGTGGCTCTGAACATGGGTCAGTTGGGCCATTAAGTGAAACTTGGTGCTAATGAGACCAAGTTACAGACCTGGGCCCCTCATGGCCAATTAATTCTGTGCAGAAAGAAAGATTCTGGGTTTATGGTCAGCAGCTTCCACAGTCAACACAGTTATCCATTCCATAGGTGTGTGATGTTGACTCTAGGGGAGAAACCTTTTGGGAGGGGTGAGGAAATACCAGCCTTCCTATACAGCAGCTAAATCACAGCCTACAGCACAGAAATGGCCATCAGTGGGTCAGGAGCCATAGATCTCCACATGCTGAGTAGCAGATAAGTGTTTTGAGGGTCTGAGCCCAGACAGGGTATTAAGCAGCTACGAAGGGGAGCATGCCTCCTGCCTTCTGGCTTGGTAGAGCCTTTGAATTCACTACACTTCTAGCTGCCCATGATAGAACAATTTTGCTTTTCATTCTAGCATTTGCCAGAATCTAATCACCTAGAAGTCAGAGATCTAACAGTTACTCTCTTCAGTGCACTAGTTCAAGCTTGAGTCTCCAGTTAAGACTAAGGCCCAATCTTTGTCTTATAGCATCTGGGACAAACCACTACTGGTCTTTTAAAGCAGACCAATTTGCTTAGACTTCTGACAGATGAGCAAAATCTAACTCAGAATATTAGTGAAGACATTCCTTTATAGTCAGTTTGATATATAAAAACCAAATTTACTAATGGAAGCACTCTTTGGTTCACAAAACCTATCCTAGCATAAGTTTTTGCCTATGCTTTCCTGAGCCTTGTGGATCACCTCTTCCAGGAATATAAACCCTTCTAGCTGGCTTTTACCCTGTGGTCCTCATACAAAGTCATCCAGGGAGCTTCACAGGGCAGGTGCACCTACAAGAAGGAACAGGGGCTTTGGGGAGTTTCTTCTATCTGTGCTCATCATCACCATCTGCCAGGGCACAGATCACAGTAGAGCTCACAGAAGACAAATGAGCTTTGTGATTTAACTCTCCTGAAGCAGTCTGATTACATAATTTCTTATTTACCAGGTCAGGGCTAAGTTAAAAGCAAGTCTAAATCAAAATTCCAACCCGATCATTGTGAAGTGTATGTTCTCCAAGTGAAGAGATTTACAACTTATATGTGTGTGTAGATTCTATAATTCTACTATGTGTGTGTGATTTTATAACTCTCTCTACTATGTGTGCATAGATTCTATAACTATGTCTATGTGTGTGTGTGTGTGTGTGTGTGTGTGTGTGTGTGTGTGTGTGTTGTATTACTATGTTCTTATACAAGTATATACCCTGGAGCATCCAAACATTGATTATAATAAACTAAGCTTCCTCAATAGACTCCCTCCAAGACTTAACTATTTAAGTGATGCTAGTATGAACCAGGGAGACGAGTGTGTTAAAATTCTGGACTTCTGGATTCCCACCCTAGAGATTTAAGCCCCTCTGATCAGGATAAACCCTAGGAATAAGAACTCATAGCAAGTCCATCCACAGAATGGGCTCCTTATTGTTGCAACACCATCTTTTAACTAAGAGTATTTTATGATTCAAGTTGCTGATTTCCTTCACTGAATATATACATGATGATTTATTTACAAAAGCCACTCAACTAAATCAAGAAACGTGAAAGTGAGTATATTTTTCTTGAATAGTTTTAAATTCCAAAGCTGAAACCAGAAACTATAACTTCTATCATAAAAATATCAAACCAAAGTCATAAACTTTAGATCCTTCTCTCTCTCTCTCTCTTTCTCTCTCTCTCTCTCTCTCTCTCTCTCTCTCTCTCTCTCTCTCTCACACACACACACACACACACACACACACACACACACACACACACACACACATACACACACACACACATGAGAGAGAGAGAGAAAAAAAAAGAGAGAGAGAAAGAGAGAGAGAGAGAGAGAGAGAGAGAAAGACAATCTTCTTCTTGACCGGTAGTATGAGGCAATGCCCTAGACCTTTAACCCCAGGACTGCCTCAAACAGAAAGGACACAACATAGTCTCACAGGATGAGTATGTGGTTGAGAATTTTGTCTTTGTATTCCTTTTCCAATACTGAATAGCCTGTGACCCAGCTCAGACCAAGCTGACCTGGAGAAATTCCTCCATTTCCCTGTGGGGCCTGTATCTTTGCATGGGTCACCACCAGATCACCTGTGCCAACTTCCCAAGTACAGTTTTTGGTTATCTAGTCCTTTCATGGAGCTTCCTGCATCCAGCTAGAAAACCCCAGGCCAGGCTAGCTGGCAGGGAAATCTGCTTTTCTCTTCCACTCTAACAGCTTAATTCCTGTTTTACTGTCCAAAGGGACCACATGAGTTGGTATGGGGACCTGTGGTCCTTTCCCTGTGCAGACACTCTCCTCCAAGGTATTCCAATGGAGTTCTTCCTTCCCAGACACTCCTAGATTTTCATGCAAACCCTGGAATTAGGCAAAATATGTAGCTTTCAATAAATGTGTTTGAATGAATAAGTAATATGCTATCCTACATTTTATCTGCCTAAGCCTATAAGATATAACAGATAAAATGTAATTATCACATAAGAGTAATAAACACTCACATTGAGAAGCAAGCAGTCTTCACTTCTAATCCAGTCCCCACCACGTGACATCACATTATGAGTCTTATGTCTCTGGAATTTCCACCAGAGTTTCCAGACCCCAGTAATACTGTTGAGAGCTAGCTCACAAATCTCTTGTCTCATCAGGGAATCTCACCCTCCCCCTAGAATCATCATGTGCTATCCTGTCTTCAGTATAGAGGTGTGGTACTGTCTCAGGCCCTCTAGGGTAGAACTGCCATTCCAAAGGCTCTGAAAGGGATAAGAGGCCACTGATCCCTGGCCAAGTGTTTATCCTTTATGAGATGAGGAGACCAATTACAGAATTAACTAGGATGGGAGTTTAGATTTATAAGAAAACCACTTGAGTTGCAGATAACAATAATCTTAAGTAATGAAACCCAGACTCCATCCCTAATGCTGTGACTTAGCACAGAGCAAAGAGAGACTTCAGCTCCCAAAGGTGCTGTGGTCTAATTCTAGCCATCCCTCTTCTTGAGCATGGATGACAGCTACATACATAAAATCCACTGGTGTGACATCAGCAGCCAAAAGACTGGATATCAAATACATGAATAAACAAAATTATCAACGCTTGGAAAATGCTGCCTCAGAAATTCATAAACACTCATAGTGGTGAGTGGGTCTATCCTCACCACTCAAGTTTAAGTATCTATTTAAGTCCAGCTACTGTGTTTCTTGTGAAAGTGGGAACTTGACATCATTTTCATTGAGCTTTCACCAAACATTCATCAATTCAAAGCTCACAGTAAATGTTCAGTATATGGGAGTTTCTTTAGCAATGGGAACTTGATGGCTGAGACTCAGTCCAGTACCTCTCACCCATATGCAGGATCCTGTCCTCTACAAATTCCCTTCCCCGGGTGCTGATCTTGCATTGGAACCAAAGAGGCAGCCTTCTTCATCACATACACAGCAAGCCTAAGGTCTCACGCTAGCACTGGAGACTGTTCATCTAGCAGCAAAGCCCTGATAAAGCATTGCCAGGATGGCCCTGTCATACTATACCAGCACACCAATACGTTTGCTAAACTGATCAATAGTAAGATTGATAAGCCTTCTGCTTGGTTAAGTTAATCTTCGTATCGATCAGCCCGGCAAATGTATTGCTTTTCCTGAGCAGCCTTCCTCCATAGCTTGGCTGTCCCCCCACCCTGACACCCTGGTTGTCTGGTCCTATCAAGAAGAGAAATAGAACAACATTTTCTACATTAAACGCTTCCATTACATCCTGATCATCTTTGCTGGCAACAGATATCTCCTCGAGCAGAGGATTTATAGACAGAAGGTGCCTGACTAATTTTTCTGTGGGTGTTAGAATATTGATAATGATCGGGGACTTCCCAGGCTCACACATAGTACGTGAAGTTCAAATTAATAATGGTTATAAATTGGAGTGGTAAGTGCCTTTCCAATTACAGTGCCCAGAGCAAAGACCTCAGAAAATAAGACTACAGAGACGAACCAAGGCATGCAGAGTCTGTGCCTGATGTGTTCTTGTTTTTAGTCAAGACACAATAAAGTAAAACTAATAGAGAGAAGCTCACTGGAAAGAAAGCAGCTGGCCCCATGTAGGGAAGATGAAAAAGAAAAATCACCTACAAAATGGTGACAGACACCTTTCTTCTACCAACCAGAATCACAGGAGATAACCTTTGGCAGGACATATTGGTTCAACTAGAAGCATGGTGTGCTTCCTCCATGATCCCGGTGACCTTGTGAAGTTACAGTAGCCTATAGTAAGATCAGGTTTTGTGAATGAGTGACAGAATGCTTTCATAGGCATCTGCAGAGCATAACAACCACAGAGTTTAGAAAACATAAGGCATTGTTATGTAGAAGAAGGGCAAAATCAATACCTGAGTACTATCAGAGACCAAACATGGCAGACTACCTGTTACCACTGGATGAGCACAAGACTAGAAAGACAAATAGAGAGAAGATAGGGGACAGGGAGAAGAAAGAAGCCATAGTCTGGGTGTGAGTTGCTGAGACACCCTTAAGAACAGAAATGTTGATGAATAGACCACTGGTGAGGGGAAGTATCATAGTTTTCCATGTGGGAGGAGACATATTTGTGGGAATTAAGACCTCTTTCTTAGTGAGAGAGTAGGATATCTTTATGGGTGTTAGAACCACTTCACTAGCTGACATCCCAACTTGACTATGTGCCTGATACTCAAGTGGAGACAGACAGCGGAAAGGAACTGTGCAGGAGCCCTGAGAAGAAAGAGAGCACAGGCTTCCGTGTTTCTGTAACTGCTTCCAAGAGTCAACATCCACACAAAGCTTTTCCCTGTGTCCCAGGAGCCTTCCTTGAAGCAAGGAACACTGACCTTTACTTAGGAGCCATGGTCCTGACACTGCCCACCATCAGATTCTACCTGGCCTACCAACAAGCCTGGACAGCCCTCTTCCTTCTTCCCAGACATCTCTCTCTGGTCCATCCCAGATAGGGGAGGCAACCACTCAACTGTGAAGTTTTATGACTTTACAACCTTGAGAAAACAAACACCATGCATCGCTCCTGGCCTCTGCCCTCCATGCTGTACTTCTACCTAGTGGGTGAGGTCTCTCATTACATTCCATCAATACTTGACCTTTTCCAACACAGCCCCCCCATGGGATGCAACAGCAGCCAGACACCCTGGTGTGAGTCAAATACTAACATAAGCATGCAGACCACAGGCTGTGTGTCTGCCTAACTTCTCTCCAACTCTGCCTAACCAGAAACAAATGATGGTCAGTAAATATCTGTTGAGTAATATTTAAATAAAGATAAGACAGTGGGGGAATGTTCTTGGAGATTGTGGGAGCCTACCTCTGTCTCTGTTCTGTCTTCTTCTGGCACTCCCCCTTGATATGCTATTTCACCACTGGCTAAACCCAACAAGACTTAACTGGACTGGAGTCCTAGAAGCTGTGGCCAAAAGAAACCTTTGCTCCTTGTTTGACTTTGGTTATACTCTGCCATTACGATGGAGAGCTCACGCAATGGATGATATTTGGAAGCTGCTAGGGTGTGGAGGTCATCTTCCGGTTTCACACTTGTGCTATCCTGCTTGGTCTCCACTGTGGTAGGGACCTGAAGGAACCATCTTCCCATGGGCTACGTGAGTAACAGGGCATGACTGCACAGAGCTCAAGGCTCTGAAAAAGGTGATAGGTAAACCAGAGGCAACACTTGAGTCCTTATCACTGCCAGGAAGCGTCAGGGAAAATCCTAACCAGTTCCTTGATATGGTATCTCCAGGCAGCTGCTCTGTGGTCAGCAACTCAGAGTAGTAAAATCAGCCAGCCCAACCATATCAGGAAAGTTCCAAACCAACTTAGCCTTAGTTTGTGGGCTTCATCTCAGCCTTTCAGATTTTACAGTGTGCCTCATAACTCAGAAAGAATCCTTGGTGCGAAATTCTGTCCATGCAAAAGTCTGTGCTCTGTCCTGATGAAGGCCCTAAATGACCACTTAGTGCTGGCTTGCCTTAGAGATTCCAGTAAGTCATAAAAGACTTCACAGCAATCATATCACTGTTTGGGGCCTGATATGAGGCCTGCTACTCAATGAGAGTAGAGTGGGGTTGTCAGGACCCTCATCTCCAAAACAGTCAAGCCCATTTTCCATGCAGACATCTTCCTTCTTCATTGAACATGTAGCAACCTCTCCCTCACCTGGACAGGGGCAGCCAATAGAGTGAGCTTTTCTACCCCCCACCCTGAATGAAAATCACAGCAAAGTATTGATGAGCTCCAAGCTTGGACTGGCCATCACAAGCATGGCACTTGGCCCCGGGTCACTCCAAGAAGCTGGGGAAGAACCGGCCAGGCCCGTGTGTCTGGCGGATATGAATAAGCACAGTGAGGCAAAGTGAGTTATTTAAAGCTGCTGCCCTGGAGACCCAATTCCTGTAACTCCTTTTGAGTGACAGACAAGTCCCCACATCCCTTTGATTTTTGCAAGATAACTGAAGTTTCTTCACTTTTTGGTAAAAAGAAAAACCTTTTGTTGGCACTCTGGGAAATGCTTCCACACGGCATTGGCAGCTGAGAGCCAAGCATTCGTCCTTTCTACTTGCCTTCTGTGGAATAGTAACACTTTATTCTGCGTCTGAGAGATTCCCTGGTGGACCAAAAGTGGGGAAGAAATTAAAAATGAAGAAAAAACATTCTTCCTTCTCCCGTCAAGAGAATAAGAAGTCTGACTGCTTCCAGGAAGACGGTGGATACAATCCTCTCATTTCACCTTCAAATAAATTTTCATTTCAAGCAAAACCATCTTCCTTTGAGTTGTTATGCAGACACACACCAAAATCACTAGAAAGAGATGTTTTGCCTCAGCGTAATGTGAGGTGTTCAATGTATTTTGACAGTTGTCAACAAGCTGGACTTGCTCCCTCCCTGTCTCCCTGTCTCTTTGTCTCTTTGTCTCCCTGTCTCCCTCTCTGCTCCTTTACTTCTCCCACTGCACGTGTTGGAATAGGTACTTGCATATTTGTACATTTGCATGTGGAGCCGAGAGAGGTTGATGTCAGAAGGCTTCCTCAATTGCTTTGTGTTCTTGTCTTTCTTGGTATAGTTTAAAGTAGAATCTCTCACTGAATCCAGAGCTAACTGGTTGTCTAGAAAGGCTAGCCATCAAGTTTCAGGGACCCATATCTTTACCAGCCCAGTGACAAAACTGTTGATGTGCTAGAAATTCTGACCCAGGCCATCAAGCACTTTGCCACTGACACACTTGCTCATCCCTCTCTGAGCATCTTCACATGGGCTCAGATGCCTGTGCCTCATTGCTATCTACTGAGTCATTCCCAGGCAATGATCATTTTTCACACCATCATCTGGATACCTGAAAATGTTGGAGAGATTTGAGGCATCACTCTTGGGTGAAGAGACATGGAGTAGGTAGAAGCCAAGGATTCTGTAATGTTAAGACATTAAATCAACCAGACCTAGTGTCAGCATGACAGGAATCAGGGGTCAGAAGTCATGAATTAAGGGACCATGAAATATGACACAGCTTCTCAAACGCTCAACTTGATTCAAGCCATAGTTTCTAAGCCACTGTGTACACCAAGACATATGATAAAAATTGTGTGTCTACACAGTAATGCTGTACTTTACTCACATGAGACAGCTCTGTAAGGCCAGTTCTTTAAGTGGAACATCTCAGAGAGAGATGAGGAAGTGGATGAAGACCACAGTAAGAAGAGAATTATGCAGGCTATTCAAGTAGAGAGGAAAATATGAAATGGCCTGGAAAAGCTTATAGAAAGTTTACAATGAAAGACAAGCTCAAGATAGGAGACAAAGTCTGCAATCATCTTACATTGTCTTTACATCTTTACATCTTACATCGTCTACGAAGTCTTACATCATCTTCCTCATGCCTCAGAAGAGCCACTTAACAAATGAAAGGTTTATTGAGGATGTGGTCCATCATGGCAAGGGAAGCAGTGTGGTGATTAGTGTTAGTCAACTCAATGCAAGCTAGAGTCATCTGGGAAGAGAAAACCTCATTTGAAGAATTGCCTCCATCAGTAGTACAGTTTGTGGCCTATCTATGAGGTATTTTGTGACTAATGATAGATGTGGGAGGGCCCAGCCCGCTGTGGGTAGTTCCACCCTGAGAGATAGCCCTGGGTGATATACAAAGGCAAGCTGAGCTCACGATGGAAACAAGACAGTAAATGTAATGCTCCATGGTTCTAGCTTGTTGGAGCTCCTGCTTGATTTCCCTCAAGATGAGCGGTGATTGGGAAACATAGTCAAACAATGCTTCTCGAACCCCCCCCCCCCCCATGACCACAGTGGTTTGTCCTCAGAATGTTTATCACAGCAATTGAAGTGGTAACAAAGTGTGGAGCAGCTGGTCACAAGGCATTTGCAGTCAGGAAGCAGAGAGACATGAGGGCAGATGCTCAGCTCATGATCTCCTTTTTGTTTATCTAGGACCCCAGCTCATAACCTGGTTCCATCAGGAAGGGTCTTTGTCCTCAGGCAGTCTTCACAGACATGCCAAGAGGTGTCTCCTGGGTGATTCCAAATTCACCATAGGTCTTCAGACACAGCACACACACAAATTTGACAGATTATTCCCCAAATTGTCTTGCAAAGTAATGTATAGGCCTAACAGAGCTGGGTCCTGAACAGGAAGAACAGAAAAACAGGCAGATTGACTTGGTTGTGAGTCATTACACTGATTTGCCATAAGGCTAGCAGACAGAGACCACCAATTTGCTAACGCCAGTCTGCCATACTGCCCAGTTCCAGGGGTCCCCAGGGCTGCTCTTTCATCTAGATTATACTTCTCAGTAGTTTAATGAGACAAAAGCCCATCACAATCTATTTCCTGGATTCAGAAGGAAGCTTCCCTCTATTCTAAATGATCGGGCATCAATTACAACACACTTACAGACCTGGGTTATCATCATGACCTTCCAGGAAGAAGCTGAACAGACATAGTCTCTTTCTTTCCATCCAGATTAAGGTGGACCCTGTCCTGGCTGGACAAGCCATGATATCATCACTCAAGAAGGCCACTGAAGGATCCCACTGAGGTCACCTAAGGAAGGACAATCTTCTATGGATTAACACCTTGTTCCCATTATTCTGTGCCCCATTGTATGCTTAGACTGGCCCTCCTCCCCAGTAATGTCTAAGAGCAGGATTGAAAACTACAGGTCCACAGGAAATAGGAGGGTAGGAACCACTGCCAGTAAGTTAGTGACTTCCAGACGCAGAGTCAAGTGGTTAACAACCATGGTAATCAGGAAGTGTGCTGCAATGGCTGTGCAGCCATTTCCCTCCACTGCACTGACAGTGGACTCAGTGACTTAGGGAGCTGCCTCTGTGCTGCACTGTGATCTGTGCTTCTTGCCTCCTGCCCAAGGTTAGAGGGTCCTAGCCTGTCTTCTGTAAATATGTGATTCTTGAGGTGGAGGTATTATGCCAACAATTTATTTCCCAAGGGTGGCACTTGGGGAGTCAAGGTAAGCTCTTCGCACTCAACAGGTACCTCTCTTCACTGCCACTCCCTGGGTCAAGAATATACAAATCATCACAGAAACACACTTGTTTTTATTATTTTTAAATGTGTGTGTGTGTGTGTGTGTGTGTGTGTGTGTGTGTGTGTGTGTGTGTGTTCCTTTATAGCTTCATGCATACACACCTGAGTACAGAAGATTCTCATAGAGGAACAATATCCCCCTGGAGCTACAGGCAGTTATGAGCTCCTTGATGTGGGTGCTAGGAATTGAACTTGGGTGTCTGGGAAGGCAGAACACGTTCTTAATCTCTCAGCCATCTCTCCAGCCCTTTCATTCATTTTTAACCCCAGGGACACTTAAAGTCTTTTGTGGGGTCTTACAATTTGTAATTTGTATCATAGCCCTAGAAAGCCAAGTATTTCTAAATCCTAGAATACAAGACCAATAGAAAATTATATTCAAATATAATTACAGAGTAAGAGACAGATGCAAACTACAGCCATTCTTAAGTACACGAGTTAGGAGAATCTCAAGTTCTCAGAACTTCCTCTAATCCCCAAGGAGTGTGGGACATTCACTCCATAGATGCACTCTTACTTTACAAATGAGGAAAATGAATCCCACTTCCTGCTGACAGTGTTGTTGAGACAGCATGTCCAATTCAAAATAACATGTGCCTCTTTCAAATATATATGAAAAATGTCTTCTGTGAGACTCATTTACAGGAAATGAGAGGGTAGTAAGGATGCAGCACACAATGTTGTGGATCTATTATATATGTTGGATACAAAACAGCAATCACATTATAATATTGATTGGCACTGGCTAATTAATAGACATTATAGGAATAATACAATCATAGTAAGTAAAACCAGAGTCCAACCAAGTGACTTTGGCAGTGAGTAGTTTGGTAATTATGACTCTTTCTGAACATAATGGACAGTGTTCAGAAGCAATTTCTAATTTATGATAGTGTTGTGATTTATAGTTGGGACTGGCGATAAATCCAAGGTACGTGTGTAAACTGTGAAGTCTTGCCTACAGTATGGTATCCTTGTTACATTAAAGGGCTATGAAAATAAATTGTATAACTTCTCAGAAAAAAACATTATTAGGTGAAGCATGGCATCTAGCCTAACGAATTATACATAAATAATGAGATATTGAAAATAAATAAAACACTGCATTCTCTCTACCGTTCCCACTGAGTAAAACTGAAATTATAAATTACCATTCGTGGGACTGAAGGAAGATCCTTTCACCGAAGTTGGATGCTGGTAGTTTCCCTAATCTGTCATTTCACTGTGTGGCTGACATTCAAAAGGCACACAGTTCATGTTGGATAAGCATAAATGTGGATTTTTCTTAACCCGATGGTGGTGGTGTTTTCTTTCTGGAGACACTTCATAGTTTGAGGAGGAGGTGATGAAGGCCACTTTAGATCAGGATCAGCAAGGTCAGAAACTGTTCCATCAGAGCACTCACAAAGAACAAGAAAGTTAAATGCTACTCCTAAGTGGGAAGAAATTCTAGTTTGGGCTGTAATTGCCCTCATCTATAGGACACAGCTCATATGGCCAACAGTGACTTAAATAATACTATTCCACCTCCAAGACCTGTCTGAACTACAAACCCATGAATAATTACTGGACAGTCCCATTTTGACTAACTTGTGGTCCAAATATTGTGCATGCAGGAAGTTCTACATCCATGGATTAAAATTCCCACACAGCCAGCCTCATGTCTATCTATCCATGCCTCCCTCTGACCTCTCCCCTCATTCCACAAAAAGACACCACATTGGGAATCTCCTCCTTGGGAGACATCTCACCAATCTCACCGTCACACCATTAAGTCATATACAAACTCCTCTTCACTGGTGCTGCTCACCCTCAACACTCAAAACAACCTTGATGATTCACCATGGTGGCTGACTTGACACATGTTTGAAAAAGAACCTTAAATGATGAATTGCCTCATTTAGATTGGATTGTGGATACGTTTGTAGAGCATCTCCTTGATTAATCATTGATGTGGAGTTCCCAGTCCACTGTGGGTAATGTCACTCCTGGTTGGGTCATCCCAAATTGTACTTTAAAATCCATCTGAGCAAGCTAGAGGAAGCAAGCTTGTCAGTATTGATTGCTCCCAGTCTCTACTTCAGTCCTGCCTCCAGGGAACTACCCACAGCTACTATCTTGACTTCCGTAGATGAATGACTGAAGCCTTAAGCCAAATAAACCCTTTCCTTCTTCAGTTCTTGAGTTGTTTTGGTTATGGTCTTCTATCACAGCAATAAAAACTTAACTAGAACAGAATTTGGTACAAAACAATGAGATACTGTTATGACAGATTTGATCGTATTATTTACAACAAGAAGATGGGAGGTCTAGTGTACAGACAGGGACCACAACAGTGACATGAGAGGACTAGTCCTTAGACAGGGACCACAAAAATGAGATGGAAGATCTAGTCCATATACAGGGACCACAACAGTAAAAGCAGAGGACTAGTCTAAAGACAGGGACCAGAAGAGTGAAATGGAAGAAATAGTCCACAGACAGGGACCACAACAGTGAGATTGGAGGTCTAGTCCACAGACAAGGGCCATACCAGTGAGATAGGAAGTCTAGTAGACAGACAGGGACCATACCAGTGAGATGGGAGGACTAGTCCACAGACAGGGACTACAACAGTGAGATGGGAGGTCTAGTCCCAGCTCTGTCAATGATGTTTTCTAATGTTACTATATTAAATCAACTGGTTAGGGAAGGTGGTGTCTGTGTGCAAGCCCAGCAGGTCAAAGGCTGAAGTAGAGGATTCTGAATACAAGACCAACCCAAGCAACAGAGTGAGATCACATCTGAAAACACCATAATCAAGAGAAACCAAACCACTGCTATTGGAATACAGAGAAGCAAAAAGAAGGTAGATGTTCATTACAAAACACACTAAACATAAACAAGGGTCCAGACCCTGGAAAACAGGAATCACATCCCATGTATTGGGCAAAACGAAGTGCTGTAACCACACAAAGTGGGGACAGGTGGTTTAGAGAAGTACACGGTTACTAAAGTGAATGGATGCCTTTCAAGGCAGCTGTGGGTCAACTCAACAGAGAAACAGTAGCATCAAAGTTCTATGCTCCCAAAAACATAGTTTCAATTACTCAATGCAAAAACTAACGGAAGTGGAAGGAGGAAAAATTAAAAGTCAAATTTACTGTTTTTAATTTATTGCACTTCCATCATTAATTGATACAAGGAGAAATACCCTGAACAGGGGAAATTTGAACAACACAGCAAGCCTGCCTGACCAAACTCACCCGCCCAACCACAGAGCCCTAATTCAGAGCATATGGAAGGTTTACAAGACTAGCATATACCGAGAACCACAAAGGACCAATGTGTTTCAAGGGGTGGAAACAAGTCCTGTTTATGAATACCATAGTAAGAAACTAGAAATCAATAACTAAAAGACAAGGAAACCCACAACTCTTTAGAAACTGAGAAACATTCTTCCACCCAACCAATGTGTAAAAGGTGAAATCATTAAGGGAAATGTAGAATTTTTTTTTTCTTTTGAGCTGAGATATGTTGAATGTGCTGCATGCATTTTCAGATCTCTTAGGTCTAAGCATGGTTAGACACACCTGTAATCCTCACCCTTGGAGAGTGGATGTAGGAAGACTAGGTGTTCAAAGCCTGCTTCACTTCCAGAGCTTAGGGACACCTCAAGCTACGTGAAATCTGATTCAACACCCTCTCTAACCCTAGCAGGCATCTCCTTGGATGCACTAATCTGACAGTCACTAGACTCACTTGTCATTTTCTCAGGGTTAAAAAGCAGGAACAATCTTTGGGCAGTGGAGACTCTGGAGCTAGCTGGACTGCCTATAAGTTACCCTGGCCAAGGATAGAGCTTCTGTGAATCTCACACAGGATGGATGGGCTTTTCAGTGATATAACTGCCCCTGAGTGAACTCCTGTGAGTAACCACAATAAGTTACATTTACAACAAATAGTTCTTTAAGTATTGCTTTGGATTTGAAATCCTGGATCCACCACAGCGCTGACTTGCTAACACATCCAGAAAAGTCTTTCTGGACAGCTCAGTCCTGTCCAGCAGCTCTCCAGCTAGCTGGGACCAAATCATGGCTCACTGAGCTTCTAATCAGAGAGGTCAGGAGATCAAGGTTCAACTGTCCTGAAGACCCACAGTCCCCCACCCCATCTGCTAAAGAGGTAGGGTTATTTAAAGCTGAACCACAGGAGCAGATTATAGCTTAGAGAATGACACACAGCTGGTCACAGCTAGGCTGTTTGCCCATGTGGGGCAGCTTTCATGCTGTCCAAGAAACTTACAGAACTCATGCTTGGCTCTTCAAACCATCCTTCATTTTACAGAGAGGACATCTTTTCCCCAAACTCAAAGCACAGGCTACGGGACTTGAGTTCTGAACGATTTCATGATAGGATAAATGGCATACAGTTTTGGAATCCAATAAATTGTATCTGCCCAATGATAAACACTGGGGATTCAGACAGGGCAAGAATACACATACATCTTACTCATAGGCAAGGTGTAGCTGGAGCAACTTCCCATACCAGGAACACCAGACCCCACTCCATGTGAGGTTGGTGTAGCTAAAACCATGGTGGCTGGAAAAGGCTGAGTGGAATAGACAGAAAAAGAACCAAGGCTTTATGGCTAGATGGTTAACATGATGACTGGCTGTAATACCAACGGCTTCTTCTCCCTGAAGTAGCAGGCATCTTGCACGCCAGCACCAAGCCAGGACAACTCTCCAACACTGCCTGTGATTCTTGTAAATAAAAACTGGGGTGTATGACTGTTGCTGTTTCCCTGTGAGCCTGCCTTCTCCTTTCTTCCTGTGGGTATCACTGCTCCCATGACATCCTTCCTGTCTCCTTCCTCTTTTTCACTGTGGGTACCACACACTTGAACCCTTGCTATTCTTGTTCATGCTCTCTATCCCTGTCCTATTTCCTTGGGATATGCATGTTTTTTCGTGCCTTTTTCACTTGAGCTTATAGCCTCTGCCCCATTAGCATGAAGGCTTTTACACAGAGTGGAATTCTGGGTTTTCTGCATGAAAAGGACGATGCACTTTCATGCTGCTTCCTGCCCTCTCCGAAGTACTCTCCTATCTGCCTCTCCAACTCGGTGCATGTTTGCCCTTTTTCCATGTCTCTGTCCCCCACCTTTGCGGATGGCTGAGCCTTTGCTCCTGTGTGTCATTCATGGGACCTACAGGCCCAGATTGATGTGGTGGTTAGGGTGGGGGTGGGGGGAGGAGACCCAGGGAAGGCTTACACAGCTGAAGCCCTCAGTGGCTGGAGCACTTAAGAGGGAGACTGTGTAATTAAGTGGAGATTGGCCCTCCAGCCCCCTGGGCACTGGGCGTCAGCAGCAAGAGGAAGCCCCTCATTACCCAGAGAAGAGCACCGTGATTGGCTGCTCTGGTCAGGCCTCTAGTGGCCCCTTTGTTACCACAGTGGAAGGAGTGCACTTTCGGCTAGCTGTCTTTGCCAAATGCTATCATTTTAAAAGCCGTGAACAAGAGGGAGTGGGGCCTAGGGGTATACACAGCTCCATATGCTGGGGACAGGGAGACAAGTGTAATACTGCACTATTAGACTGACACAGGAGCTCACTTCTGCCCCGAACACGAGACAGCTTGAGAGGATTATGCAGGACAGGCTGTCACACAATGAAAATTTCAGAAATCTGTTAACCTCAGCTCAGACCCAGTGAATATTTTATTACCCCACATGGAGAAGGGGCAGTATATTTATTAACTGTGGGAAGACACGACCAAGAAACTGGGCACATGAAAGCAAAGAAGAGGCCGTGTCTTTAGTACCCAGTTGGGATAATCACAGGCAGGGAGGTGATGAACAGAGGAGGGGGAGGGCCTCGGTCCACTAGGACTCTCAGACAGATAACATTGGAGGAGAATGGGCACAGGGCAGAGGGGATATGGCCAGGACTCAATGAGAGGAAGCAATGTGGCTGCGGAGCCAGTAAGATGATTGTAGCCATGGTACTCAGCGTCAAAAATAACAGAGACAGAGGGGAGAGAGAATGGGGTAGATTTCCACTGGAAACATTTTAATTGAGACCTTGTTCAACATGTTGAACTCAAATGGCTGGAAAGACAGTTTGCTTTTCAGAGAAACATAGGGTGAAGCATCAGTTAGAATCAAAGATCAGAGAAGCCAGAACTACCTGTATGTGGCCACTGGGATGGTCTCACCATGCACAAAGAACGCAGAAAGCATGGGTGTGAGTATTCGGGACCCTCACCACAAATCTATCCAGGTGACCTGGGTCAGGCATCATTCTAGAGAGATAGGGATGCTTTCCAAGTTCATCTAGGGGAAAGAACATTAGAGGACGTTCAGGTTATACAGCCTCTGGAAGTAGGAAAGGAACTTATGGTCCAGGACCCAGATGGTGGCCAGTGCCTCACCTGATGCCACAAGAGAGGGAAGCATCAAGTTGTGGAGATTTCTCTGTGGCAACCTAGATCTAAGGACCCTTCAACGGTCTACACTTACTCCTAGTTCTTTTCTACTGTGTCAGGAAACTGAGTCATGTGACAATTCCAGATCTTGGATGCCCACTTGTCTAGATCTTCTCAGATGGAGCCTGCAGTCTAAGTCTCGGACCACTGGACCACCTCTAATGGATGAGGGAATAAATGATATCAACCCAGCAAACTTGCATGCCATTTTAAAGTGACTCATTTGTGTACATTTCATAAATGAACTGGACACAAAATGTAGAGGGACAACAGAACACGTGGTCATGTGAAAACAGCTTAGAGCATGTGCACGTCTCACACACACACACACACACAGAGAGAGAGAGAGAGAGAGAGAGAGAGAGAGAGAGAGAGAGAGAGAGAGAGAGAGACAAATAAAAGTACAACTCCTGGGCTTTTCTGCAAATTGCCCAGATTACTGAGATAACATTTGCCCAACAATGTCAAGGGGTCACAGTAAAAACCAACACAATATGCTTCTCCAAACCCAGCCCATCTGAACTCCCGAGCTTCAGTGTAAGCAGAGCCCAGGGGGCGGATGATGGAACAAAAGCACCCTCCTCTAATTGACTGAAAAATTAGCCAGCTCACCCCATGGGAGGCACTAGAGGCTGCAGCAGATGGAAGCTGCTGGGCTCTGCAGCTCAAAGGCTCCCTAAAACCTGCTGTGGATCTTCTGCAATTATGGGTCACAGAACTCCTGTTAGACAGAACACCAGAAAGTCAGGGCAGGGGACAGAGGGTCAGAAGGTGCCTCTTTCCCCATTTCCAAGCTGAAGTTCCTAGAAAGACTATCTACACTATGGAGCTGCGTGTCTGCCCTTCAGGTTATTTGCATGTTTTTATACACTTGGCCTCTGGCCCAAACAGATGCTTTCTTTGATTCTGGTGATCTGAATTAATCCGCATTGCTGTGTCTTGATCCGCTAGATGCGGGTCTGTGGTTCTTGGGCAACAGAAGTGGAGCTGAACTGCTCAGTATAAAAGTGTCAGGGTGAAAGGGCTGCTCATATCATGAGTGCTCACAAGCATGCAGGTACAGCAAGGAAAGATGCCTCTCCAAACACAACCTCTCCACTAGCTTGGATGCTTATTCCTCTAGTGAGAAATGAAATTCTGTGGCTTAGAACATTGGAGCCCACTGACTTGGCTAGAATAGCTATTTAGCAACTACTGGGATCCCTCCATCCTACCTCTACACAGCTAGGGTTACAGGCTGGAGTTCTGAGGATCTCAGGCCCTCCTGCTTTTGTGGCAAGCACTTTATTGACTGATCCATCTCTCCAATCCTGCCCTTTTGTCTTCTAACATAACAAACACCCAGTAGAATAAAGTAAGAATCTTGTTCTGTTATCATCCAACTTAAAACAAACACCAACACCCTGCAGGCTCCTTTCTTACAAACTACTCAGACATTGAAATGCAATTCTATTTTCTTAGCATTAATTTCTAGTAAAACGCTTGCTAGTGGCATGAAGGGATGGCCCAGTGGTTAAGAGCACTGACTGTTCTCCCAGAGGACCCGTGTTCAATTCCTAGCAATGACATAGTGGCTCACAATTGTCTGTAACTCCAGTTCCAGGGGATCTTCTGACCTCTCAGGTAGTGGGCATGCAGTGGTACATTGACATGTCTGTGGAGGACACCTCCCTTCCAGGAGCATCTTTAATGTCCCCATTATGGTGTGAATCAAGTAACAGAGGCACATCCTAGCTTGTGCACACAGGATGATTTTTAAAAGAAAGAAAGAAACGCTTTATGTTATTACATATTTCTGTGTGATGTTTAAGATGCATTCTGTGGATAAATGTGCAACAATTTACATTTTCCAAAATGTTTTAAAACAATAAATAATATGTTACCCTGTTAGCAATTCTAGAATAAAAGATCATAGGAGGAGAATATGACAGGAGTAACTGACCCTTCCCCCCCTTGTCCCTTTGGATTGTTCCACATGAAATTAGAACCTACAATTAATTTTACAGTATGACTCATTCAGTCAACATTTAAAATATTTCTCTTGCGTTGCTATAGTGTTTCTAACCAGCATTTTAGTATGAAATTAAACACCTTGTGGTGACCTTCTTAATTACTGTGTTGTCCTTTGCCACTAGATTCTTCGCGACGACATGTTTTTACATGTTCATCAGTTGACATGACCTTTCACAGGCTGCAGTGGTCTGTGTAAAGACCTCCAGAACTATGACCCTACAGAACAACCTCGTCACACCGATACTTCATATGCTCTCTCACCTCTGCCCCTGCCTCTACAGCTTTGATTCTCAGGAGTCCCAGCACCATGGCTTCCTCTGGGAATGCCAGCTAGGCATTATCACCATGTGCAGCTTACAAGCCAGTGGCTCCTACCCAGCACACTACCCGTGAGTCCATTCACACTGTGCTTGTCAGCACCCTTCTTTCTGTGTCTGAGAAGTCCACTACAAAACAAGCACACCGCAGATCCAACTGCCTGTGGATGGACGGACGCTGGAGACACACCCACTGCTGGACTGTTACAGAGTGCTCTGCTGTATGACCATTTGCATGGGTGTCAGGGAACCGATGTTTCTGTTACTCTGGGAATGGAGTCCAAGGATACAGTCCTGGGTGATCCGGTAAAGACGTGGCTAGCTTGAGACGCTAACAATTTCTAGAGAAGTGTCATGAACATCTCTTTTCCTGCTTATTTGGATCTCTGTCTTTGGAGTCATTTGTACAAATCTTTTGCCCATTTTTAATTAGATATATTTTTACTGTGTGGGGACTTTTAAAAATATGTGACTTGACAAGTTATCTTCTGGTAAATTATTTACAAATATGTTTTTCTCAGTGCCTATTTTATATACCCTTGATCTTTTCTCCCTCAGACAGCAAAGATTTAATTTTACATAACTGGACCCTTTTTAGTAAATAGAGAATGTTCTGAATGCAAGGTTACTTGTGCCCAATACACTCTTTCCGATGCTGTAGTGTCTTTGAGGTGAAGCCATTCCTTTATATTTTTGGTTGTGAGCCTAGCCTTTAATAACTGAGCCATCTCTCCAGCCTGAGGCTATTCTTTTATTGACAGGTAATTTGAATCTTTTTGTCTCTATTTTTTTTTCATCGTGGGTCTAGCTCAAAGTTTGCCATTTTTATTGACCAGCTGCAAGAACATGCAGAGTCTACTGTTTCCCCTGGGTCGTATGTTTGGTTCCCGTGCACGTCTTGCTCTTTGGTCGCTCCCGGCCACTCCTGATGTGTTCATTTCTTTCATTTAGGAACAGATGTGCACTTCTTTGGTGTGGAACTGTTTTTGGTTTTTCCAGTGCACTACAGGCTTTGCTTCAAGTCCTCTTAGAAATTTGAATCAATGCACCCCCCCCCGCCCCATTTTCCTCAAATTAGTTCTGCGTTCTTTGGGAGATCCTCCTCTATTTAGATTATTCACACGTGGTGTGCTAGTTAATTTCCAAGAATTTGGAGGTATTTTTCTCTTCTTGGTTTCTCATTTAATTGTCTATTGATTTTAAAAATGCACTTCATGTGATACAGTGACACTGGTGAATATGTACACTGCCCATGTGACACAGTGCCACTTCTGAGTGGGTACACTGACCACGTGACATGGATCTATTACTGAATGCATACACTACCCACGTGACTTGGTTCTTCTGCTGAGTGGGTACACTGCCCACATGACAGGGTTCCACTGTGGAGTGCATGCATTGACCATGTGACATGGTTCTACTGCTGAATGTACACACTGATCACGTGACTTGGTTCCACTGCCGAGTGTGTGCACTGACCAGGGTGACAGACTTCTCTGGTGAGAGCTGCAGGAACATTTGTGACACAGGAGCTGTGGGGGTGTCGTGCTGTAAGGCCCTGCTGGCTCTGCACTTCGCAGCTGAAGATCTGATTGTGCTCATAGCCTGGTTCTACTGGGTTCTTGAAGATTTTCTTGTGTAAGTTCATCTGTTAGAAAGAGATTAATGCAATGGCACCAGCTATAGCCAGATGTATGTGTGTTTCTCTTTCCGAGGCTGAGTTCTGCCCCTGTGGTTCTGGCGTGCACTCGCCCCTGTTTAATACTGCTGTGTCTGCATGTGAGACTTCATGTTAGCCTCTGCACTGTTCGTCTTCAGTTCTGGTTGTTCTCTTGGCCTGGAATTTAGTTCATCCTATCAACATAGAGGTCCTGGTTCACCATGGCATTTCAGGCAGTGCCCTCCACCTTTGCTTATCACCTGTGCCCTGAATGACAGCTCACTTCCTGCTAACCTTGTGTCATGGACACTGTATTTTTTCTTAATTGTGCTATATAGGAAATTTTTAGATTTTTACAAGATTCTTTGAGAACTTCATACATGCATACATGGTATGTTCATACATGTATACAAGGTATGTTCAGTACATGTCTCCTTTGACAAGTTCATACATGCACACAAGGTATGCACAGTACATGTTCTCCTTTGAGAGTTTCATACATTCATATAAGGTATGCTCAGTATATGTTCTCCCATCCCCCCTTCTCTTGCCCCCTCCACCCTTATGTCTTCCTCATCTTTCTCTTATCTTTATTACTTACTGAGTTCAGTTAGTGTTCTCAGTACATGTACGTGTGTGGGGACTTCCACTGAATCACTGGAAACTTACCAAAGACCACACCCACAAAGACTAAACCGCCCTCCCTCATCAGCCGTCAAGTGGCAATAGGTTCTCGGCTAGGGGTGGAACCTCATGATCCCCAGTCCTGCCCAGGCTTGAATATTGACTGGCTTTATCTTATGCAGGTCTTGTATAGGTGACCACAGATGGCTATGTGTTCATGACTGCCAGGCTGTACTGGCTGGTTTTGTGTCAACTTGACACAAGCTGGAGTTATCACAGAGGAGTTTCAGTTGAGAAAATGCCTCCATGAGATCCAGCTGTAAGGCATTTTCTCAATTAGTGATCAAGGGGGGAGGGCCCCTTGTGGGTGGTACCATCCCTGGGCTGGTAGTCTTGGGATCTATAAGAAAGCCAGCTGACCAAGCCAGGGGAAGCAAGCAAGTAAGTTGACATCCCTCCATCGCCTCTGCATCAGCTCCTGCTTCCTGACCGGCTTGAGTTCCAGTCCTGACTTCCTTTTCTGATGAACAGCAATGTGGAAGTGTAAGCTGAATAAGCCCCCTCTTCCTCAACTTGCTTCTTGGTCATGATGTTTGTGCAGGAATAGACACCTGACTAAGACACAGGCCATGTCCAGAAGCCAGCATTTCTCAGCGCTCCTTCCCATCCTTCGTGCTAATGTTCTTTCTGCTCCCATCTGTCTGTGCTGTTCCTTTCTGGGCAGTTCATGTGACTTACACGTCACATTTAGAGCTGTGAACTCTTGATTATTTATTCTCAGCACTTTAGCTGCTCAAACTGATCAGGAGTCTTGCGTTGGCTCCTGTACAAACTGGGCAGTTAGGTTAAAAATCCTAAGATGGCAAGCAGGTTAAGGAAATCTCTGTACATCTGTTCCCAGGGCCATGTGTATTGCTCTTAGTGTTGGTCTCGGCAGACCACTCAGAATGAAGGTCCTCCTCACTTTCTTTTCTTCTGAGCCACCACACACAGTTACCCTGACAATGTGCCTCCCACAGCTTGTGTTGATGTGTGTGCTCACTGTAGCAAAGGCCAAGTGTGAACATGAAGGGAGCAACACCACCCACCCCTCTTTCCAGTTAATATTACCCATGTCTACACAGGTGCAGGACTGACCAGTTAGGCTTGAGTGATCTATCGAGAGGCTCCTTGAAGAAGAAACCCGACTCTCAACCTTAGCAGCCATCTATCGCCTGTAGCTATTCAACTAGAGGTGGAGCCTTGTGAACCTCCCCGTCATCCACGTTGGCACACGGAGTGCTATGACCTCCTGCATGTCTTATGCAGGCAAGCGTACAGTTGTGAGTTCAAATTCTGTTTAGACCCAGGCTTACCATTTTATCATTGGTTTTCTTTGTGCTCTGTTTTTGTTCCAAGCTTTCATCTTTCCTGCTCTGTTGGGCCATTTGCATATTTCTAGCATCCGGGTGCAGTTCTAACACTGGCTGCATTTTGTTTCTCTCTGTACCTCTGTGTGCATAAATATTCATATCTGTATATATTATATGCTTATGCATTCATATCCATCCACATACATCTTTACATATTCATATGTATGTATGAATATGCATCTCTATCCATGTGTGTGTTAGTTTTTAAGGCTTTCTCCAGGGACTGAAATATACATACTTAACTTCTCATGGTCTCTTAGCACCAATACGCTACCTCCCAGCCCTCTAGATGTTCTCTCCCTTTAATATTACAGTTGTCTTCTACATAGCATCTGCATATATTAAACCTCCACCAGAATATACAGTAAATGTTGCTTTCAAATAACAAATGTGTTTTAGGGACTTTAGGGATGAGCACAGGCTACAGCCCACTTCCGTCATCTGCTCTCATCCTCACATGTTCTAAGAGTTCTCCTTCTGTAGAAACATGTCCTGACACTAGGTTCACAAAGAGTCTTTGCCGTGTGACTTCTCTGGTCCTCCCTTCATTGAAGAAGCTTCAAGATTCATCCATAACCTACTGTGCCCACACCTGGAGCCTGGGGCTCATAGGGCTTGTGGAGTACCTTAGAGGTTTTCTGGTGTCCCAGGCTTCTGATGAGAAGCAATGCCGGTCTTTCAGTCTCTTTGCCCACACACAGCCCAGCACATCTATGGGTACTGAACTCTGTTGCTATCAGTTTTCAGCTGTCTTGCTGAGCTGCATCTGGGGTAGGTTACCTTGGCCTGATATTACCAGGGTGGCCCTTAGTTTCTCCAGGCTAATGGAGAGGATGTCTTTTGCTATGCCATCTCAGATATTTTCAGTTTGTCACTGTGCTCTTCAAGCTTAAAGTCCCCGTTTGTTTATTTCATTGCACAGACTTACTTGCTCTTTTCTCCTTTATTCTGAAGGGTCGCAATGCTCCTGGAGCCTATGCATAAGAACTGCTTGGCAGTATTTGTCGGATAGTCCGGGAGACTATAACATCTTAGCCTTGGCATCGGCTGAGTCTCTGAAGGAGCTGATGTTTTCTTGCCTCATCGTTGCCAGAGGATCTTGGATTATGTCCTGGATGTTTTGACTATGATGTCATATGATTTCAAATTGTATTTAAATCTTAGGAACAATGTTGATACTCTGGTTTTATTTAACAAACAGCCTAGTTAAGTGTTGGCTTCAAAATCCAACATGCCTACCATAAACAACCAGAAAGTCAAAGAAGGAGGAGGAAAACGAGGAGGAGGAGGTAGCTCTTTAGATACGGGACTTTGAACATCTCAGAAATGGTAATTTTATGGAAACTGTGGTGAGTGGGAGTAAGTAACATGAAGTGTGTTGTTGCTTCCACTTTCTAGATGGAAAGGCCTTTGGACAAAAGAGCACAAACCATACAAAGAAAGAACACTGGCCTTTGCCCTGGAGGGGCATTACCTTGAGCATCACCAAACACCAAGATGTGACTAACCTGGGCAGAGTACTTTCCATGGTGCGGCAAAGATCAGCACATGAGCAGTGAAGATCAGGGGCTCTCATGCACAGAGTTCCCACTGATTGGCCTGAGTGGTGTCCCAGGAGGACCCTCAGAGAAAAATCAATGAGCTGCACACAGGAAACCCATCAAGAGTTTCCTTAATGAATAGTAAAACAGAAATCCTGACTCTTAAAACCACACAAAGTAAAAAGCACACATTAAGTATGGAAGACAAAATATTTTAACTAAAACAGACTTTCTGAAGTATTTGTAACAGACCAATAATAACTGTATGTAGTAGTGGTGTAAATGTTTTCATGCATGTACACTGCAGAATGGTAGACTTGGGTGAATTAACATACCAACTGCATCAAATACTTATCATTTCTTCATAGTGCCAGTAAATGAGACCCATTCACTTCACTACTTGAAGTAGTCTACACATTGCCATCTAGTGTACCCCTGTGCAGGACCACAGATCACCAGCTCTGTGCTCCCATGAGTCTGAGGTGGAAGAGAGGACTATAGTCACTGGTCAGCATCCTTACAGGAAACTGCAGGAATGCAAACATGGAGCCAGGAGCCTGCAACTGAAGCTGCTCATGGAGAACTCTGAAGCCAGAGAACATAAGAACATGGTTTTCAGAGGATCACACGCTAAACTATGAGATGAGTCTTCCAAACACCTTACATCTTAAAATCATGCAGTGCTTTCTTGGATCATAACATGGTGTTTCCCTCCAAGTAGATGAACAAATTGAACATGGCCCCTGGAAAACTCCCAGAGAGTGACTTTTGTAGAAGTCAGTAGTTAATATTAAAATGCATTTTGATAAAACAACCTATAAATAAGGTTAAATTATTCTTCTTTCTGTTTTTTAATAAAAGATTTCTTTTTTTTCTTTTTCTTTTTTTTATTTTAATTTTTTTGATATGTTATTTACATTTCCTGTGTTTCCCCCTTTCTAGGTCTCCACTTTGGAAACCTCCTCTCCCTTCTCCCCTCTCCCACCTCTATGAGGGTAGGGAGCAGCAGTGTCAACTGGCCTCATCCCCCCGGTGCTCCTGGAGGCTGGACCACCAGCCAAAGAATACATCGAGGGACCCATGGCTCGGACCACATATGTGGCAGAGGAGGGTCTTGTTGGCCATCAAGGGGAGGAGAGGCCCTTGGGCCTGAGGGTGTTAGAGGCCCCAGTAAAGGGGAATGTCAAGGTGGGAAGACAGAAGTGGGT
>CM052716.1:2313288-2323288 GCA_028551405.1 Uromys caudimaculatus
TGGAAAGCGGGATAAATGCTGCAGATAAAAGAGCAGGGGAATTTCTTCTTAGTTTATCATGGCCAAAAAGTACTCTGGTTTTAATGAGAAGGCCCCATAGGCTCACATATTTGAATACTTGTCTGAACATGGAGTGACTGTTCATGATGTGTCACAAAGTCAGGCTTTGGCTTTATGTGTGCTCTCTGCTTCTGCTTGCAGTTTCTGAGATGTGAGGTCTCTGCTGCTCCTGCTTTGTGCCCTTGTTCACTCTACATTGTGGACTCTACCCCTCTAAGCACATCAGCCCAAATGGAAACCCCATATTTTAAAAATTCCCTTGGTCTTGGTGTTTTGTCACAGTCATAGAAAAGTAACTAAAACCAGTGTTGAGAGCACAAAATGTATAGAATCCAAATGGCAATTAGATGATCAAAACAGTATTTTGGCATACTACTATGTCATGTGTGTATGCACACATATTCAGGTGTGTATGCCATGTGATTGCCAGAGCCCCACATCAGGTGTCTTTACACTTTCTACTTTAGTTTTCTGAGCACCTTCCAGAAACCAGAACTGACCAGTTCATTTAGGCCAGTAGGACAGAGTTCCAGAGATCCAGCTATCACTGATTCCCCAGTGCTGAGATTACAGATGTGTGTGCCACTGCTCCTGAGGTTTTGCATGGTTTCTAGATATCATATGCAGCTCTGATGCTGGCCCAGCAAGCACTTTACTGACTGAGCCCTTTCTCAAGTTCCTTGGTATTATTTTTCAACTGCGGCCCCATGCCTCCCAAGTCGGTATCTCTAGTCATAAGCAAATGTCCAGACAAGCCAGCATGAAGAGACCATCTGTGAAGCAAACAACTGGTCCTGAAGACATTTAACAGCCGTCAAAAATGAGTACTGTTACAGTAAAGAGGAGTCTAAGGGCATGAAAGAAATATATGTAATGGGAGATCCTATGGGGATCCCAGGACCAAGAGCAACGGAGAAACTGAGTAAATGGAACTTAATTAACAGTAATGTTTGCACGGTGCTTTTAATTGTGACTAGTGTCCATGCAGAGGCAGCCTGTCAACCATACAAGAACTGAGTGTGGAATATTGAGATATTTTTGTACTATTTTTGGAGTTTTTATTTAAATCTAGATCTTTTTCAAAATGAAAGATATATTTACAAAGGAAAAAGATGAAATTCATAGGAGTCAAAACTTCTCTATGAAAACTTCTCTATGGAATACACTCGAATCAGTAATTGGAAACAACTCTTCAATGTGTGTGTGTGTGTGTGTGTGAAATGATTTTGATTTAGGGAAAATAATAATATTTACAGTCCCATAAGGAGGCAGCATATCCTACTTTTAATAGATTGTTGAGAAGACATTTCATCAGAGAAGATGGGAACGAAGTCAACAAGCAAATTAATAGTACTCAGCTCATTTCACATTAAGGTGACACAGTTTAGAGAAACAGTGGGCACTGCCATGCGCACACTAGAATGGTGGGAAACAGAGATTGACTGCCTCAGGTTTTGGTGAAAATCCAGTCAACATCTAACTAGTAAAAGGGTGACATGAGCAAAAACTCCCTCCAGAAATTCTTCTTAGGATAGGGTCACTTATGATACTTGGAAATTACTGAAAACTTGACAGATCTGGGAAGAGGTCATATGACGTCTCATTAAGCGTGATTGGACCTAAGTGGTTTCAAGAAAATCAGACTGAAATCTCAGAAGCAACTACAAGAAATGTAATTGGTGTACACAGTCCTTGCTAAAATTCATGTAATTCTGTCAGCAACTATCAAAATGTTTGCTTCCTGTGCCCCTGGTTCATGAGAGCCTGAAAGGGTTCCAGTTAATGCTAGTTGGACATCCACACATGCACACACACATGCATATGCATGCACACACACACACACACACACACACACACACACACACACACACACACACGTGTGTATGTGTGTGCATACACATAGATCCTACACTGTGTTGCTCTTCTATCCTTCATGGACAATATTTTCGAGAAAATAATGTGATGTATTTTCTGAACATTCTTCTTTAAAGTTCCTCCGCTGTTCTCTCTATTCCTGAAACTTCCCTGTACCAGCAGTCTCAAGGATCTCATTCAATGGATATCTATCTTTCCCTTGAGGGCCTGGCTTCCTTGTACTGTTTTCATGCTTGGGATCTTTGCCAACCTAACTTGTGAAGACTTTGAAGATAGATTTTCACTCCATGTCCCTGCTCACTCCCTCCATGACCTAGACTCTTTTCATCCTCCATGGCTCTGTCTCCTTGTTGACTTCAGCCATCTGCCTCAGGCCTTGCTCTCTGGTGCTAAGTAGACATTTGTAAAGACCACCACTAGATAATCTGTTTCTGGAAGCCCCACTGCCACTAGCCTTGTTGGGACCCAACAGAGCCCTCCTGGCCTCCCTCTCAAGAATCTCTACCTGTCTACATTATCTGTACTGGACACTAATGTCACGCCTACTCCACCTCAGACCAACATCAATGTCTAAGGTCACCCTTCTACTTCTATCTGGTGTATTCTGACAGTTACTGGGGTCCAGAACAGCACACCATACTGAGAAGCTGAGTTATCCTCAAGGAGACCCCAATCTTGATATTCACAAGTTTTATTCCTGTCTTGTGTTTGCTGTAATGGACACATCAGCAATTCCCAGACCAGGGTGGCAAAGTACTGGCCTAGAAAGTAAGATGGTTGGAAAAGCACGGCAAACATTTAAAGTGGAATCTCTCTCTCTCTCTCTCCACCCTCCCTACTTCCACCTCATTTTCTCTCTCTCCTTCCCTCCCTTTGTCCCTTCTTCCCTCCCTCCTTCCTGTTTCTATCTTTATCTGTCTCGTATGTCTCTGTATGAGTACTTAACAGAGAAATATTTTTAATGTACATAAATATTGTATATGTATGTATATATGCACATATATATGACTAAGGTGTCATACACACACACACACAGACACACACACACACATATATATATATAAATTCTCATTTACTCATCAACCATTTAGTAACAACAAAATGCATATGTAAATCTGTGGTACCCACACATGACTATCATAATCACTGTTAGAATTTAACCCTGCAATGTTTAGCTTAAAATGATGGAATTTTTCTCAAGAACAATCTTTACTCAAATTTTTAGACAGTAACTTAGTAGTCATACAAATCATGAGCTTATTTCATTCCTATTGTTGAAAGCCAGCTCACATCCATCGATGGCTTGGGAGGAATCTGTGTGTGACAGGACAAGCATTCGGTTCAGGACCTCAGTTCTACTTTCTAAGTATCCAAACTGCTGGCCATGAGGAGCATGCTGCTCTGTCCCACCTTCAGGCTGCCTTAGGCAGAACCTGAAATTAGGAGAGCCACTAGCATACACAGCCCACAAATGGTGGTATTTTCCCCCAGACAGCCTTAAAACAGAAAAAGAAATCCTTAGAATTATGCCAAGTGTCTCTTATGAGTCCTAGGCAAACCAGGACATGCTGAGCCAACACCAGCATGGTGGCCATTGACTAAAGCAGAGCACCAGTGGATGGGCTCTGTGGGTCCGGCTGGAGTTTGTAAATATTTAAATTTGTACCGCAGTCACACAAGCTCAGGCACTGGCCTGGAAGTGTGGTAAGGAGCCATGTGGAACTTTATACACCATGGGCCTTCCAGTGTGTTACAGTCACTCTGCTGTGCCACCAAGGACACACTAAAGAGTGTGAGTCATTGTCTTCCCATGAAACTTTTATATGATGATGCGAACATATGACACAGAATGTTCACATGGCAAAAATTAAAAAAAACCAACAACCTGTCTTTCTTTTAATTTTTTGTTCAACCCTTAAACAAATGTACAAAGGCTTTGTGGACTTACAGAAAATATGCAGGAGTCAGAATGTGACCCGAGGCTGCAGTGTGAGACCAGGACCTGGGCTGTGAGGATTTTCCAGAGTTCCATTCACACTGCCCATTTGCAACATGCCCGAGACATGAGACGTGGCACCTGTGGTTGGCAAACTTCATCTCTTGGTGTAACAGATTTATTTCAAAACTCAATATACAAAGATACCTGCATGACATACCAAACATGTTAAAACAGCAGCATAGATCAAAAGTGTCTTGCAGTGGTTGAGGAGCTGTGGACAATCCATGGTTGCTAGGAAAGGGAAAGACACTTTTCACTCAGAGAGGAATGTGACCACTGGTAGGAGGCCATGGTGCGTATGGGTAGTGCTAATTGGACTAAGTGAGTTATATAAACAAATGGACGACTTGCCATTGAGACTGAGTTATGCTGGGGGAGCCTAACCTGTACTTGTGAGTGGATCTGCGGGATGAATATAGTCAAGGTTCATTGTATGCATGCATGGAAAACTTCAAGGAATGAAAGGAAAGATCTCCAAAAACCCAAGAATGCTGAAGACCTTGAGGTTTGCTGATGGGTACTCTAGAGCTAAGTTTCTTGAAACCTCAGTGGAGTGGCACAGAAGACCCCAGGAGACTCCGTTAATCAAAGTGTCTGCACACCCATGCAAGACTGCAGATGTCACAGGGCTCGTCCTAAATGACCAGGTGAAGAGTCCCTGTGCTCAGCTCACCGGAATTTTCCTGCAGTGGTCACAAAACTAAAACGCACAATGCCAACTGGAGAACTGTGACAACATCGCTCATTCTGGTCTCTACCAGCAGGAAAGCAAACAAAAGACCGTCTTTAAGGAGCGGTTTTCAAGAATCGTCCCCTAACTCTATGTTCCTTGGCAGATTTGATTATATTCATTTTTCATGTGTGTTGAAATCAGACAGGGCTGAGAACAAGGGGGCAAAGCATGCTCCTTTGCAGCAAAGACCTGTTTCTGAAAACTGTCTCTCTGGCAATTCTGGCAGAGACTCTGAAGCCTTGAGTGTACTCTGCAGACATTTCTCTGACAGGAGTAGTGGATAGGAGAAATTTTGCAAGAAAGATTCCAACTCCAGGAATAAATATTCTGGGATCTATGGGAAGGGACAACTGACTCAGTTTCCCTAGCAGAGGCATCAATGCCAGTGTTCAAACCAATGCATTAATCAGCTCCTGTCTACCAAAGTTCCAAACAAGGGTGTGAGAGACCAGACATGAGACAGACAGCACCAGTTTAGAATTAAAATGACTTTACCTAGCACCAGACAGGTGCCTTTGGCCACATACTATGGCTGATAAGCCACCTGCAGAGACATGTTTGTGCTGGCACAGGCTTGACAACATACTGTGGGTGCATTCTGAAGATAAAAGTACAGGACTCAGACATCCACTTCAAAAGTCAGTGACCCTATACATTCAAATATTTTAGAATTAAAAATGAAAGAAAAAGCCAATTTAAAAGTACATCTACTTTCTAACAGAAAATTGTACATGAGTTTCTTATTGAAGTACATCTCTCTGGGGATGAAAGGCCCTGTTCTGGATGTCACATGTATAGATGCTACCTTGAGGGGAAAGGTGGAGCGTGGATGTTTTTCATGTGTAAGTGACTACAAACTAATCCTGATGAGCTTATTGCACTTTACTGGGTATCCATGACAGCCCTACAGCCAGCAGAGCTGAGGATGGAGAATGTGTGGAGGTCACCTCTGCTGAGGGGTCATCGTCTGGCGACAGGATCTGGGCATGCTGTGTATTCATTGTTGTCTTTCCAGAAACAAGTCTCTGGGCAGGTGTTTCTCACATTAGTTTAACAAATCAAAGAATGTGGCCATTTTCCAGACCAAGCAGGCTGAGCACTCAGGAGAGCTTTAGTGGATCGATTTTAAGGACTCTTCCCAGTCAGTGTTGTTTCTCTGATCCCACAAAATCTGCTGAAAGTTGCTCAGTACTATCTGAAGATGCATTTTCCCCCCCTTGGGGATTTGTTTTAGGCCTTTTTATCTAACATATTTACATACATGGGTTGGTTGGAAACATTTGCTTTAAATCTTGGCATGGAATTTAGAAGAAAAAATAGTTGCATTTTTTTGGTACAAAAAAAGGAGGGGTGGCTTTAGACTTCCTTTAAGGGTAATATATGGCTCGCAGAATTCTTGCAAAAAATTTCTCATCTTCCATGTGATTTACATTCTACAATGTAAGACTAAGCATTGAGACTCTAGACATAAATGTTACTGGTAAGTAGTTGACTATGAAAAGTTCAGTCACCATTTCTAATAAGGAATACTCAGGTCCTCTGGAAGTGTTTATTACAATATAAAACTGGGCTAATCAATCCTCATATCTAAACCTGTTCAAATGGTGTATAATGAGCTAACTGCATAGCATGTCAGAGTGAAGCAGTATGCTTGTCAACTGCTACTGTTTCATTGTTGATATTTACAAATTAAGCATTCCTAAGTATGTATCTTGACACAAAGGCACTGTGTGGGGGAATAAGCTATGGAGCTCTATATGCACACAGTCCAGTGGGAAGCCTTGAGATGTGCACTACTGCTGTGAGTTTTACTGACATCACATCCAGATTACCAAATCATTTTTTATATATTGTATATATACAATATATATACACACATATATACACACATATATGTATATATGCACACACACACATATATATACACACACACATATATATGTATACACACACATATATGTACAAACACACATACACACACACACACACACACACACACACACACACAAAGCTCTTTATTCACACAGTCCAGTGGGGCCTTGAGTTGCACACTACTACTCTAAGGTTTACTGACATCATACCCAGATTACCAAATCATTCTAAATTCTTGGTTGACAAGACACCATGTCCTCCAGTGTCAGGAGGTTTGGGAATACAGCTGGGAGGCTGAGCTGCCTTGACATTACACATAACTGCTGTGGTGGTTTGAATGAGAATGATCCCAACAGGCTCATGTACTTGAATATGTGGTTCCCAGTGGGTGGTGCTGTCTGGGGAGGTTTAAGAGGTGTGGCCTTGATGGAGGAAGTAGGCTACAGAAACCTCAAAGCCTTTCATCATCCCTAGTGTTCCTTCACACTATCTCTTTCCACTTTGTGCTTGTGATTGAAGGTGTGAGTTCTCAGCTTCCTTTTCCTGCTCCTATGCCTGCTGCCTGCTCCCTGTACCCCATCATCATGTGGTCTATAAGCCAAAGTACATCCTTATATATATTTCCTTAATCATGGTGTTTTATCACATGGACAGAAAAATATCAAAGATAACTTGGCCCTTCAAACATTGTCAGAACCAACTCTTGTTCTGAGACTTGATGGCTCACACAGCTTCTAGATGGTAGGGCTGAGGTAGGATACCTTTGCTATTTATAGTCATAGTGTCTAGATGTGGGGGGAATGGGGTGCTGAAGTCTGGGTAATCAAAGTTAACACAATGACTGATCATATCTGGCTTTCTGCTCACCTCTTATCTAGGGGATGGAATTTGTGATGGTTTGTGTATACTTGGCCCAGGGAGTAGCAGCACTATTAGAAAGTGTGGCCCTGTTGGAGTAGGTGTGGCCCTGTTAGAGTAGGTGTGTCACTGTGGGTGTGGGCTTTAACACCCTCATCCTAGCTGCATGTAAGTCAGTCTCCCACTAGCAGCCTTCAGATGAAGATGTTGAACTCTCAGCTCTGCCTGCACCATGCCTGCCTAGATGCTGCCATGTTATTGCCTTGATGATAATGGACTAAACCTCTGAACCTGTAAGCCAGCCCCAATTAAATGTTGTTCTTATAAGACTTGCCTTGGTCATGGTGTCTGTTCACAGCAGTAAAGCCCTAAGTAAGACAACATTTTAAAGTGTGATACATTCCCCAAAATGTGCTTTGAGACTACCCAGTCTCTTGTCATCAGCACCTCTTCAGTGTGCATGGGAATAGTGGAAAAGTCAGTGCTGACTGGCCAGTGGAGTCTAACACTCTTCCACTACAACACTCTGGCCTGTGTCCCCTCCTTTGACACAGCAGCCTCATTGTTCTGGACTGCATATGATGCTGAGATGTCTCTATACATTCAAGATTATTTACTTAGCTCTCAGGGCATCATGACTGACACACTATACCATTTTGAAGATGAAGCAACACAGGTTAAACAGCTGCTCCAAGTAAGAAATAAACATCCTTTCAGCGCTGGGTGTCTGTCTGTCTCAGCACTGGATGTCTGTCTGTCTCAGCGCTGGGTGTCATCATCTCAGACAACAGCAGTCCCGTGAGTTCAGATCCTCCGCAGCTTGCTTGTGATGCTTTGCGTTTATTCACTTCCATCATCACCTTGAACCCAAGAATTATACTCAAGCCTTATTTGGGTCAAATACAGTATGGTCCTCACATTGGGGCAGAGTCCAGGGTACAGACCTGTTGCCATCATGACAGGAAGTGGCACCATGGCCAGCTGGGCATTTATAAGCATTATTCAAACACCAACCTGAAGAAAGAGGGTTCTGAGGACCAAGAAGAGGGATCACTACTTTATCTTCTCAGGTAACCAATAAATGACTACATATGACTCCCAGCTCTGTAAAAATAAATAAATAAATAAATAAACAAACAAACAAATAAATAAATAAATAATAAACAAGCAAGCAAACAAAAACCCAAACCAAAAATACCCTCTGTGTCAGTCAAGCCTGGTCATTTCTTATAAGCCATACATAAGAAGCCTATGTCAGTACCTCCATGTTACAAATAAGGAAGCTAACTCTACCTGAGGAAGATCCTTGCTCTTCTGTGGAATAACAGGTCTACCAGATAGAGATGTGGCTAATGCCCTTGGACATGGTCTTGTATTGTCCTAACAAAAATGATGTGTCCTTCTCCCAAGAGTACCTTGCAATCTTTGTCATGGAGACAAGCAAAGATAGTTAAGAGGGAGAAAAAAGCCACACACACAAATAGAGGATCTAACCATAAAAGGCAAACTATTGTGACATTTAAAAATATTCCATTAAATATTTGCATCCATGTAGCATTCTGTAGTCACACCCCACCCCATGTAAAGGCTGACTTTAGGTGTCTTCCCCCTCCTCAGTCACCATCATTTGTTTGTTTGTTTAGAGTAAGGGTTTCTCCCTTGTAGTCCATCAGTCTGACAAGGATAGCTAGCCAATGAGCTCCAGTGAACTGCTTTGCTTTGCTCTCCAGCACTGGGGTTAGAGACTTGCATAACTACATCCAGCTTTCTATGTGGATCTTGGTAAACCCAACCTGTGGTTTTCATGCTTGTGTGGCAGACACTTCACTGACTGGGCTGTATCCCTAGTACCCACAGCTGACAATTTAAAGAAAAGAAATCAAACTGTACTATTGTTAAATCTGAGTAAGCACGGTTGTGTGTTCCTAGTATGCCATCAGTAGGCCCATATCTAAGAGAGGTCCACTTGATGGATGTAGGTGCTAGAACCAAGACTCTTGCTCTGTGCCATTCAGAAATGAGCAGAATGGGAACCCCAGGGACTCCTGAACGTCAGACAAGACTATAAAGGTAAGTGCAGGGTAGACAGTCCAGGGTTGGGAGAATCTCTAGACTAGAAGGACAAACTGGTGGGTGGGCCAGAAGCAGGACTAGAAAGGATAGAGTAAGGCTGTATTGTGTATGCAGCTCATGGAACAGAGATGTGTACGTAGAACCCTGCACTGAAGAAAGCAGGATGGAAAGAGGAGAAGAGAACAGAGACAGCACACAGAGCATGCCAGGAGCCATCAGCGGTCAGCCTCACACAGTTCTTATTTTACATCTAAGCAGCTGGAGAGAGTAATGTTTCCTTTGCTTTGAAGCCTGGATGGAGGAAGAAGAGCAAAGACAAGAGGCCCTGGGTGTGGCTGCCGTCTGGTGTAGCCATTAAGGGAGCATGATCAGCTTCCCAAGGTGAAGCTCTAGATATGTGTCTTCCTTTGGGTAAAAAATATTTCTCTGTAGAATCAAAAGTAGTTGCTACAGCTGAGTTTTAAATGCCGGATTGAGAGAAGTGCCAAAGTCACGCAGGGACCCTCACTTACCATCATCTAGATCTGCAC